>JASPKZ010008886.1:62500-662500 GCA_030220185.1 Diploptera punctata
TTGGCTGATTGTATAACCCTCACAATCTGCCATCCGCCTAGCGTCCCGCTTCACTGCACTCTGCTTCATTCGTGCAGAGACCATCAGCTTCGTTCAGTGGGCTTCCATTACACGATTTTGGCTTCGATTTCTGTGCCTTATAGTTGAAAATTCAAATATTTTTTGGACACGATCTTGGTACATCACGATGCATCTTTGAGAGAAATTTCAAGTTAGGTTTCGGCGTGCAATGGTTAACAGTTTCCATGTAAATAATACCTTAATTTCCTACTTAATACCTCCTCTAGGCGATTTACTAACCACAGTCACTTGCTGAAATCTGTAGGGAAATTACCGTAACTATATTGGTCTGGTTAAGAAACTTCCCACTAGAGGAATACCCATGTCCCATAGCGGGATACGTGGGGATCAATCAGTAAATCAATCACATGTATATATATATATATATATATATATATATATATATATATATGCTGTCTTGTCATGTAGCGGGTCCGGGTTCGATCCCCGATCGGGATAGTTTTTCTGGGTGAGGTTTTTATCGGGGTTTTTCGTCACTTGTAAGACAAATGTCAGAAAAACCTTAAGGCCCAAACGGTCCCCGAAATCATATGGCCATCATCATCACCATCCTTATCATCATCATCATCCTACACCGGTGTGAAAAGCAACGGGAAGTTGCCACACCTACAATTCCCTAGTAAAGCTGCAAAGCATAGTATGAAAATGCTATGATTGCAGTGAAAGACCTGCCCTCGGGCAGAATTACTATGCATGCATATATATATATATATATATATATATATATAAACTCACGACGCGACAGGCCTAGACGACCCTTGGCCTACAAGCCGGCTACAGCCACATGTGTTCATCACAGAGATAGACAATCATGCACCCACTGTAAAGATGACTTAAAATCAGCATGTCGGGTTCCCAGCGGTTATAGCTGGTTTTCTCAACCTGGAGCCGCTACTTATTGTAACTACCCAAATGCCTCACGATAGTGGGTGGGCACCGGTCCCATACTGGCACCGAAATTCCATGAGAAAATTTCTTCTCCCTTTAGAGACCCAAACCAACGCAATTTTCCTCAGCTCTGCGCCAAGGCATCCTACCTTAACCACTCGGCTACGGCGCGGGAATAACCGGCAGACATATAGTGTCAAATGTCTAGAAAGATGGAAATCTTGACCTCCTAATACTAAAGCAGCTCCCAAGGTTTGTAGTGGGGTTATTTTACATTTAAATATCCAGCCACATTTCTGTAACGCGAATTTTTTTTTATGTTTCAATCATACACCATGCGCATACGCAAACGAACGCGAAGCGGCCAACATATACACGATATTTAACGAACCAAAAGCTAACCTAACGCAATTTAAATACTCTAAACTGTGAAAGAACAGTCTGAAAGCTAACCTGACGCAATTTAGCACTTTAATTTGTGAAAGAATGCAACGCTCAAGTATAAATAATGAATTCTGAAATTCTGCAGTATATGTTTACAGTTAATTAGTAAATACAACATTTGTTAAACTAAATATGTCAACCACGTCTACGTGCTACGTATGTAGTTAAATATCTTAGAAAAAAATATTGGAATAAACCATAAAAAATTGTAAACATCAATGCAAATGGTGAGAAATAATTTGAAAAATGAAACCCTAAGAATAACATTTGACAGGAGTTCATGAGGGAATCAAGATAGACGCGTCACAGGTTGTAAAGTTTAGCCTTACTGTTTTTATATGTTTTACTCTTTATTTTGACACGGTTTACAGTACTTTTTTGTCCGTATTCTTTACTTTTTCATTTTTTGGAAACTTTTTTAACACTATTAAAAACAAGGTCATCACAAATACTCAGATCCTGAAGGAATGAGGACCACATTTCTAAGATCGAAAATCGAACCGGAACCTCTTGCTCTATAGCCAAATATTGACTACAAGAACCCGAGGTCGGTTTATTAAATACTATATACCTTATCCGGTCTTAGAGTGATCTTAACATAAACAAAACGCTACTTGTATCCTTCCGCCATTCGCGCCACAATTACTGTCACATTGACAGAATACACGTGTGAAGTGTATAATAGAGTACATGTGATCGTTGAATGGAGTAAATTACAAGAAAGCTGGTGAGATTTTTCACTGAACTTGTTAAATACACTTAAAATAACTGTTTTTGACCACTAGTCAAAGGTTTGCCAGACTTGTGTTTTAAAAAGTTTGATGGCGACACAACAACAGAAGACTCGACACATTTAGCCATTTTTGTTGCATCAGACTGAATCATGACTCAAATGCATCATCCATATACAATAAACTATTTTAAGTTGTAATTATTGATTAGGTATATTTTTGAGTATTCTCCATGTTTTGAATATTATTATTTTCATTTATAAAGCATAATAAGTATATTCAGAGGACATATTTTTAATTTAATGAAAGGAGCTACTTTTGCGCTTACTTATTTCTTTTATATCGTACGTCGGTGTCCATAATCAATGAAAAGCGAGCGACATGGTTTTATTTTCACGAGGATCACTTTAAGAGAGGATAGCCTTTAGTTTAAACTCTTTCTGGTTTGTGTTTGTATACATGGGTTGGTGCAGGTTTATTCGTTAAAATGAAAGCCTGAACTAGTAGATTAAATTTATTCTGTCATATGTTTTGAAAATTGCTTTAGCTTTGAATGAAGAGGTTTAATTTGAATATGAAAAAGGAGTAGATGAAGTGCAGCTGAAAATTCCCTACGTATGAGCGCTGGAAAATATTACTCAGAGCAAAGAGAATGATAAAACAAAGACGCTTCAAGTGTGATGAAGTGTAATATTGAAATACTTTCGTCCAGTCCTTCAATTCCTCGTATGAAAACTCCCAGCGGGACAAGTTTCAAGTTCTATGGATGTGAAATCATATCAATATGACAGCAAATCTGCAAAGAAAATACTATTCCAATCCACTCTGCATTTCTATATCTCACACCACCTCCCATTCACGGAGATCGAAATTGTCACGGATGTATGACATTTTGTTCGCATCGGATGTAAGCATCATATACGCTGTGAAGAAAAAACGCAAACAGACATACATTTCTCATAGAAAATCATTAAAGAAGATGTAAATATACTTACATTAATTTGATATCCTCGATGCTCCATATGTGCCAATGTCGAATAATGCTAGATTTCAAGGAACTAGCGTGCGCTGCTACGCCTAATTAAATATAAATTAATGTGTTTTTATGTTAGTTGAATAAAGAAAGGGGGAAAAAATATAAATTTACATCGTAATTATTTTTAGATACCCCGTGCTGGTTACCCGGTGCTGCTCGGGATCTACTTATCCCGATCGCCTTGGCATAAATGAGCTGAAAGACCAAATTCGTTATTGTGAGTTATCCGTAAAAGAATAACCGCCATGCGCTGCTACGCTTGCCCCGGAATCTCCTTATCCCGATCTTCGTGGCATCAATGAAAGACAAAAATGGTTATTGTGAGTTTTCCGTAAAATAGAATCATATGCTGTCGCGGATTTTTTGTAGAGCTTTTTGAGATATTCAATTCTGTGTACATTAATTTTGTTATGATTTATGCAGTGTAGGCCATTTAAGCGTCCATAAAGCGACTTTTTTCATGTTTTTCACTACAATGGGAGATATTTAAGGGTGAAGGGGTTGAATATTACAACTCTCTTATAGCCTAAAACCTTCCCGGGAAACGCCTGAACATTTTGAAAAAAGCCCCAACACAATCGGATCAACGGTATGGCAACACAAAGTACAGACAGACAGACAGACATAAGTGGGCTTGAACATGTATCATATTACGTACGTTGTTGAATTTCTTACCATTAATTAAATTAATTACATTGCGTAAATAAGAATCAGGTGTACTACTATAGTTCTCACTTCAGGGTCGCCATTTTAGAATTCAATTTCAAATATGGAGGGAGATTTGAATGTTTGCGAAATTCCTCAAACTGTTCTAAATAAATTTGCATTGTTGGAAAAAATTAATATGTTTAACTATATACAGTGTGTTACAGAATAAGTATTACAGACGTCAAGGGGTTCTAGAGGGTACTTAGTAGATAAAGTTTCGATAGGAACCCATGTCCGGAAACGTACCATTTCGATGTAAAATAGGTTTGAAGTCTTTAGCCTTGGAAATATACAAGACTATTAACCCGGCCAACGCTTATAGGGTGCGAACGAAGTGAACTAAATATATTCAAACTCTTAGATAGAATTGCACAATACAGAGATGAATGGATGGACCACATCAATAGAATGGTTAACAATAAAATTCCGAAACGGATTCTTCAGTACAAACCACTAGAACGAAGAAGGTCTAATCCTTGATGATGCTGCTGATGACGATGGATAGATTTGAAGATCGAAACACATTGGGCTGATATCATGTGTCTTGTGTTTCGGAATAAGTATTACAGATTTCTAGGGGTTGTACTACAAGTGGGATTCCACGTGGCGACATTGTTGTTGTTTGCAAAAAGTGTACCCCCGACGCATGTTTTCATACACACACCCCACAAAACCTGGTGTGTGCTCAATAATTTCTGCTGCCGCGAGAAGTCGTGCAATATCTTCCTCCGACTCGACTGGTGTCGTACTACCCTAGAAGTATGTAATAGTTATTGTGAAACATAAGACTCAATATATCAGCCCATTGTGTTCCGATCTTCAAATTTATTTTACACCGAAATGGCACGTTTCCGGACATGTGTTCCTCATCAAAACTCTATCTACTAAGTCTCCCCTACAACCCCTAGAAATATGTAATACTTATTCCGAAACACTCTATATTGAATTTTGCATATAAGCTAAATTTTTGTCCAATGACACCAGGTTCCCTTTTTATGACATTTCTGGCTTTCTCTCCTAGCAATGGCGTAATTGTAATTTCTTATGTTGGAGCATCTGGAAGGCGTACTAAACAATAATTCTGTCGATATATTGTTATCATCTGAGCTGAATAACCCGATGTAGGGGAGGGGACGAACGAAAAAAAAAGTGGGAGAGCTAGTACAACTGCAGGGAAGAAATCGTATACATTAATCCAGAAACGTTGACCTCAGGCCCCCATTTCCATCTTATTGCTTTGAATAACGTATGTAGTGGGGTTTCTTCTTCTTCTTCTTCTTCTTCTTCACGGTTTAGGCTTATTTTCTAACCTGTTCCTTCTCCAAATTGCTGTTCTTTCCATATTTTCCTTGGTCTTCCCAAACTTCTTCTCCCTCGTGGTGAATAGTTGTATGCTGCTTTTGGTATTCTATTCTCAGTAATCCTTGCCAAGTTTTCTTTCCAGTTTTTTTCTGTATTTCTCTACTGTTGTGTTTAATTCCTCTACTTTTAGTTGTTGTCTTATTTCTGTGTTCTGTGTAGTGAGTTTTGAAAATGTAAAGTATTCCCGTATGAACACGTTCACTCGACGTCTGACATCAATGCATCTACCATACTCCTACAGCGGGTTCTTTAACACAGCATATAAGAGCACAAATCACCTGTTTCTGTTGATATTCTCAAGCGTTTTAATGCATCTGAGAAAATTAAATTAGTAGACATGGGTTTGTCTATCTTTATGTATCCATAACAGACAACCATGAACTGTAGGATATTATATATATATATATATATATATATATATATATGGTATGATAAGAAAAATAAATGCCTGGACGGGATTCGAACCCGGATCTCTGAGTCTGTACCTCAGCGTGATATCCATTACACTACCAGGCGAATCCAATTCAAACACTTATTTTTCTTATATATGAATTATATTCTCCATTATTACTAGATGTCGCGAGTTACATCTAGTAATAATGGAGAATATAATTCATATATAAGAAAATAAGTGTTTGAATTGGAATCGCCTGGTAGTGTAATGGATATCACGCTGAGGTACAGACTCAGAGATCCGGGTTCGAATACCGTCCAGGCATTTATTTTTCTTATCATACCATATTAAGCTTGCATTGCTCAATGTTAAACATTTAATTATAACATATATATATATATATATATATATTTATTTATTTTTAGCAGATTTCACAAAGGTTCACAACGTCTCCCTGCGCGCAATTAATCTACTGACATTTTCCTCCACATCTCTCTGTCATTCCAATCTCCATCATCCAATCCTTTCCCCCCTCATGTCGCTCAAAACACCATCAATCAACGGTATTTTTTACCGTCCTATTCTTCATCTACCAAGTGGAATACATTCTAGTGTCCTTCTTGGGAATCTGTCTTCTGCCCGAAGGAATTTATAAATTGATAAATTAAAATGAAGCAGAAGATGATTAATAGTATATTACGATGTGAGGTTCGGATGTGGTTTTTACAGAAGCGAGGAAAAGTTAAAAACCGATCGATAGCGAGACTTTTCATTTCCGAGATTCTGTCAAACACTTCACAAACGTGCGTTGCACATTATTTTTTGCGCAATGGTGTTTTGAAAATAATAAATAATAGTAAAATAATAACAACTTCGTTGGAAATATTTCCGATTCCGGGTCTTTCCACTTTTCAGCGGTTGCCCTTTTACCAGCCGGCTGCTGGCCCTTCACATCCACATGGGTCAATCACAGAGGTAGATGATCAACAGCCAGTGTAGGGGTGACATGTGGTTAGCATGTTGAGTCCCCCAGCCGTTATAGCTGGTTCCTCAACCTGGAGCCGCTACTTATTGTAGCTACCCAATTGCCTCACGATGCTGGGTGGGCACCGGTCCCATACTGGCCGAAATACCATGAGAAAATTTCTTCCCCCATGGAGACTCGAACCAGCGCAAGTCCCGTAGCTCTGCGCCAAGGCTTCCTACCTTAACCGCTCGGCTACGGCGCGGGACTGGAAATATTTGCCTTTATTATAAATAATTGACTAACGTTAACAATGTGGACAATGTTTATTAGTTGAAACTATAGGAGGCCGCGAGACCAATATTAGTGATAAAATGGCGGCAAGTACGTATTTATCGTTTCATATTGTTTCAAATAAAGTTCAGTTCATTTAAAATGCAGTGATTTATTTCGTGTAATGTATATTAGCACTACCTTTTGGATACTTTTTGTATATACATTGTATGTAGTATACATAGAGGCCAGTGCTTTCACTTCCCACACGCGGTTTTTAATATGTAATATTGCAGTATAGTTATTTTATTACAGTATAGTTATTTAGGTTGACAACCCCGAAATGCAGGAAGTTCAACTTTCAATCATGGTCGTCATTGCTGTAAGTATGACAAAACGCACTATCGTGCAAACAATTATTATTCTTCATTATGCTTATCATGTCCCTCGCCGTAGCCGAGTGGTTAAGGCAAGACACCTTGTCGAAGATCTGCGGGGCTTGCGCTGGTTCGAGTCTGCATTGGGAAAGAAATTTACTTATGGAATTTCAGCCAGTATGAGACCGGTGCGCACCCAGCATCGTGAGGAATTCGGGCAGTTATAATAAATAGCGGCTTCGGGTTGAGAAAATCAGCTATAGCGGATGAAGGACCCGATATGCTGACCACATGTCAACGCTATACTGACTGGATATATCACATGTGAATGTGAGGCTAGCAGTTGACTTGTAACTTATGCCAGGAGACTTCTAGACGTATCGCGCGAAGGAGTTATTTTATGCTTAACATTCGTTCTATTTATATTATGGATTAGACTAAACATACACTATTATTATTATTATTATTATTATTATTATTATTATTATTATTATTATTATTATTACTGTCATAAGAGAAAAAATGAATATTGGTTATTCAATAGTAGATTATATACAGTATAAGCTATTAAATTGGTATGGGCACGTACGACGAATGCAAGAAGAAAGATTACCCAGGAAAACATTGGAATGGTGTCCACCTGGAAGAAGGAGAAGAGGAAGACCTCGAAACTCTTGGATGCAGGAAATCAGAACTGGAATGAGAGCAAGGGGACTGGAGGACATGGATTGGATGGAGAGAGACGAGTGGAGAAGACAAATAAAACTTTAGGCACAGAAAGATGTGTAAACATTAAAATTCTCTATGTAAATAAATTATTAGTATTATTATTATTTCTATTTCCAGGACTCAACGCTTCACAAATCACACTGGTACGGATAGGGTTGGATTCAAACTGAGTGGTTTCAGACAATTGAAGATATGGAATAGCAGGAAGCTGGTTTTAAATGCTGAAATTGCATTTTATGTGAGAACGAGCCACAGCGTAATAATTTCGCTTTATCATTTCGATACAGTACGGCACAACTTCAATGGGGTTTGAAAGTCGCACCACATTCGTCATTTGGCTTGTGGACTACCAAATGGATTAACCATTTATGGAAATAAACTAGTGGCTCGAAGCCACGATCAATACAGAAATGATGAGAATAGCAAATATTTAACGGTCGAATTTTATATTATCGTCTTATTCGTACTTCAAAGTCATCGTTACTTTTAATCTATTGGAGAACTCCATCTGTAAAAATGCATGAAATTGTCATCTGGGAGATTAAAAAATCATTCCCCAATATTATATACAGAGTGTCCCAAATTGATGTATACACTGTTTGAAACGTCATTTCTCAGCAAACGAAATGAGACAGAAATACAATTTTTGTTGTGTTTGATCCATAGGGCACTGGAAATGCATAGCAACACGTTCATCGGTCTTCACATCTTTATAAATAACAATGGCAACGAGATTATCCCTTTGGTCACACTTCTGCAGGAACCACTCACAAAATTGCAGTCGTCTATCTGGCCCCGCAAAATTTGATGACAATCTCACGAGAAAATTGCCTCACTGACTTCTTTGGGGATCGTGCACAAACCTGAATGACCGCAACAGTACTCTCGTTTTCAGTCGAACGTCTCTTTCTTCCGCACCGACCTTTCAACACATCTTGCACCGTTCCATCGTCTTCAAACTTGTCTCGGATTCTTGTTATTGTTACCCTTGTTGGTAGTGGTGTCCCAAATTCACCCACCCAACGTCGTTGCACTTCAACAACATTCTCCACTTTCCAATAACACTTCAGTATCCACTTACGTTCATCGAATGATAATCTTGCCGCCATTGTTGTTTATAAAGATGGTTTATTTTATTCTTTTTAAAGAATAATATATTAATTTATGTTGGCCGCGGTGGTTATGTTATGTTATGCCGGAGTCGTTGGATTTATAGGACGGAAAAAACAAGAGACCCTGGGAGGAACTTTAAAATGTGTATCCCGAATCGGAAGATTTTCAGGCTCGTAAAAGAATACCAAGTCTGAATAAACAGGCCTCTGTGTCAAATTGGCCGACCGTTGTCCATCCATGTAATGTCTTGGCTGCCCGCTGTTGTCTCACTGAGGCAATACGCTGACTTCTTATCCCTCGTTAACATGTATGGGTAAATAAACATAACTAAATTAGATCGGTTGAAACACTCCTATTAGGGTGCGTTCTAATCCTCATATATGGGAAGTCACTTACGGGATTTCTATACATAAATAGGCTAAAACAAAATAGTTAAGTGTCATTTTATCCTCTGTTCGTCAATCGATTTTATTTGTTTAGAATCTATTGACGAGCTTGAGTATAAAACATTATGGTAACAGTTCTGCCGGTTTTAACTGCAAGGCTGTGCAAGAGTTAAATTTCTTACAGAGTAGCATGTGATGTACAAAGGCCATGTCCAAAAAAAAATCTGCCGTTTTTAACTGCAAGACACTAAAATACAGTGCCAAAGCTCCCATTTAAACTATGGGGAAGTAATATGTCTACATGGAATTTAAGTACCTATCTCTCCTGTGTTTGTCAACCGATTTTTTAATTTTTTGTAGCTATTGACGAGCTTTAGTGTTATCAATAAAACTTTGGAAACAGTTATGCTGTTTTTAACTACAAGGCAGTATTTAGGGGAAATCTCCATGGTGCAAGAGTAAAATTTCTTCCACAGAAGCATATGATTTACAAAGGCTATGTCCAAAAAAATGATCTGCCTTTTGTGCCCTGGTACTTGAACCCTGCTCCATAACCCCACTGACAGCTACCATATTGCGTCGCGTTGCTACCAACATTTATTAAACCATGCGAACTGCAACCAACTTGCGCTGCCGTGTTTCGATCTACTACCTTGTGTATATATATATATTAGCATAGAGTTCATAACTATCAGTACTATTCAAAATCCTTTGCCCGGACTCATCAGAGGCAAATATTGATTCATCCTTCCTATCCAAATTCATAAACATTATTCAACAATGTCTTAAAACACACTGTAGTAATTTATGATGCTTAGTTAACCTGAATGTACTATTATCAACCATGAAAGCTAGACGGGAAATCTGAGCTCATAAAACTTTTGAGCAAGCTTATGTACAGGATTATGCAAGACAACTGTAGCGTAGCTAACATACAATAATTAAACATTTATATTTACTTAAAATGATATTTAATGTTAAATTGCACGTCTGAAGTTTGAAAAGTAAAATTAAAGAAATACATGACTTGATCATTCAAGAATTAAAGGACAAACAATAAATAATACCAAAAATAACATAATTTACACAATCAACCTCTCATACATACTTTTAGTCCTGTCGAGGGTGCTTTACCCTGGCTTGCCGGACCAAAACCCAAAATACGCAGCTCGCGTCCTCCAGACGACAAACCTGTGTTCCAACGAAAATATACGATCGAATGATAGTGTTCACTATGTGTGTAGCCTATTTGAGCGTTCCAAGGTAGAAGGGGGAGTTGCGCACTACAAACAGAGCAAAGGGAGGGGTTGAAAAGGGAGTGGGAGTAGATACAGAGAGAAAGGAAATTGGCATAGTTTACGAATCTCACTATGGAGGGAGGATAACAGCACTGATGTAACGAACCGAAATAGCACTTTTGGTTCACTTTTTAACTGCAAGGCACTAAAATCCAGCGCCAAAGCTCACATTTAAACAATAAGGAAGTAATACATGCACATGTGTTAATCACAAAGGTAGACGATCATCCTGTCAGTGTAGGGATGACATACAGTCAGCATATCGGGTCGACCAGCCGTTATAGCTGGTTTTCTCAACATGGAGTCGCTACTTATTGTAGCTACCCAATTTTTTCACGATGCTGCTTGCTAATTCAGAATACTATCACCCCCATCATTACTTACACCCCAACATAAATATATACCCGTCATTTGATTGTGGGCTAATACAACTTAAACCAAACAATGTCTAACATAATATAAAGTGACGTTATTTATGGTCGAATTTCGACCAGTTGGCGAACACTAGTATAGATAAGTAGATTAATTTATACTTTATTTTTAATGAAAAATGAACAATTAAAACTGATGTCATATGTAAACTGCAAAGAGTAAAAATGTGATTTTGTCATTAGTATTATCATATCACATTATATTCTATTTATTTATTTATTTCATTTTTTCCTTCTTCCTTTTACAGGACTTACATGTCAATGTCCAGTATAATTGTATGTGGGTAGGAACAAGGAGCACTGAATCATAAGGTAAACAAGAACAAATTGCGCGCTAGCCTAGAGGCATGTTAGCAATATGCCTGAACCACCGCCTCAAGAAACCACAGTTAATTAAAGGCCAAGCAACATACTCCAGACCACAGTGGATACTGAAAATTCCCTGGTGGGAATTGAATCCGGACCATTAAAGTGGAATATATAGATTTAACTAATTTCTCCAAGGCGAGGGATTCATAATTATTAATTAAAATATTGTTATAACACAAAACCTACTTTATTATGCAATATTAATTTTAGATTAATATACGATGTATATTATATATATATATATATATAAAATATTTTATCAGATAATATCATTAAATATGTCCACCGCTGTGGTCTCGAGGTAACGTGCTGCCTTGTCACGCAGCGGGCCTGGGTTCGATCCCCGGTCGGGGCAGTTTTTCTGGGTGAGGTTTTTATCGGGGTTTTTCCTCACCTGTAAGACAAATGTCAGGAAAACTTTAAGGCCCAAACGGTCCCCGAAATCATATGGCCATCATCTGCATCATCATCATCCTTATCATTATCATCATCACCATCATCCTTCACCGGTGTGGAAAGCAACGGGAAGCTACCACACCTACACAATTTCCCTAGTAAAGCTGCAAGCATAGCATGAAAATGCTATGATTGCAGTGAAGGACCTGCCTTCGGGCAGAATTACTTTGGATGGATTATTAAATATAATTACACCAACAAATTAAATTATTGTACAAATAGGATTTTTTTTAAAATTCCATTGAAATTTACACATTCTTATCATTTCACCGTTAAAATACATGATATTTTACCCTTAGTAGGGTATTAAGATGGACTTTATCTCCAGGTAAGTTTCTGCTGCCCAATGTATAATAGGTTGATTGAGTTCCAATACGAATCTGAACATGAATGAATAAAACATCTTCATCTTGCCACTCTCTGGGATAAATTCATAATATCCAATACTTATAGTCAGACGCCTAGCCTATTGAACTATCAGTTCCATGCGTAACCTACAGGAAATTATCTTCAAAAGAATATCGATTATAGTTACAGTATGTTCGCAATAATGGATGTAGTACATTACTAGTCGAGGACGTGTTTGAGCCCGAGCTTTAGCGAGAGCTAGCAAATAAGTTCGAGACTTCCCGAATTGTGTACATAATTTTGTTCACTCTTATACTAATAATGATTAATTTTTATATTTCGTGTGAATTTATATCTTGGGTTGAAGAGTTCAGTTGTTTGATAACAAGGGAATATTGATAAAACAACTGCAATTATTTATTGTTGTCTGAATTAGTGGCAAACAACGTTTTAAATAACAGTTTCAGACTGCATATTAATTACAAATATGTTTAATTGTGATATAGAGGAAGCGGCGAATGCTGCGGTTCATTTTCTATTACAAGCAAAGTCGATAAATAGATATGAAATAGTATACAGGATATCTAAGAATATATTACTCAACATTAGAAAAATATATTGAAATAAATAAAAAAATACGAATGAAAATAAACCAAATTTTGTGCCTTACGTTAATAATTAATTGTAACAACTAGTTCAATCACTATAAATTTGAATTATTAAAGTGAGAAGTAAGTGTGATACAATAGAATTGTATTATATTACTCAATAAAATTAAAATTATATACAATTTTACATTATTAATTAAAATGGATAATATATGTTTTATAAAATAGTTACCTAAAAGGTCCCGTCTCCTCAAATTAAGAATTAGCGATTATCTGTAGTGCTTTCGGGACTAGTTCCAACATCAGCAGAAGTAACAGGCTATGGGGAGGGGTCAACTGATAAGAAACCATATCCTGTTACTTCTGCTAATGGTGGGAATAGTCCCGAAAGCGCTACAGATAACACTAGGTAACTATGAAAATGTTCATCTGCAAATTTTAAGTGTTTTGCGCTGATTTAAAATATGTGATTATGTTTCTCCAAATGTCGACGGTTCGATAGTAATTCACGATTTTTGTTTTCGTTATTTTTTTCAATTTTGAGTATATGATTGGTTAATAATATTTTATCTCGAAATGTTAACGCTTCGATCGCATCCATGTATCCATGTTTCCTTTGTTTATGGGACAGCCGAGCAACTGGCCAACACTACATCCAACAAGTGTGACCTTCAAGAACTTGTTCCAGGAGAAAATGTTCTACATGAATCTCTTATTGACAGGAAGATCTTACTGCCACCTCTCCACATTAAATTGGGACTAGAAAAACACTATGTTAAAGCTTTGGTTAAATCGTCAGATGCTTTGCAACATATTCGCTCTATGTTCCCACGTTTGTGTGATGTAAAAGTATTTGCTGGAGTTTTTACAGGACCTCAAATAAGACAGATGCTGGAGTCCGCAGATTTAGAACAAAATATGACACCAGTTGAAAAAAGTGCATGAAAAGTATTTCGTAATGTTGTGCATGGCTTCATTGGAAACAAGAAGAGTCTCATTTATCGAGAGTTGATTGAGAACTTGCTGAATACATATTATACATTAGGTTGCAGAATGTCAACTAAATTACATTACCTGCACTCATATTTGGATTTATTTAGACCTAATTTGGGCAATATGAGTGAAGAACATGGAGAACGATTCCATCAGGATCTCAAAACATAGAATCAAAATATCAGGGCAGGTGGGATATAAACATGATGGGGGACTACGTTTGGAGTTTGGTGTGGGACATTCCACAGCAACACAAAAGAAAAGGGCGGTCACAACTTCATTTTTAATAAATTTGATGGCCAAGTCAGTGATGCTGTAACAAAATCCCATTTCATATCATCAGATACAATACCAACATAAGCTGGCATTTATTCCATCTGTATTTGTGGATACATTTTTATGTTAATTACCACATTTTCAAATATCTTAATTTTCCATAGAACTATTGATGCTATGTATGTGAAACTGACATTTTTGAACTCAGGGTGCCTGAATTATTTAAGAAACACGAAAAAAACTGAGAGGAACAAAAAGTTGCCTAAAATTTGTTGCCCAGTTGTTGCCCAGTGTAATAATTAATTTTTAATTTAAGGAGAGGGACCTTTTAGGTAACTATTTTATAATTTCATATTATAATTTTTAATTTTGTGACTGATACCTCACCGGAATTTTATTATGAATTTTATTAATGTTGATTATTGGTCAAGTCAATTACTTTTCTTCCCTAGGGAAGTAAGTTGAGCAATTACATGCCGTTGTCAATGCATACCAATACCTATCAGGTAAATTCAACATACTTCCCTAAAAATAGAATAATAATAATTAGGCCAATTATTAGTACAGGAATCGGCCGCGGTGACTAGTGGTTGTGCTCCTTGCCTCTGGTTCCGAGGATCGCGGGTTCAAACCTGGCCGGGGACGATGGATTTTTTAGGACGGAAAAATCCACGGAGGAAGTCCTCCGGGAGGGACGTTAAGCCGTAGGTCTCCAGTCTGAAGATTTTGAGGCTCGTAAAATATCCTTAAGCCTGAATAAAAGGCCTCTAAGCAAAATGTACCTAATTTTCCCGTCCAAGTACTACCTTGGTTTTCTAGCTGTCAGTATGATGCGGAACGCTGACCATGAGCCACTCCAATGGCATCCATGCGAAAACAAGTGTAACTAAATTAGTATGGTTGAATTTACTCCCTGTAAGGGGAGAGCGCCTAAATCTCTTTGAGGGAAACAAGGACTTACAAGAAGATTAGTACAGGAGTGAACAAAATATTTTATTCTACCTTACGATAATATGGAAGGGATTTTGTATCATAACTTGTAAGATTATCCGGTCTTTAGACATAGCTTAACAACGCCTAGGCCTATATCATTTTCACGAGCTAGCAATCAGGGCAATCAAGCAGTTTCGAAGCTTTCGACCCGATTTCCAGACTATCTTCGTGGGAAGTGACTGCGTTATGAACTGTGATTGTTATAAATAATGCTCGGAATCATGTAGAGGGTTGTAGATACTATTGATTAATACATGTATTTTATTAATGGCCATTGCCATTATGATTCAAGTCTGGGTGTGAATGAGTTTTTTTTTTTCGTAGAGGCCTCATTTTTCAGTCTTAATTTTGTAATATATTAATACTTTGTAAGTGTTGGTTATTACTAGGATAAATTATATGGAATTCATTTCGTAATACGCCCACGAGTATTAAAATTATCAAAAGGCCCGTGCTGGTATTATGTTTACCATGCATACAAAAAAATTGGCGAAATTTTACAACCTGTGATGGACGTTTTTAAGTCTTACGTGAAATTGTCTCAAATTTTATTCATTTTCAAATTATTTTCCACCATTTAACATGATGTTTTAAATTTTTTCTAACGATTATATCAAGAGGCCTATATTTTTCTAAGATATTTAACTACATACGTAGCGTGAAGACATGGCAGCCATATTGATTTTAACGAATATTCTATGCAACAACAAAGACACGTTCTAGTGCAGCTAACATAGAGTATGTACTAATTAACTGTACACATATACTTCAGAATTTCAGAACTCATTATTTATTTTTGAGCGTTGCATTCTTTCACAAGTTACAGTACTTAAATTGCGTTCAGTTGGCTTTTAGGTTGGTCTTTCACAGGTTAGAGTATCTACATTACATTAGGTTGGCTAGTAGGTTTGTTAAATATCGTGTATATGTTGGCTGTATCCCGTAATTCCATAGTGTAAACCACTTCACGTTTCTTGGCGCATGCGCATGGTGTATGATAGGAACTTGGACAAATTTTTCTTGTTACATGTAGTAAAGTATTTACAAAATATTAATTACAGCAATCAAACGTTTCCAATTAAGAATAAACTTTTAAACGCAATTTAGTCTGTACAGGAATTTGTTAAATGTTCCCTTGAAACTCATATTACGGGCACCAACTACAGATTCGCATTTATTATTTTCATATCACCACTTTCACTTATAAATACTCATTGTACACAAACAGCTTATCTTACCAATTCACATTCCATTCCATAGTAATTTTGCCCGAGAGCAGGCCTTTCACTTCAATCATAGCATTTTCATGCTATGTTCTGCAGCATTACTAGGGAATTATAGGTGTGGGAGCTTCCCGTTGCTTTCCACATCGGTGAAGGATGGTGATGACAATGATAAGGACGATGATGAAGGCCGGATGATTTTTGGGGACCGTTAGGCACTGAGCTTCCTCACATTTGTCTTACAGGTGAGGAAAAACCCTGAAAAAACCTCACCCAGGAAGCTTTTCCCGACCGGAGATCGAACCCGGGCCCGCTGCGTGACAAGGCAGCACGCTACCTCGAGACCATAGCGATGGACAACCAATTCACGTATTTCTTCTGAAATAAGAATATATTCTTCCATTTTGATTGTAATATAGAATAAACACACTCCCTAGATACAAGTCCCTTAGTAACTAACGTAAGTTTATTGTTGGATATAAAAAAGCGACGAACAAGTAATGTGCTTATATATACATGTTTGATAACCATGTATTGCTAACTTATAAATACCTAAATAACTATACCTATTGTAATATTACAAATTACCTACCTAGGACGGGAAGTAAAACCACTGCCCTTTATATATACTACATACAATGTATATACAAAAATATACCCAAACGGTAGTATTTATATACATTGTACGAATCAAATCACTGCATTTTAAATGAACTGAAATTTATTTGAGACAATATAAAACAATAAATTCGTACTTACCTCTATTGTATGATTGACTGTTGTCACGGTCTGCTGTGCTCTCAACTAAATTATTTTTCGGCATTTAGCTTATATACATTGATCAGACTGCTTAACGTCAGTCAGTTGTCTATAATGAATGCAAATATTTCCAACGAAGCTGTCATTATTTTATTATAATTATTGAGAAAAAATATTATTATTATTCATATTTGAAGAGAAAAATTATACGCTCAGACCGGGACTTGAACCCGGGACCCTTGGTTCTCTAGACCAAGTGCTCTACCAACTGAGCTACCTGAGCAAGTACCGATCTAAACGCAAATCTTTCTCTATATACATTGTAATTCCCATCCACCAAATGCTGTGAAGCCATGCTTCTATCTTGCAAATGGCGGCTCCTTTATTAAGAAGACATATTTGGGAATTATACATTACAGCCAGTACGGCTTTTTCCAAGTTTTTATTATTGATTTCGTACATCTCATTGATGGATAAATCATATTTGAAGAGAAAAATTATACGCTCAGACCGGGACTTGAACCCGGGACCCTTGGTTCTCTAGACCAAGTGCTCTACCAACTGAGCTACCTGAGCAAGTACCGATCTAAACGCAATCTTTCTCTATATACATTGTAATTCCCATCCACCAAATGCTGTGAAGCCATGCTTCTATCTTGCAAATGGCGGCTCCTTTATTAAGAAGACATATTTGGGAATTACACATTACAGCCAGTACGGCTTTTTTTCCAAGTTTTTATTATTGATTTCGTACATCTCATTGATGGATAAATCATATTTGAAGAGAAAAATTATACGCTCAGACCGGGACTTGAACCCGGGACCCTTGGTTCTCTAGACCAAGTGCTCTACCAACTGAGCTACCTGAGCAAGTACCGATCTAAACGCAAATCTTTCTCTATATACATTGTAATTCCCATCCACCAAATGCTGTGAAGCCATGCTTCTATCTTGCAAATGGCGGCTCCTTTATTAAGAAGACATATTTGGGAATTATACATTACAGCCAGTACGGCTTTTTCCAAGTTTTTATTATTGATTTCGTACATCTCATGGATGGATAAAATCATATTTGAAGAGAAAAATTATACGCTCAGACCGGGACTTGAACCCGGGACCCTTGGTTCTCTAGACCAAGTGCTCTACCAACTGAGCTACCTGAGCAAGTACCGATCTAAACGCAAATCTTTCTCTATATACATTGTAATTCCCATCCACCAAATGCTGTGAAGCCATGCTTCTATCTTGCAAATGGCGGCTCCTTTATTAAGAAGACATATTTGGGAATTATACATTACAGCCAGTACGGCTTTTTCCAAGTTTTTATTATTGATTTCGTACATCTCATTGATGGTAGCTCAGTTGGTAGAGCACTTGGTCTAGAGAACCAAGGGTCCCGGGTTCAAGTCCCGGTCTGAGCGTATAATTTTTCTCTTCAAATATGATTTATCCATCAATGAGATGTACGAAATCAATAATAAAAACTTGGAAAAGCCGTACTGGCTGTAATGTATAATTCCCAAATATGTCTTCTTAATAAAGGAGCCGCCATTTGCAAGATAGAAGCATGGCTTCACAGCATTTGGTGGATGGGAATTACAATGTATATAGAGAAAGATTTGCGTTTAGATCGGTACTTGCTCAGGTAGCTCAGTTGGTAGAGCACTTGGTCTAGAGAACCAAGGGTCCCGGGTTCAAGTCCCGGTCTGAGCGTATAATTTTTCTCTTCAAATATGATTTATCCATCAATGAGATGTACGAAATCAATAATAAAAAAAAATATTATTATTATTATTATTATTATTATTATTATTATTATTGAGAAAATTATTATTATTATTATTATTATTATTATTATTGAGAAAAATAAAATGTACAACACACGTTTGTGAAGTGTTTTACAGAATCTCGGAGATTAAAAGCCTTGTTATCGCTCGGTTTTTAATAATTTGCAGGCTTCTGTAAATATTGTAATATACTATTATTTCCTTTCCATTATAAAATTCTTAGACATAAAATCATGTATGCATCAAGGGTATTATTAGTTATATCCTCGTGCGACTTAACACGCATCGGAACAAAGGCTCTCGGCCTGGTAACCTATCGCCTCAGGGCATAAAACCATAATAATACCCTTGGTACATAAATAACTATGACGGTATGTATCTTACATATACGCTACAGTTTTATTTTTCCTTTGAACAAAAAGACGATTTTTACGCCTTGAAAAACACCATCGACCTCTGCATAGTTCAGAATCCACGGTCTATCAGCGTACACGATAATCATTAGTCTTGCAGAGAGTTGTGGTCTCACATCTTTGTGACATTTGAGGTACTTCCGTCCTAGAATTTCCGTCATACAGAAAACTCCTTTATATATTTTTTTAAAAAGAACTTGCAATCCTCAGGTCCTTAGACATCTCCTAGATTAATAAGACGTGTAGAATTCTCTATGTGAAATTCAAGAATATGTTAATGCTGTTTTTATTTTTTTTATTTAGGCAATATCACTTAGTTTTAATTGAAATGTATTTCACCTTGACATAAATTGCTAACATGAGTGTGATATCGGATTATATTATAGCATCGGCTTACCCGGGTATCATTTTACTGTTTATTCTGCTGTCACTATTAATCAGTTTTACTCAACACGTCATTTATAATGTTATAATGGCAACCAAAACCGAACTTTCATTAAAGTACATTTTTAATTTCTGTATTTACTATCAATAGTTTTGATAATCTCAACAGAAAAATCTAAAGTCATGGCTTTCCTAGGAAAATACCCAGTTTGCAGTAAAATTGTTATTAATAATAAAATATTAGAACAAACCAACACATTTAACTATCTCGGATACCAAGTTACATACGAAGAAGAAAAAGATTTATTCAAAAAATTATAAAATTTAACAGAGTAACAGAAATTATAAATAATATTTTCAAGCCAAACACAGTACAGCAACACACACGAACTAGAATTTATAAAACACTGGCCAGATCCATATTATGTTACGGCAGTGAGGCCTGGACAATTCGCAGTGTAGATGAACAAAGACTAACTGCGGCAGAAATGAAATTTATGAGACGTACTGCGGGCTATTCAAGGACGGACCATAAAAGGAATTCTGAGATTCTCAAAGAATTACACACAGAATCAGTCATGGAATATGTACAAAAATACAGAAACAACTGGAAATCTCACGTACGAAGAATGAGCAGAACAAGAATACCACGTCAGATCTTAAATTACTAGCCACCAGGCAAGAGATCTTTGGGCAAGACCCTTCAAACGTTGGATTGAGACGTCGTAACAGACCACTAAGGTCTATCACATGAAAGGAAGAAGAAGAAGATATTTGAAAAGACAGAGGACGCCTTACCTGAATCATGATGAAGATGGTTGATCTCTGTTCGTCCCGCGTAGGGACATGTGTACTTCTCTAATGAGAAGTTTCTTAACCAGACAAATCTAGTTACACTTATTTCCCCACATATGTCAGAGAGTGACATGTGGTTAGTACAATCGCATCGAATATACATGTAGTAGAAACTAAGGTGTTACTAGGATGGATGACGGTCGGGTAAATTTTGCTCAAATATATTTTTATTCAGACTTCGTTTCTTTAACGACCTTGAAAATGTTCAGACTCGGGACTTACGGCTTAAAATCTCACCCGCAGGACTTATCTCTTAAGTTTTCATCCTAAAATACATCTACCGCCGGCGGGTAACCTGAATCTTTACAAGTGCAGTAAAAGTTAAGAATGCAATACCGGGTAGTATAATGTTTATATAAATTGAGCATTATTTCTTTACCGACCACACCTGACGCACGATCACAGAGGTGAATAACAAAATGAAACGAAATATATGAGAGTATGGATAAATGGTGATATTAAATTTGTAGCGGGGGGAAATGGGAGAAATCCAAAGAAAAACCTGCACAAACTCCTTTTCATCCAGCTGAGACGCCATGGAATGACCTAGGCCCGATTTCGAGACACCAACAGTGAGAAGCGAGTGCATAACGCCTGCGCCACGGAGCCGCCTTTATTAATTTAATATAAAAAATAAATTGTTTCAAAACTCGTAGAGAATTATAAAAATGTGAGGTAGTATTGGGGTTACATAAATTCCTGAATGTAGGCCTAACAAAAACGTTCTGATAGAATTTCATGGTGGTTCTTCAAGAATTCGTGGTACAAATACCAATATCAGTACTATATAAAGGTGTTTTTTTTTTTCAAATGTTCTTACGTAACCTTAGAAGAGCATCACCTTGATTACTTTCATCATTATCTAGATTTTTTTCCAGATGCGATCTCATGCATCACGCAATCTTTCTAGTGCACAAAAAATAGAATAGATTAAGTTTAATTTTCATTATACGAATCCCTAAAGAAAAGAGTACATGATTACTGATTTATGACAAACTGAAGGATTCAGGGCAACACCATCACTACTACTACTACTACTACTACTACTACTACTACTACTACTACTACTACTAATATATAATAATAATAATAATAATAATATTTACTCACTGGCACTATCTAACCCATAGGTTCATGGCCACGCGGACATAATCTCTCCATACATCCCTATCCTCACCCAATGTTTTCCAATCATCCCCTGTATAATCTACTTCCCTCAAATCATAGTTAATGTTATTCTCCTACCTCATTCTTGGACTACCAACTGGGCTTTTCCCTCTGGTTTTCCTACATAAAGTTTCCATGCACGTCTTTCATTCCCCATTCGTGCCACATGTCCTGCACATCGAAGTCTACGAGACTTAACTGTTCTCATTATATCTGGCTTCCTATAAAGACCATGCAATTCATTGTTATACGGTCTTCTCCATTCACTTGTCTGTTCATCTCTCTTTAGTCCAAACATTTTCCTAAGAACTTTATTCTCAAATATTCGTAATCTCCTTTTCTCCCTTAAAGTAAGTGTCCATGTTTCGCATCCATATAATATAACTGGTAGAATAATAGTTTTATATATTTTCAGTTCAACGTTTATCGAAAGGAGTTGGGAAGTCAAGAGTCTCTGACTATAACTACTGTTAATAATAATATTGCTTATTGCTACTATTATTACCGCTTACTGCGATTACTATTTATTACTACTAATGATAATGATTGCACGCCTTAATTAGTCTTTCTCTGTGAGTGATCTATTTATTATAGCGATTTCGGAAGAAGCTATTGGTGTTCTCATGAAAATATTTTTTTAAATTTTTATTTTTTTTTCCTTAGGCACAATTAAACGTACTTATTGAATTAAATTAGAAAATAAACTATTTTAAATTGTACAAAGTATTGGTAGTTCCATCTCTTATCTATGGATGTGAAATCTGGACATCAACAAAGGCAGATAGTAAACAAATAGAGGCTGCAGAAATGGAGATGTTGAGAGCAATAGCAGCATACCAAAGGACGATAAAAAGAAAAACGAAGATATTAGAACAGATTAATATCTGTGAAAAAATAAAATACTTTCAAAATGCTTACCTTCAGCACGTATTAAGAATGAATGAACAGCGCATACCAAGAAGAATGTATAATTATAAACCAAAAAGGAGAAGATGGTTGGGAAAAACATTGAAGAGATGGAAGGACCAATTCGACCTATAATGAGATCGGAACAGGCCATTGGACTTAATCCTTGTTGTTGATGCTGATGATATTAAACTATTTTTTTTCGCTGTAATTTAAAATCTGGCCTCTGGCCTTCTATGTGGCCTTGTACATATTATATTTAATTCGTTAAATCCAGAGTAAATCAAAATACATTATAAATAATAATCGTATTGAATATATAACATGCAATCGTTTATGTTTATTGTAATTTAGATGTAAGACTATTTTTTTGTATTTTTTAAAACCTGGTTGAATGGCAATTAAGGCCTTAATTCTGTCAGGTAAAATAAGGCTATTATTATTATTATTATTATTATTATTTTCACGTTACTATTTGCATTTATCAACACTGTCGTGAAGACTTGTTTACTTCCCAACATTCAATTAGCAACTAAATACTGAATAAATTACATCACCTTTGTTTTAAATGTCATGTGATCGGAATAGTAAATCTGATTGGCTCTCAGTTAAATTTCAACATATTTTAAATAAGAGTCTACTATAACCGTTTTTTTAAAAAGTATTTCCTCACGCCTTTCTACCTGTGAGAAAACAATACCTTTAAATTAAGTATTTCTAGAAGCATTAAAATGTGAACTCTTTCAAATATTTCCAAGAAACACTATGCACTTAACAATCAAATAAAATACTTTTAATAAATAGTCACGATTCCAAACTGTCTCATTGTATTTACAGCAAATAACTATGTTTACTACATATAACTGTATGTTTATAATAGAAATACTATAGAACTAATAAATCAATTTAATTATTTGGGACACTTAATAGGATATAGATAATCACATTACGTCGAAATAAAATTGAATATATTCAGGCACTTTTGTGGTGCAATACGGTGAATATTAAAATACGACGTAAGACGAGAAACACTGCTAACATTATAGAGTAGTTGCATGGCCACTCTTATATGAATGTGAAATTTGAACACTTACTTCTGATCAAATAAGATAAATTGAAGTTTCTGAAATTAAATTTCTTCGCTTTGTAGCTGAAAATACATTTTAGATCACAAAGGAAGTACTGATATCAGAAGGAATTGGACGATGAACCAATCACAACATTAATAGAAAAATATAGAATAAATTGGAGAGACCATGCATTACGAATGGCAAACACCAGGTGGCAAGAACAGTTTTACATTATAATCCGAGGGGGACAAGAAATGTAAGTCGACGTTTGAAGAGATGGCGTAAGCAATTTTGAGTCGGAACAGACCAACAGGTCCAATCCTTGATGAAGAAGAAGAAGAAGATGAACTCTATTTAAAAACAATAAATCTAAATATCTGGCTGTAGTCTTTACTATTATACATGCATTAATATTTTATTTATCTGATAACTGCTGCCACCAAGTAGATATCTCTTTAGTGTGGATAACAGTGGTTATTTGTTTCGTGTTGATAGATAATGCTCATATTGGTAATTTAACACTCCATCTAAAGGAAATTCGTTCTTTACCTCTTAGAAAGAAACTAAATACTAAATGACTTGCGAT
Organism: Diploptera punctata; assembly: GCA_030220185.1. NCBI lineage: Eukaryota > Metazoa > Arthropoda > Insecta > Blattodea > Blaberidae > Diploptera > Diploptera punctata. The sequence goes on from JASPKZ010008886.1 coordinate 86,909, forward strand.
AATTTTATCTCGATATTGAAAGACTATTACGAAGGAAACTATTATTATTATGCCTCTTTCATCACATTTGCGTATGCCCGTCCACCTCTGTGGTCTCGAGGTAGCAAGCTGCCTTGTCACGCAGCGGGCCCGGGTTCGATCCCCGCTCGGGACAGTTTTTTCTGGGTGAGGTTTTTTATCGGGGCTTTTCCTCATCTATAAGACAAATATCAGGGAAACTTTAAGGTCCAAACGGTCCCCGAAATCATATGACCATCATCATCATCATCCTTATCATCATCATCATCCTTCACCGGTATGGAAAGCAACGGGAAGCTACCACACCTGTAATTCCCAATAAAGCTGCAAAGCATAGCATGAAAATGCTATGATTGCAATGAAAGACCTGCATTCGGGCAGAATTACTATGGATGTGTATGCCCCGAAACAAATTACGACACCAAGAGATCAGTGGATATCTAGTTTTATAGAAATAAAATTGAATTTAAAACTTTTCTTCAATTTTTTTATTATTAATTAATTTTTGAGTTTGGGTATTGTTTACTTCGAGTATATAATTTGTTAATAAGAATTGGTTGTAAAATAAATTTTATCTGAATTTCTGTTAGAGTGATATTCCTGTAAGGTATTTTTGTCTTCTATTTACCATAATATTCAGCGCTGTTCTGTGATACAGAATGGACTAACTCCCCTCCCCAAACATAATTTTGTTCCAACTTAGATTTTGTTTTGACCAGGGAGAAAAATACGATATTCTTAATTAATATATGAACCAGCAGGACGTTTCAAAACTTATGATAGAAAATGTAGGGAAGAACATCGTTGCAGTAAACATGGATCGGAAATTAACCGATAAGGAGGTAAAGTAATTTAATTGCTGATTGGGCTCACTGAATACTAAGAATTAATTTCAATAATTGCAGATACACTCTCATTTAATTTAACAAACATGTGGCAGATACAGCATTCAAGTGCATATTGAAACAACCATAAAACCTCCAACAAAAATGATTAAACAAATTGACTGTTCATGGGAACTAATGATTTCCAAGCTTTTGATAATTAGCTGGTTGTCAACTCTAAAGCTTTATAATCGATTCCTGGTTTTGTATGTGCAGGAATTTTCTCCAACCAGAAATAATTTACAATAAAAATCCATGTACTTATCTAAACACTGAAAACATAAAACCAAATAATAAATTAAATATACGTAAATTATATAATTATATGACCATCATAATCATCACCATTCATATTCACCAAACATTAAGTTTAGGATTAGGACTCTCCTGGCGCACCACTATCATCATCATCATCATCATCATCACCACCCATCATATCATAGGGTTATCGTAACTCCGCCTCTCAGGCGCCTCAACCTCAGAAATGGGTTACAATTACGCCAATGCCAGAAGGAACATAAAAAAATGTCGAAATGACAATCTGGGGGATTGAATAAATAAACAAAAAATACATAAATGTATGTGTGTGCGTGGTGTAATATTAATTTAAAACTTAAAATTATTATTATGTAACAGATTGTATAATTCAATATGAAAACTGATATTTGTAGTTTTGTTACATCACACTTGTCTCGACAAAACATAAGAAACTGAATAAAGAAACTTAACGAAACAATTAAAGTGAGATACATAAAACATGTTTTACTGCGTTATCTCATTTTTAAATAGAAAAGTGCAAATGTTGGCGCGTGTACTGACTGAGGCGTTGGGATGTGGTAAAATTCAGATTAATTTATTTGACACAGTTCCCCTGCAGAGCGCAGCGATATCAACTGGGATTTAAGTCACACATTTCTTAATAAAGAAGAACAATGGCTTTTACAATCTGTCACGTTCCTCGGATAAGTCTATTGTCTTCTTTCAAACCTCGTGATATCCTTACCATCATGTTTATTGCTTCTAAACAGTAGTACCATGCAATTCAACAATTTAAATACAGATTGAAAAAGAATTCTAGGATAAACCACTACCGAGATATTCGCCATACTTAGAAAATTATGCAGCACTTTATAAGTAATGTGATGAGTAATTTTCAAATCATCGATAAATTCACTAAGGTAAATTAAGCTGTTTACTAAAAATCATTATTTAAATACAGTTAATTTAAAATATTTATATATTTAATGTAAACGGCGATATTTGCAAACATATACGAATTGAGTGGTTATGTTTCATGTGTTTATACAGTGCAGCTTGAACATATAATATTATTTATTACTATCTGGCTTGGGAAACTTCAAATAGGATCACAATCTTGTAAGCGGAGAAAAATGAAACACATTCAACTGTATATTATAACCAACATTATAGGTTATTAATTAATTTTTTAGTAAAAACTCAGCAAATCATTATTTAAAAACACAATTATTGAACCACAAACTGGCTCCAAATATATTCCTATTACTTTGAGTGTTTTGAGGCTTAGATTGCTGAATTTTCATCTATAGCCTATCTTTATTTGAAGCGCAGCCAAATATTGTGTCTGCCATTTGTACATTTAAACCTGGTGGCTTTGTTGGAGAGTCAGTCACTGCAAAATAATGCTCTGACCTATTCAGAATATTAAAAAGAGGAGCTTTCTTTATCACAAAAGCAGGAGGTGGTTAAGAGAATTCGGTAATGAGTGAGGTGAAACACGACTGTCATTGGTTGTAAAACAAAATTCATTGAAACGTGATTGGTCATTAACTTCCATTTAGGGCACGAGTTAAATAGTCTATGAAATTTCTATACGTTAGTTAATTTTTAATTGGAAATCATAGTTGTCTTGTAAGCTATGTGCCTATCGAGACGAGTTTCCAAGTGAGGTTTCTCCCAGATTTTTTTCTCACATACAAAACAAACTCCAAATGTTAATGCACAAATGCCTCCCAACAGCATTTCGATAACACAATAATCCTCTCATGTTCACCTTATTCACTATTAATGTTTTAACGAATTTTGTGTGTTTTTTTTCGGAGAAGGCCCGTCATTGAGTTGATCACTCATATTGAGATTAATTATTTATAACATTACATTTGATATATATGTCGTATTCAGCAAAACTAAGAATAGGAAAGGAAAATAACATAATTTTAAATCAATATTGGGTATGGAACATGGTCGCAAATATAGACATTTGTCTCTATATTACTGCAATATGTTTAACCAATATTACATATTTTATAAGTGAATTAGCGTTAATGAAATTTATTACTGGGCGAATTAATATACACTTGTGCACTGATTTTTGATATCACAGTGTTTAAGTTTTTGACCTCTTGTGAAACAGTGTGGTACTGAAATGAGAAACAGTATGAAATACAGAAATTCACAGCTTACTAATAGACTGTAGGGGTACTGTGATCAAAGATGTTCGTCTCAATATACGTAAAATAAATGAAAAAAATAATACCTAATGTAAGAATAGTTGTCCCGCGCCGTAGCCGAGAGGTATAGGCAGAGCTAAGGAACTTGCGCTGGTTCGGTTCCCCCATGGGGAAGAAATTTTCTGATGGAATTTCGGGCCAGTATGGGACCGGTGTCCACCCAGCATCGTGAGGCATTTGGGTAGCTACAATAAGTAGCGACTCCAGGTTGAGAAGACCAGTTATAACTGCTGGGGGATCTGACATGCTGATCATATGTCGCCCCTACACTGGCTAGATGCTCGTCTACCTCTGTGATTATCACATGTGGATTTCAGGCCAGCAGCCGGCTGGTAGGCCAAGGGCCTTCAAGGCCTGTCGCGCTTGGTGTAAGAATAGTTAGAATTACACAAGACACAAGTCTTATAAAAGTAGCCTGATATTGCATTTGATGTCTGCAGGGACGGTGGAGGGGGGTTGTATGAGCGCGCGCGTGTGTATGTATGTGGGGATGTGTGTATGTATATATGTGTGTGTTTTTATTTTTTTAAATTTGTTTTGTAGCAATCTTTTTTTAAAATTATTATTATATACAGAATGAGATTTTTTATATCTAAACACATGGTGTTTTCATCGATGAGTGCAGATGTGTATTATTGTGTATGTAGCGTTGACATAGATTTTATGTACATATATATTGTATCTTTGCCTGTACATAGTGGAGTGGCTTGCGTGCTTAAATGATCCCGAGAGCTATGCCGGCGGTAGCATTGCTGCCGATAGGGTTACCCATGCCGGACTGGTCGAAGGTGATAAGCCAGACGAAAAAAGTACCTTGGTCGAAAGAGTGACAATCTTTCACCGTAAAAATACAACCGTCAAGAAATGCGGACATGGGTTCAACTGGAGTACAATTTTCCGGAGGTCAAATGGTCTCCCATTCGGTTCTCCGGGCGGAGACTACTTCAGGAAACGCATGCCAAAGGCTCAAACAGCTTCTGTTAGGAAAACCAGAGGGAAAATGCCCAGTTGGCAGACCAAGAATGAGGTGGGAGAATAACATTATCTATGATTTGAGGGAAGTAGATTATACAGGGAATGCTTGGAAAGCATTAGCTCAGGATAGGGATGTATGGAAAGCTTATGTCCGCGCGGCCATGAACCTACGGGTTCGATAGTGCCAGTGAGTAAGTAAGTATATATTAATTGTTTTGATACAGGTATGTAGACATGTGGGCATTTGTTTATATTATGATTATTTTAAATTTCTATTCATGGAAAATTAATGCACGTATGGTCAAGCAGGCCCGTGCGCAATGTAAATCCATATGTATTTCCTTTCTTTTGAAAAAAGGCAATAAATTCCATTCCTATATATATATATATATATATATATATAAATGAGTGTCCGTGAGGCATATATCAAATTACCGATGGATCGGAGCAGAAAAAGAATAGTGCACTAACAAAGTAACTTTTTGGACGCTTAAATGGCTTACGATATCTCAACCATAACAATATACCAATTTATGTACACAATGTCGATAAAACTATTCTACAAAACTCCGCGACAGCATGTGTCTATCTTTTACGGATAACTCACAATAACCTTCTTTGTCTTTCAACTCATTGGTGCCAAGAAGATCGGGATAAGTAGATACCCGGGCAACGTCGGTTAATCAGCACAGAATATCTCAATTAATTAAGATATAAATGTATAATTATTTTTCTTTTTACTTATTCAACTAAACACAAAACCATATTCAATTTATTTGGGTGTAGCAGCGCACGCCGGGTATTAACTAGTACACTATACAGTAGAATATACTGATACTGTATGTAAGAAAACCCAGGTGTGCTGTGACCAAAGATTTTCAAGCGTCTTAAACCAAAGTTGAATCAATGATAATGATAATTTAATCCGGCTGATTTCCATGAAGCTTCTCAGTAAGATAAATGTATCCTGGAAGCGTTACGAGCACTTCGCATGACAAGGATGGTAGGAGGGCTGCTTCCTCTGAGCCTCCAAACATGCTCCTCTGGGTATCCCCCCCCTCAAGAGAGGGCTGCTCCTTCCGCTCTTCAAGCCCTACAAGTTTAGCTGTGCTATTCCTTGTCGCTCTGTTGACCGTTGAAGACTTGACGAAGATGTGGCCGCCCAATATGGATACAGACGCCATTCCCTCGTTGTGAGCTATACTTAGTTCCCCTCGCCTCTTACCCACCAGCAAGATTAACCTAAGTCAATCTTCCCCAGTAGGGTCGTCTGATTCATCGGGTAAATGAAGAATTGAAAGTACAGCCTTTATGGATAAGGTCACGAATTACAGACAGAAATGGATTGATCATATGGATGGAATGAGTACGGAGAGATATCCATTGTTAGCAAGAAATTATCAAGCAAGAGGAAGACGTGATGTTGGAAGACCTAGAAGACGTTGGGCTGATGCGTTATGAAGTCGGAACGGGCAATTGCCTAATCCCTGGAGTATTGATGGTGATGAATGGGTGATAATTTAATATCAGTTTCATTTACCACAGCCAAACTGATCTACCCAAAAGCTTTTTAGAAGCGATATGATTAAAGACATTGAAACATTTCACAATAAGAGTAAATCAAAAGTAAACTGTCACATATCAAAGAAGTAGACTTTATTGGTACAAGGATCCAGTTTTAAAATAATTTACAAAGGTCTGCACATTGATACTGTATATAATGAGAAGGTTCAGCAATCCTCTTACGCTGTAGTTAAGTAAGAGAGAGGCAGATTGTGCTGTGGTTTTGAATTTAAACAGGTGCATGTTTCCCATTATGATAAGAACCATAAGTTGGTGCTAACTCGAGACACTAAGAGTGATGATGTAACAAGCCTTCTCAAGTTTTGCTTTCAATCTGCCACATTCTCTACATCACACTTGTGTTGTACAGTACAGTGCATCCTTTTTGCAGCAAAACTTTCCTATTCTCAACTATAAAATGCTATTATACAGAATGCACTATAGCAGAAGTTACAAACACCTTATACTATTTTTATATTATCTAAGTTTATAGAAGTTTAGTTCTTTAGTACAAAGGAAAATTATTTAAACAAAACATTTTTAATAAATTAATACCAAATTGAAGGAAGTAATTAAATTCTTTAGATAATGATATTACCCTACTCTTCACAGATGATCAAGTTATAATTTCCAATTCAGAGAATAACTTACATCTAGGACTATATAGATAAAATAAAATATTAAAAGATTTTGGAATGGAAATTTCAGTACAAAAGTCAAAAGTAATGACATTCAATCGTAAGTAAGATAATACACAATAACTAATGCCTAGGACAAGTACAAAATTTCGAATATTTAGGTTGTGAAATATCTTATGAAAATGAGAAAGATATGAGCAAGAAAATCGCCAAATTTATATAAATCTTAGGAATAATACATAATACATTAAAAGCTAAATTAGTACAAAAATCCACAAGAATAAAAATGTATAGTAATTCAGCATTGTCCTCCCTTTTATACGGAAGTGATATTTGGACATTAAGAAAAAGAGACAGGAGCTAATCAAAGCTCCTGAACCTCTGAGAAGGACAGCAGAATACACTCTTTTACATCGAAAAAAGAATGAAGAAATTTTAGAACAATTAGAAGTAGAATCAGTAGAAGAAAAACTCAACAGATATAAATTAAACTGGCTAGACCATGTAATAAGTATCGATAATTCAAGAACCCTAAAATGATGCAATATAAGCCAAAAGACATGTCGACCAGGACGACCTCTTAAAAGAGTGTTAGATGGGGCCGAAACAGGTCTACAAAGGCCTAATTCGTGACGGATGATACTGATGATAATGAGATAATAATATAAGATAAAATAAATTTAAGAGAAAATTTCAAAATATAAAGTTCACTCTAACACATAGATAGCATTAATACAATGGAGAATTATATAAAAAAACTGATGCCACTAGAGGCCTTAGGAGACCCTTGAATTAGCAGTAGGTTAAGGCTCCCACTTTTTCCAGACAATCGGCAATTGATGTCAGCCGGGCTTTCAACCCTGCGTGGCAGCCGTCTTTACCCCCAAAAAGTCTGGGACTCATTTCCGTTGAAGGCTGAGTCGACCCCAGGGTCATGGTGCCACCAGAAGGTTTGGGCCAGTTTATAAACCCTGACCCCACCGGAACTCGAACCCTCGATCTTGCGGTTTGTAGCGTATTGCCTTAACCGACTATGCTATGGCATGCCCCACGAACAAAATAATATAAACCAAAGTAAGTTATTATTAGAGAACGGATTATATACAACATAACAAGCTCGAAATATGCATGCAAAATTCTTAAAATATGCGCGAAAAATGTAAAAATATGCAATACCAAATAATGAACAAAAAACATAATAATTATTACTTTTTTAGATATTTTATTTGTAAATTAATTTATTAATTAGCATTTTTATTATCTATTTATTAATATTATAATTTATCACGGATAAATGATAAATTATCAATCAGTATCAGGCAAAAGTATTGTTCACAAATTAAAATATTCTACATTTGCTACTATTTTAAACAGAAACAGGTAGGCCTACTGTTTCAAATGTTAGGTAGTTTTTATAAACAGAAATAACCGTTCTACGTCAACTGAAGTAACTAGGCAGTATTTGAATTTGGGTGCTATTTTCGCACTTATTATTTGTGGTGAAAGCTCGCCTGTCCCATTTATAAAACCATTAATTTGACACAAAAGTTCAAAGCCTGGGTTTATCGTTCAAAATGTTTTCAAACTTTTCCTTACGTTTGCTTGGGAATACCTCTGGCAATAAGGAGTTCAGTTGACTGATTTTATCCATTAACTGAATAGATTCAAACAACGCCGAACCTTGAGTTTCAAGCTTTTTAATAATTCAGGTATATGGGGTAAATGAGTGCTAATCATATCTATGCTTTTTTTTAATGCTGGAATCGTTAAATGCTTCCTGATACTGACAAACTACCAAAGCCTCTGCACTGTCAAAATCCTTTAATACACCTTTGATGGCCCCGAAATGTTCTGTGTGTTTAGGTTGTTTAGCTATGGATTGGATTTAATTAATTCACTGTACAATTTGGGTCAAATATATCTACTGTATTTGGATACAGCAGTTGTATAGAAATTAGGAACATATAGCAATATAGTGATTTATCTGGTACTGAAAAAAAACTTGTATTTTTCTCTTTAAATGTTTATTTTATGGAAATGAGTAAGCAATGATATTAAATAAAATATTAAAAATGACTACCTGATAAGTCAGTCGTCCTCAACTTAAAAAAAGTTCTGTTTGTAACTACGTCAAATTGTTAAACAAATGAAGACCTTTCAAAACCATGTTCCACCATCTGCATTTCAACTGATACTCATTGAAATGCAGAAGACGAAACATGGTTTTGAAAGGCCTTCATATGTTTATCAACTTGACGAAGTTTTTTGTTTCAAACAGAACTTTATTTTAGTTGAGAACGACTGAATTATCAGATGCTCGTTTTATGTTTTTAATATTTGTTTACATAGTCCACCGCTGTGGTCTCGGGGTAGCGTGGTGCCTTGTCACGCAGCGGGCCCGGGTTCGATCCCCGGTCGGGACAGTTTTTCTGGGTGAGGTTTTTATCGGGGTTTTTGCTCACCTGTAAGACAAATGCCAGGAAAACTTTAAGGCCCAAACGGTCCCCGAAATCATATGGCCATCGCAATCATCATCATTCATATTTATCTTAGGTTACGTTTAGGATTAGGGACTCTCCTGGCGCACCACAATCATCATCATCACCCATCATATCATCGGGGCAAACATAACCCCGCCTTCCAGGCGCCCCCAACCTCAGAAGTGGGTTACAATTACGCCATGTCAGGAGAGAAACCAGGAATGTCGAAAGACAAACCTGGGGCATTTGTAAAAAAAATTGTTAACATAACCTCACCAGTGCTTTAAAATAAATTTTAGAAATATTGAATACTAAATAAATATTAAATATTTGTTTTAATATTTGGCAAGCCGAATTCAAAGTAAATTAATTTTGTAGTGTATTCTAAAGGTTTATGAAATTAAATTTTTATAATTCATTTTTGCAGTAATAAATAATATTTCTGCTTTAATATTACAGTTTTGCGGCAGAGAGCATGAATCTACAGAGAGATTAGTAATCGTCACAGTGTTACAAAGTTTTTCATGTGGATGCAATGCAGATATTCTTTGTCCTTCTTTCTATAAATCCAGGGTCTTTTGATATCTGCACCGCTTTAAAACGTACCATCATAAAATGTAGAAATGTTTTCTTTCCAAGTTTCAGATTCGTTTTTCTGCTGAATTTAAATTTACTGTTGTAATGAAGTCATGGAAATATTATGTCAAAACATTTTCTTTCTTCTTTATTATACAGAATGTTACTGGTTTTCGCCAACAAACTTTAGCAAGAATAAAAATATTTTTATCGTCATCATCATCATAGTACATTCACGAATTTAGGCCATATTTTGACCTGTTTCGGCCTCAAGAGAAACACAATCCAAAAGTCTTTTGAGTGGACGTCCTGGTCTTCTTCTTCCTGCGGGTTGATATCTTACCAAAACGATCTTCCATTCGATGAACATGTTGCATCCATCTTGACTTATAATCAGAAATTTTTTTCTAAAGGTTCCATGTGTAATTCTTCTAAGATATCTTCATTTTTTGTGATCTAGTAGTGTGTATCTTGCAGTCTTCCGAAGGTATATTTTTTAAATTTATTTATTTAGCCTGGTGGAGTTAAGGCCATGTGGCCTTCTCTTCCTCTCACCAGCACAAACATATATTACATCAAAATATAACAATAATAATTAACTCTAATATTAAATAATAAATGAATATTTGACCAATAAGATAATATCTATTATATTATGATCTATAATGCAACTAGTTATTCATAGTTAAGATTAAGACTAAAACTAATAATAAAATGTATTATAGCAAGATAAATTAAATTGTTGGTAGGCCGTCCCTGTTTAATGTAGGGCCCTATATAAAAGAACAAAGAAAAAAGAGACATAGGAAACTAATTTTACGGTTATATAATACAATATTTAAAAAATGAAAATATTTGTTAATTTTAATATCATTTTCATAAATAACCAAATTTATTAATTGTTAAAATAATACTATCAGTAATGTGTATAAGTTAGTTTATTATTAAATAATTATTTACTTTATTTTTGAAGGATGTTATAGTTGGACAGTCTTCACATAGGGCGGAAGGGAATTCCATGTTTAGACAAGTAAGACTGTAAAAGATAATGAATAATACATAATCATACAGAAAGGATATTTTTTTACTAGGGAAGATATGCTGTACTCCAAGCTTAAGATTTTTCTGTTGAATTTAAATTTACTGTTCATTCAAGTCATAGATACACTATGTCGAAATATTTTCTTTTTTCTTTATTATACAGTGGGTTGCAGGACTTCCCCCATGTTTGGAAAAGCATACAATAATGGAAGGACATGATATGTGGGATATAGTCAACAACCTCACAATAACTTCAGCATGAATAGATAGGTCGAGCAGAAAGGATTTTCTTTATTAAGGAAGATATACATGTTGTTTACGATGGACTTGAGGCCGGAACAGATCACATTGACCTAATCCTGGGAAGGAAGAAGAAGAAGAAGAATATACATGCTGTTTATGAGTTTGCGCAATAGTAAAGGTACTCGCCAGTAATTTTCAAACATTGAATAAAAATAATTTTGCACAAAACAAATTTTATTAAAAAACTGTGGCATTTTATTAAATCTATGTTCATACAGTCTGCCCGTGTCTCTTTATATCAGGACTGTTAATACGTGCGCACTAGTATGAAAATATGCCCCCCCCATTCGTATACAGGTGCACTCGCAATCAAACAACCCCAACTGACAATTGAGTAGCACTGTCTTATCTTGTCAGCTTATCCGACGTATGGTAGAATAGGAGGGGAGGGATTCTTTTCATACCTAGTGAACACTTATTAATAGGCCTGCTATATATTTTTGATACCTTCGCAGTAACGACTGTAGAACTCTGTCGAACATGGGAAAATTCTTTTCGTTTTGGTAAAACGCGTAATTTATTTTGGCAATCAAATTAACTCTGTTGGCAATTTGAGTGTCATACACCATACTTTTGACATAACCCCGTATGTTTGGAGTAACATATAATAAAGGAAGATGGACCACGCCGTAGCGTAGTTAGTTAAGGAAATTCGCTACAAAACCGCAAGGTGGAGGGTGCGAGTCCCGGTGGGTCAGGATTTTTAAACTGACCCGAACCTTCTAGTGGCTCCATGACTCTGGGATCGACTCAGCCTCTAACGAAATGAGTACCAGACATTTATTCTGGGGGTTAAGGCGGCCGGCACGCGGGGATTACAATCCGGCTGACCTCATGTGTTGACTGTCTACAAAAAGTTGAAGCCTTAACTTCCTACTACTCTCACGGGTCTCCTATGGCCTGTAGTGGGATCACTTTACCTTTAATAAAGAAAGGACATCACATATGGAATATAGATATCATCCTCACAATATTACACTTAGGATAGAACCCAGCTAAGGTAAACACGCTGAAGGAGTTAGATATTTTAAAGGAATTTGACAACAGTTTGATTTTAGCGAGAAATCACCCAGTACACACAATACTATTTATATAGTCATCACTAATCAGGTAGTAGTTGGGCAATAGCTGGATAGTAGCTAAACATTTTCTGCTGAGGATAGGATAGATCCCGAAAGACCTAAAATCAGCAGAATGTTTGACTTTACGTCCAATGAATTTGTACGCAATATGAGACGGCTGCCACAGTGGCATGCCGTCCACAGAAACATATTCACCAAGTTCTACCCGCACTGATGGCCTGGCTCAAGAGATGAACGAAATGCTTTCCCTGGGATAGCGTGGCTCATTCCATGCTTTTCGATATTCGACTCTCGTTTTGACGGCAGCATGGTTTACGATGCCCTGCCTCAGGTGATCATGATCTCATCACTTCAACAGCATGACCTCTGCGGACATTAACACCAATACCGCCAAATAGGCTACAGGTTAATGTGATTAATCCCTTCTAGATAGCCAATACGTAATTAACTGCCAAGAAGTTACTAGCAGGCTCTAGAGCGCAGCTGCCTGGGCGAAGCTAGACTTCGCCACTGACTTGACTTGAATTAATGAGATACCAATACAAGGTACATACTTTTAGATTTTAATTTTTATATTTCCTAAATTCTCGTCTGATACGTTTACCATATAATCGTAACATTTCTCTGTGGCCTCTTCAAACGTAGTGTCCATTTCCTTACTCATTCTCTGTTCATCCAATATTTTTGTACTTTCATCACTAAAAGGCGAAATTTTGAATTTCACATTTCCTAATAATGTAATTTGTTGCCACTGTGTTTTCCATTATGCTTCATTATATTTGAATTTGTCGACTGAAAAAACGAATTCTTTCTCTCACTAGATAATGATCGGTTCCACGTTCAGTTCTTCTCATTATTTCTACATCAGTCATTTTAGTTGTACTATTTTTGTGTTAATTATACAATCAATTATAGATTGCAACCCATTCTTCTTCTGAATCCACGTGTATTTATGATTTTTTTATATTCAAAGAAACCATTATTAATTTGTAATTCAAATTGTTCGCACATATATAAATTAGTCTATCACCAGGGTCATTTTTGATTTTCTCTCGAAATCGTCCCACTATTTTGTTTTGTTGTTGGTTTTCCCTTCTTGCTTCAGATCCTCCATGATTATTATATATTTTATTCTTGGAATTTCTTCCAACACATCACTAAGTTTAATCCAAAATTTATACTTCTCACTTACTGAAGAATCATTTGTTGGCGCATAATTTCTCACCACTATTATCTTCAAAAAATAATTACCAACAATTTAATCTTTTCATTTTATAAAAATTAAGTTCTTATTTCAATGATTTTTAAATTAGGATTGATACTCCTGTCTTTGCTCTTGTATCTTTATATACACCAATCTAAAAATGTAGATACTTTTCTAACTTTTCTTCTCCGCATCCTTTCTTCGTAACTTCCAATAATAAAAATCATGATAAATTCCGTTGACATATTTCTCATAAAATTAAAATTATAATATACATTTATTAAATTGTTACCTAATAGGTCTCCTCAACTTTGTAAACTACTATTTATCTGTACACCATTCTCCTGTTCCATCTGCTGATAATGGGACCAATCCCGAAAGCCTACACAGAATTAATAGTTTACAGAGTTGAGGAGACGGACCTATTAGATAACACTTTTATAGTTTTATATTATAATTTTAATTTTATTCCTTTAATACTATTATATCCATTCCATTTTATCTAATTTTATATGTAATTTTTAATGAGTGCCACGCTTAGAGGCATATGGAAGTGGGCAATTTTAACGTTATTTCCTAAAGAAGCAGCTTCAACATAGTCCGCCTTCATATGTCTTTAACCATGCTTAATATAATTTTGGTCGGCAAGCCCTGTATTTTTCAGTAACCAATATTCAGAGTTACTTTTTTTTTACATTTTTCGTTGTAAACTTTCCTGCCTAGTCTTCATTACATTCGGTTTATTTAGTATTGTATATTTTTTATAGGGTAGGGAGCTGGCCTGTTGTTGCAACTCTCAACCTGGAGGACCAGGTGATTTTCAATCAACATTCTTTAATTTGGAAATATCACAACTTAATAAAACACGATATTAGAAGATTTCCGGCTATAAGGCCGTGGTCCATATCTGGTGTTTGTTCCAAACGTTTCTCCCTCGGCTACGGAGTGCATATTCAGTGGCGAGTTCTTCTAGATGATGCACCCTGGTCGGAAGTTCGGCTGTCTATGATATTTCCACCAGGTAACCTCATCTAAAAGAACTCGCCACTGAAGATGCCCTCCGAAGCCGAGGAAGAAATGTCTGGTAGGAAAATTTGTTATGGACCACGGCCTTATAGCCTAAAGTCTTCTAATATCATGTTTTCCGGCCGTGAAAGCCTGCATTCTACAAAAAATGAATGGATTTTAAGAGAAAAAAACCAGTGAAAAGTAATATTCATAGATCATTTTATACTGGAACAGATCAACTCCTTCAAATACTTAGGTTACACACCACATATCTTGAAGAATGTGATATTTCCAATAAAATTCAAACTTACAATAGATCGTTGAGAATAATCAACCAAGTCTCTCCAGTTACAAAAGTCCACAAATGTACAATACGTAAATTATATACACGTTTGACAGGCTCAGTTCTCAGTTATGGCAGCGAACATTGGACCATTAGACTTCAAGACGGACGACAGCTTACAGCTGCAGATATATGATTTCTACAAAAAAAATCGAATATAGTCTTTTGGACCATAAGAGAAGTACTGATATTGTAGAAGTATTAGAAATGATACCCATTATTCATGGCATATAGCAATATTGACAAAACTAGTTTCAGCGTGCGAAAAGAATGAAACATATAAGAATACCCCTATAAATGCTTTTCATATCGCAGAGGAAAAAAAGCTTGCTGGAAGACCTCACAAGAAATGGTTGGAGACCGTAACAGACAACTAGACCTGCTACTTGACAGGGTGATGATGGCAATTTTTAAATAATATATTTATGCCATAAAACTTACTGCTACTTTAAAGAACTTTACTCCTACCTTAGTAAAGTGGCAGGATCTTTGAACAATTGTTTGTCTATTAAGTGACGTACACAACAGCACATCTTTTCAAAGTACGTCAAAGTAGTGTGATATTAGCGAGTACGAAGACAGAATATATTAACCTAGATATGTACTCATGTCTGCAGGGATGTGCAAGTGATATGTAGGCATGTTCAATTTTGATGCAGTAAATTTTATAATTGCATATGTTTTGTATTTTCCATTGTATCGATTATGCAGTTTAGCTTCTGATAATTCATGGAATAAAAATAAGAGATTTCAATTTTTTGTTTGTTTGATTTATTCTAACCGCTGCGCTGAGGTGTTGAGGTAGCGTGCTGCCCGGATTCGATCGCCGGTCAGGAAAAGTTTCCTGAGTGAGTTTCGTTAGGGTTCTTTCCTCACCTATAAGACAAATGTCAAGAAACGTTAAGGACCAAACGGTCCCCGGAGATTATCTGGGCATCATTATCATATTCACATCATTAGATTAAGACCTCTCCTGAAGCATCATTACCATCATATCATCAGAACATCGCTAAAAAATAAGGGCTTTCGATGTAAATTTTTAAGTGAAATTTAAATTTTAAATTACCTATATTTTATAACCGCGCTCCAATCTCAAAAATTGGTTACAATAAGCCAATGCCAGGATAGAATACCAGACAAAGTGCTGACATTAAATATCATAACTAGTGGCTCCAGGTTGAGAAAATCAGCTATAACGCATGCAAATTTGATATTCCGACTATATGTACCCCTATACGACTAGATGATTACACTGAGCAACAAAAAATAAACGTTTTTTATCTCCTGAATTCAAATATGATATCGGTTTTTCTCCATCACACAAGGTTTCTGAGAGACAGGCATTTATAATGTCAAACAATTTAATATTTTCTACATTCGTAACTACACAATATTCGAACATTCGGACTCACCTAGAAAGTAAGAAATGACGGTTTTCTGCTATATTTCTGCATATTAGGATTGCATTTGCCTTGATATCTCTTTTCCATAGCTGAAATCTCCTGATGAAAGTGTTCCCCGTTTTATTTTACAATGGACAAAATTGACGAAAAAACATTTATTAAAAATTTATTATTTAAATCCATTAATTGAAATTGAAATAAAAAAAATGTGGGCGATGGAGGAATTCCGAATACATATTTGGAAACACGATAACAAACTTCATTAAGTACAACTATTGGCACTAATGGGACAAAAATCATGTTGACTAGTGTTATTTATAACTGACTTTTAGTCGGAGTAAGGTTTAATTGTGTCCAAGGGATTAATGTACAAGGGAAATTGTTGCTCCGGACTAGTTGGGTTCAGGTTTCGGTAGAACAATGGACTTATATCTCGGGAATCCGTGAGAAAGGATATTCACTGGGGATATATATATGTAGTAGACTCGGTGTGATGTCTTGAAATTGACGTTCCACTTTTATTGATACTTTGACATACATTTGTCGTATTAGACGACGACTTGACACGAAGGCTATTTGGTGGCCGGAACGTACACTTGTTATACACGGCAAGTGTTTAAATGATTATTTGTAACACTGAAAAAGTGCGCTCTGAGTGATAGCGCCGAAACTTAACAAAGCGCTCTGCCGTCTCTACTGGCACTCGCGTTAGTAACTTTTTTTTTACTTAGGCAAAGCGAAGTGCCCGCTTCTACTGGCACTCGGGCTTCTCGCTACCCACTAACTTAATTTTTGCTAAGTAAGAATATTTATTATTTCTGAGTGGGCCGGCATCCGTCCCTTCCACCAAAAGTCTTAGCGTCTCACAAACATTCTGTCTGTTACAACACTTTTGATTTGTACTTTATATCTTGAGGGCGTTGTCGGGGTGTAGACTTAGGGGTTTTTGGGTCTTGTTCCCTCCCTTTAAATTAGCTTTATCTTAATATCAAATTTCCAGGGTTGACCATGTTATAGTAATATTCACTAGGGCGGTTTCCGTTTGTCGGCATCTACATTATGTCCTAGTTAAAATTGGCTTGGAAACAACTCTTTCCACAGTTTACCTAGGAACACCCGGTTGCTTGTTTGCAACTGCCCAGCCTTTTGTGTGAAGTCTTGGATTTAGCAATTGTTATAACTCTTTAATAATAACACAGTCTTGTAAGTCCTTTTTACAAAGGAAACTGCAGACTTTTTCCCCATTGTATAAGGGCTTACGGTTCCATCGTATGATGTTTACCAGCGTCGTTCACCACAATAGCCAAGGTTCATGTCTATGACCGGGCGCTAATCGCTTGGTACTAGTGTTTTATTTATTGCATATGAAATTGTTTTATGGTAGGTTATATCATTTTGATTTTGTCACCAATGAATTCCTATCTTAATTCCATTTCATTTGAATATAAATATGCCCTACTTCTGATAATAATTACATGTTAATAAATTATTCGCCCTTAATGAAAGTACTTATTTATCTGAAATAAGAGGCTGAGTGAATGACTTGCTACATATTCGCCTATATAAATACGTGAAAATGAGACTAGCAGCCGTATAGTAGATTGAAGGTCTGCTGAACCTAACCATGATTTTTTTTATTGTTTTAATTTTTTGTAGTTGATATTCACTTGAGTAGCTTGTAGGAAGCTTCTTGTAGTAAGTAGTGTATTCATTTTGATTGATATATTTATTTTATTTATTTAGCAAGTTTTATAACGTTTTATATCTTCCTGCGATTAATTAGTCTCACATTCTCCTCCACATCTGTCATTCCAATCTCCATTGTCCAATGATTTGTCCCTCATACTGGTTAAAAAAGCATTAATCTACATTAGGAAGTTTATTTTAGTTTTATAATAAATATTTTGAATAAATTTACAAATTATCTTTTTCTTCATCATCATCATCATCATCATCATCATCATCATCATCATAAACAATCACGGATTAAGCCCGCGTGGCTTGTTCCGGTCTCCTAGATTCTCATTCAAAAAGTTGAATCCATCTCTTTTTCGGTCTACCAATATTCCTGTATTCTCTTGGTTTGTAATTAAGTGTAATTTTTGGAATCCGATCATCTTTCATTCTTTGAATGTGTTCTTTCCAGTTTTTTTCTAGATTATTTTATTTAACCAAAAGTTTAAACATATTTAGCTCATTTCTAATATCTCTACTCCTTCATTTATCTAGAAGTTTGCAGCCAGCCACACATCTCAGAAATCTCATTTCAGCTGCTTCTATGATATTCTCCTTTCTTTTAGTTAAAACCCAAAATTCACTACCATACAATAGTAAGGGGACTGCCACTGCTTTATAAAAGTTTTGTTTGTTTACATTCTTGTGTTTTTAAATATTCTTTTAATTGTGCCACATATATAATTACATTTATTAAGTTTGTTAAACAGATCTTCATTTTTAAAATAGGAGATTTCATAACCCAGGTATTTAAAATTGTTCAAATATTTTTCTTTCAGATAATTATTGTTGGTAGGTTGCTAAAATTTAGAATTTGGAAAACATTTACTATTTTTCTATGATAACATCAAAAAGTAATCTTCACTACTGGCCTTATATGACCCGAATTGTAAGAGTTAAAAACTCCCATCTTCTATAGACAATCGGCTTGATATATCAGATAGGTTGCCAGGCTTACATGATGACCGCCTTTACCACTAGAAAATGCGTGTAATACTCATTTCGTGTAGAGGCTGAGTCGGACCCAGGACCATCGTGCCGCAGAAAGAGACTAGCTTAAAAATAGTGATCCAATCGGAAATCGGACCTGCGACTTTCAAGCTTGTAGCGTATTGAGGCGACAGCATTAATCAGAATTTAAGCTAATTTTCCATATTTATATTTCAAGTCATGCACCATACTTTAGACAGTAGACTGTAATAACGAGTAAAGTATTTCCGTGATATTATACTTAACTCCCAACTTGCAGTACATATTAGAAATAATTAAAAAAATCACAATTTGCAGTACATATTAGAAATAATTAAAAACAATTTAATAATAACGCTTTATTTAAGCTGGCAGAATTAAGAAGACGAGTATGCCAGTGTCAACAAAAGTAACAAATTAATTGAATTTTATTTGAAGAGAAAAATATTCGCCTGAATCAGGATTCGAACCCGGTGTCTCTGGTCTGATTCTGACCACTAAGCTACCAGGCTGGTCAGAGCGGTGGTGTACAGAAGCAGAGGCATCGGATTCAAATCCCGATTCAGGCGTATTTTTTCTCTTAAAATATAATTTATCTTTCGGTTAAAAGTAATAAATTTGATCAGCGTCGTCATCATCATTATCATCCTTCGCCGATTAGGTCTTTGCCTGTTCCGATCTCACATCTGTTCAGCCCAGCGCTTTCTTGGTTTTCCTACCGATCTTCGTCCTTCAGGATTGTACATCAGTGACATCTTTGGTATCCTATCCTCTGTTATTCTTTGCAGATGTTCTATCCAATTGCTCCTGTGCTCTTCTTTTGCTGAAGAAGTGGTTGTACTTTTAATTCCTCTCTAATATTCTCATTTCTAATATACGATTAAGTGATACATTAAATATATAACATCGAAATTAATTGATATTCAAGAATAACAAAATAATTAAAATTCAACATTAAAATGTGAACTTTAGTTTTATTCATAGTAAAAAGAATCCTATCAGGTAATTGGATACAGAGATTATATACAGGCCTAATTATGATTCCATTATTTTATCCTACCTATTTTTGTCCTAGTGGGACGTTTTAAGTTAATTTATGTGCGGTTCGCAGTAGACAAGGGGCAAATAGACAGATTTAACCATACACTGGACAGATATATAAGGTATTTTTTTTATTTATCGCTACCAGGATATCACGTTTATCGCCGAATACAACATAGACACCATAAGTCACGGTCTCACTCCTGTTCTAGATGGATATTTAAAATTCTAGGAATAGAACCCCAACCAACATAGTGCAAATACCTGGCAAGTAAGAGATTAAATGCCCAATCTAGAGATACAAAATATCACTATATTATTGTTGCAGTTAAAGTAATTTTCAATACTAAGAATTAAAAAACAACAGTTGTTGCAGTACAAAAGAATATTTCAAATTGTGTACATATCAAAATAAGGAATATACATACATTTTGGTCACTATGTTTCGAGCAAAGGATATGTCATTCACTTATAGCTATGGGTCCATTTAATTCCCAAATAATAATAATAATAATAATAATAATAATAATAATAATAATAATAATAATAATAATAATAATAATAATAATAATAGTAATAATAATAGTAGTAATAATAATAATAATAATAATAATAATAATCAATCCATAGTAATTCTGCCCGAAGGCAGGTCTTTTACTACAATCATAGCATTTCCATGCTATGTATGCAGCTTTACTAGGGAATTGTAGGTGTGCTAGCTTCCCGTTGCTTTCCACACCGGTGAAGGATGGTGATGATGATGATGATGTTAATGATAAGGATGATAATGATTGCCATATGATTTCGGGGACCGTTTGGGCCTTAAAGTTTTCCTGACATTTGTCTTACAGGTGAGGAAAAACCCCGATAAAAACCTCATCCAGAAAATCTGTCCCGACCGGGGATCGAACCCGGGCCCTCTGCGTGACAAGGCAGCACGCTACCTCGAGACCATAGCGGTCGATAATAATAATAATAATAATAATAATAATAATTCAACAAACTGTTAGCAGTAGATATGTATTTTTTGACGCCATCGACAAGAATTTCAAGAACGGATAAAGTCAGAAACAGCACAATAAGGAAAATTATTCAAGTTAAAAAAAGACACATTAGAAAAAATAGACAAAAAAGTTTGAAATGGTATATACACCTCATAAGAAACTTATAATACCACAGAGGATCCTTGATTGGAAAGCTAATGGAAGAATTGGAAGAGTCAGACCTAGATAACGTTTTAATAGATGGGGTGAGGAGAAGTATGGAACAGGAACCTCTGGCGTCAAATAACTTTGGGTTGAAGGAGAAACACTGCATTGTGGAATATTCCTAATAATAATAATGATGATGATAATAATGACGACGACGACGACGACGACGATGACGATGACGATGATGATGACGATGATGATGATGATGACGATGATGACGACGATGATGACGACGACGATGATGACGACGACGACGATGACGACGATGACGATGACGATGACGATGACGATGACGACGACGATGACGACGACGATGACGACGACGATGACGATGATGTTATATTTACACTGGGAGAGTTACGGCCATACTCTAAGACCTTCACTTCCTCTCAACCATCATAAATATACGAAATTCAATAATGATAATAATAATAATTATTATTATTAGTATTATTATTAATAAATAATATTAATGTTATATTTATACTGGGAGAGTTACGGCCATACTCTGAGACCTTCACTACCACGCAACCATCATAAATATACGAAATTCAATAATGATAATAATAATAATTATTATTTTTATTTTTATTTTTATTATTATTATTATTATTATTATTATTATTATTATTATTGCTATTACTATTTATTAATGCACTGCAATATATTTTAGAATGTGTGCTGAATTTAATAACACTCTGTATTCATGCGATAAATTCATCTGGTAAAATAATATCTCTTGAATTATTTCCATTCCATAAGTTCTCATCCAATCTTATTGAGAAATCTGCGCACGTTTCTAGTATGATATCCGTCAGCGCGACTTCGTTTGTTTTTAACATCAATAACATTGATATATTACGTAGCGTATCAGTTAAATGTTCACCACAAGGTAAATACTGACGACAGCCAAAGAAAAAAGACCAATCCAATTTATTTCCGATTCCAA
The DNA here is from genome assembly GCA_030220185.1 of Diploptera punctata. Classification (NCBI taxonomy): domain Eukaryota; kingdom Metazoa; phylum Arthropoda; class Insecta; order Blattodea; family Blaberidae; genus Diploptera; species Diploptera punctata. The sequence continues at coordinate 108,820 of JASPKZ010008886.1, forward strand.
ACGACATATTTATCTGCAGTTCTCTTTCTCAGAAGCAGTATTCTTGCGAAACTAATAAATGTTATTGCACTTTGTTCTTACTGAGAAATTTGGAACTAATAGTTTGAATTATTACTGTAGATCCTGGCGGAGTAGTGTTTATCAGGATTGCCTCGGGTTCAAACCCGGCCGGGATTGATGCATTTTTCTGGCCGTAAAAATTATGAGAATGGGATCCTTCGGGAAGGAAGTAAAATAACCTCAAGTCTTGAGAAGAGTCTTCCAAGCAAACATTTCACCCTTTCACACCAAGATTTGAATTGCGATGCAAATAGTTTTAGATTTTAAAGAGCGTCCTTAAATAAAAATACAGCTATTTGATTTAGGTCCACCGTTGTGGTCTGCCTTGTCATGTCGAGGACCCCAGTCGGGAAAAAATTTCTGTAGGGTGTGGTTTTTCGAGGTTTTTCTTTATTTATAAGACAAATGTCGGGAAACTTTAAGACACGAACGGTCTCCGATCATCATATTATGGTCATAATCATTATCATTCATATTCGCCTTAGATTTAGTTTAGGATTAAGGATTCTCCTGGAGCACCACTATCATCATCATCATCATCACCCATCATATCATCGGGGCAGCCGTAACCCGAACTTCAGAAGTGGACTATAATTACGCTAATGCCAGGATTGAACTCCAGAAATGTCGAAATGATAACCTGGAGTTTTGGAAAAAAAAAATTGATTTAGTACCTCATTATATTCAATTACTGTCTTATTAAAAGCCTATTTTTCATCTCCATGACGTGATCGATAGAATCTCTGGCTTACATTCCGCAATCTGGGATCAGTACCCGTCGGGAGAGGAAGTTTTAAATTTCCACTTTGAGTCTGAGTGGTGTCATGTTGTTTCTCCGGCAGTAGTCCACACCTGTAAGTTAATTGTGATCCATACACTGTCGATAATCAACTAAAAAATTTAATTCCTGTGCTAACCACAGATCAAAATTAAAATATATATACAGTCAATATGCCCATTTCACCAATAAATGTTTAAAATGGTCAACTAGTTTCTACAGCCAAGCTGTCATTCTCAAGACCAGTTATTGACTGAAGACAATATAGATAAAAAATAAAGATACAAATTCAGTTAAAAACAAACTACGTCACATGACGCAATCATTCACAAGTGAAAGTAAAACATAATAAAACTAATCCTCTTTTTTATCAATTAGAGAAAAGAGGGGGCTGTACGGAATAGGGCCTTTGTCTTTGTTCATTATTTTATCCTTATTTTTATAAATTTCCAAACTTTCAAGGACGTTAAGGAATTTGAAATCCCTGACCGAACGAACCAGCCTAAGATTACTTTTGTTGATAGCGTGACCGTACTCAGAAATATGCTGGGCAACTCCAGATTTTTCAATTCTGTTGAGTCTGAAATGGGCAATATGTTCATTAAATCTAGTTAAAATGGATCTTCTGGTTTGCCCAACATATTTCAAGTCACAGTCATTGCATGCAATTTCATAAAATCCCGGATTTCTCTATACAATCGACTTTATCTTTAGGGTTTCCAAGTAAACTATTTAATGTCAAAGTGGAAGTGAAAATCAATTTAGTATCTAGTCCTTTGAATATCTTGTTCAAACCTCTAGTTAAAGAGGGAACGTACGGCATAATAGCAAAATTAGTTTTATTAATAGGAGAATGGAAAGCTGTAGAATCCATAACAAGTTTTCTAAATTCAAATTTACGAATCAACTTATCAATAATATTTCCATTGAAACCATTACACTTAGCTATATCTTTAATGGTTTGTAATTCCTTATTATATCTATTTTTACTTAACGGAAAAGTGATAAGACGGTGAACTAAAAAATTGAAACTGGCCATTTTATGTTGATTACAATGGTGAGAATCTGCCGGGATATATCTAAATGTACTGGTATCTTTTCTATAAATATCAAATTCCAATCTATAATTGTTTCTAATTATTATCATATCTAAAAAAGGCAGCCTTCCATTCTCTTCCTCTTCATACGTAAAATTTATGCTGGGAGTTCGGTCATTTAATATTTCAACAAATTCCTGTACATTGCATTTTTTGGTATCAAAAATAGCAAAAATGTCGTCAACATATCTGAGCCAGACCCTTGGAAAGTAATCCAAGGGTCTGGCTCAGATATGTTGACGACATTTTTGCTATTTTTGATACCAAAAAATGCAATGTACAGGAATTTGTTGAAATATTAAATGACCGAACTCCCAGCATAAATTTTACGTATGAAGAGGAAGAGAATGGAAGGCTGCCTTTTTTAGATATGATAATAATTAGAAACAATTATAGATTGGAATTTGATATTTATAGAAAAGATACCAGTACATTTAGATATATCCCGGCAGATTCTCACCATTGTAATCAACATAAAATGGCCAGTTTCAATTTTTTAGTTCACCGTCTTATCACTTTTCCGTTAAGTAAAAATAGATATAATAAGGAATTACAAACCATTAAAGATATAGCTAAGTGTAATGGTTTCAATGGAAATATTATTGATAAGTTGATTCGTAAATTTGAATTTAGAAAACTTGTTATGGATTCTACAGCTTTCCATTCTCCTATTAATAAAACTAATTTTGCTATTATGCCGTACGTTCCCTCTTTAACTAGAGGTTTGAACAAGATATTCAAAGGACTAGATACTAATTGATTTTCACTTCCACTTTGACATTAAATAGTTTACTTGGAAACCCTAAAGATAAAGTCGATTGTATAGAGAAATCCGGGATTTATGAAATTGCATGCAATGACTGTGACTTGAAATATGTTGGGCAAACCAGAAGATCCATTTTAACTAGATTTAATGAACATATTGCCCATTTCAGACTCAACAGAATTGAAAAATCTGGAGTTGCCCAGCATATTTCTGAGTACGGTCACGCTATCAACAAAAGTAATCTTAGGCTGGTTCGTTCGGTCAGGGATTTCAAATTCCTTAACGTCCTTGAAAGTTTGGAAATTTATAAAAATAAGGATAAAATAATGAACAAAGACAAAGGCCCTATTCCGTACAGCCCCCTCTTTTCTCTAATTGATAAAAAAGAGGATTAGTTTTATTATGTTTTACTTTCACTTGTGAATGATTGCGTCATGTGACGTAGTTTGTTTTTAACTGAATTTGTATCTTTATTTTTTATCTATATTGTCTTCAGTCAATAACTGGTCTTGAGAATGACAGCTTGGCTGTAGAAACTAGTTGACCATTTTAAACATTTATTGGTGAAATGGGCATATTGACTGTATATATATTTTAATATTGTATCACCAAGAAGATCAATTTTGTATTAAACAGATCAAAATGTCTCACTGTGCATCTGTCAAGTGTTTGCTTTAGAGTTTCTTTTTCTATCTATCATGTACTCGGCCATGGCTCTGGGGATGTAGATCACACAAAAAATGTGTTTATTGTAGAGGATACAAATAAAATAAGGATTTTTTATATCATTTAATTACGATTTATTTTATAGAAATTAGTTTCGGGCGAAGAATACAAATCCATTGCAGAAACAAAATCTTATAATTACAGTTTGTGGTCTAGATGGACTTTGGATATTTATTTTTGTTGGAATATTTTACAATTTAGGGTTTAAGAAATGAGAACACGTCTATGCTATCTAATGTAATCTAATTATTTATATATATATATATGATATATAAATATAAGTAATACAAATAAAATTAATATATATTATCATCATCATCACTCCAGGGATTAGGCAATTGCCCGTTCCGACTTCATAATGCATCAGCCCAAGGTCTTCTAGGTCTTCCAACATCACGTCTTCCTCTTGCTTGATAAATTCTTGCTAACAATGGATATCTCTCCTTACTCATTCCATCCATCAATCCATTTCTGTCTGTAATTCGTGACTTTATCCAATTAAGTCTGTACTTTCAATTTTTCTCTTATATCCTCATTTCTTATTCTATCAAGTCTTGTACATCCTTTAACTTGTCTTAGGAACCTCATCTCCGCCGTCTGTATTCTATCCTTCTGTTTTTTCATTGGTGCCTAAGTTTCACATCCATATAATATTGTGGGAACCGCCATAACACTATACATTTTTATCTTTGTTTCTTTTCTAATTTCATTTTTGAATGCTCTCTGTATTGCTCCACACACCGTCTGAAATTTATTTATTTTGGAGTCAATATCTCTTTCCACATTGTAGCCAACATCACAGCCCAAATATTTGAAACTAGACACCTGTTCTATACTTTGATTTTCTAAAATAATTTTGGATCTCACTGGATCTCTTCTTCTAAAACCCATGGTCTTCGGTTTCCTTACAGAAATCTTTAGATCGTATAATTTACATATTTCATTTAATGCATGCATTGATTTTTGAAAGTCGTCTTCATTTTTCTGTATTATGATTACATCGTCAGCAAATAGAAGATTATTTATGCACACTTTATTATCCATTCTTATTCCTGGATTCACTAAAACTTTCCATTTATTTAAAATATCGTCTATATATATATATATATATATATTAAACAAAGTGGGTGATAAACTACATCCTTGTCGTAATCCAGTATTTGTTTTGATTGTATCTGTTCTTTTGAATCCGGTATCTATTATAATATATAATATACAATTGGTAAAAGCATTATTACATATGGAGCAGAACTTTGGCCATTAACAACAAAAACAAATAAGCATCTTTTGACAACGGAAATGAATTTTATACGAAGGGCAGCAAATATTTCAAGAAGAGAACAAATTAGAAACTCAGTTATAAGGGAGAAAATGAAGATTGAAGACACTATTTTAGATTATATTAAAACTCAGCAATTAAGATGGTATGAACATATCCAGAAAATGGAAGAGGATCGGTTACCAAAATGTGTTTTGGAAAGGAAACCTGAGGGAAGACGAGGCAGAGGAAGACCTAAAACCTTCTGGAGTCAGGGAATATATTTAAACAAGGAGGACAAACATTTATAACCAGGAGATTGGATGGATCGACAAAATTGACTATTACGAATCGGACGATGCCAAAGACATTAATCAACCGATGAAGTGTATATATATAGTGGGAGAATCATATTAACCATCATTTGGGGTAGGTAAATTATACAATGGATGATAGGAAAACTTTGGTTTAGATTATAAATGTATAGAGAGGTTATATTCAGTGCGTCCATGAAACTACGGGTTTAGTAGTGCCGGTGAGTCACTCAGTTATTATATTTTTTCTCTTGATGATTTTTCATTCAAAATCCAATTCTGATAATTTCCTTTGAATGCTTGATCCAAGAAATTAAAAAAAAATGCGAATTGTTCTATTATTCAGATCACTGAATATCTAAATCATAAGAGAGGTCTTTGCTAAAATACTCAATTTTACTACAATTAATCTTCAATCCCCATCTCGAATATTCTTCTTGTAATTTTCTACCCTGTAATTTCTACCTTCAACGCCAGAAAACGCACGACTTAATCATCAGGAAAATGTAATTACATACACAAACAAACACACATACATATATATATATATATATATATATATATATATATATATATATATACTTGCTTACCTGTTATGGTGGCCACTAGATGTTAGTTGGAACGACTTCCCGCTACCTCTTGTGTGAATTGGGAATACTACACATATAAGGAAAATGTATGTTTGTGTTGGAATAATTCAGTAGCTCAACTGGTTAGAGTGCTAAACGTACAGAGTTTAGAGACTCGGGTTCAAATCCCGACTCTAGCATTCATTTTTCTTTTCATATTATATATATATATATATATATATATATAACAATGTTTCTTAACGAAATATGTTTATTAGCATGTATGTAACAAAGTTGTATGTACACCGGATGTAATTAATGAAATAAAATGTCTGGGAAATTGAAAGAGACGGACGTTAGCTCAACTTGCGGTTGAAATCCTTTCTGCAAATATTGGCTGTGGTGGGCTGGCAACGCTTTTTGCCTCTCACTTTCCTTTTCTCCTAGGAGATAAATTTTACATGAGGTAGAATTGTAACATTTAATAAATTGCGTCATGAAATGGGATAGAAAATCTTGTCAAATTTTCCCTCTTTATTTAACATTATTATTTATAAACCATTCATCGTCAGTTGAATCCCTGGTTGAGGTTTTCCACGGTTTCTTCAGTTATAAGTAGGGAGCGGATTTTCATGTAATAAAATATAAGATTGCAATGCAGATAGTATACATTATTCAACAGTTTGTGTGTGAAACAAGATACAAGACAGTCAAAAAGTCTTACTTCTCATTATACTATCCAACTGTTTGTGTGTGGAACCAAAACAAAAGACAGTCATAAGCCTAACATCTCATTATACTATGTAGCAATCTTAACTTTTAATACTTAAAAATCCGCTCCCTAGTTATAATGTAGATATCAGGATACGTATTGGGGTCACAATTCGCATAAAAAATTATGGCTTCCTATTTTCAGCCATATTCATAAAAATTAAATTAAATATAAATGTATGTAAGTTTAGTTTACAGCACTAAAAACAGTTAATCACAGTTCCACCAAATACTATGAGTAGGATCTGTGTCTGTGTATGTAACTCTAACTCACTGACACTATCGAATCGCGCGGACATAAGCTCTCCACACATCCCTATCCTGAGCTTATGATTCTTGACTACCGTCTCCTGGCCATCAAACTTCCAGTAAAACGATTATATCCAAGAGTGATTTATCTAATTCTCGCTTTAATACCTCTACAGCCCCGCTATTGTATAAAGTTCTAACATTCCATGTTCCTAGGAACATGTCCCTGTGTTTGAAGCCTTTGGCTGGGTTCTCTGAAGTAATTCCCGTCCGTAGAACCGAATGGGGAACTATTTGACCTCCGGAAAAATGTATCCCAGTGGAACTCAATTCCGCATTTCTTGATGGTTGTATTTTTACGGTGAAAGATCGTCACTCTTTCGACTAAGGTATTTTTTTCGTCTGGCGTATCACCTTCGACCAGTTCGGCTTGGATAACCCTATCGGCAGCAATGCTAGAGCCGGCATAGATCTCGGGATCATTTATGCACGCAAACCACTCCACCACAACAGGGTAAAGATACGATGAAGGGGAAAGTATATGTAAAAGGCCTTTACCCCAGAACAAGCGACTGGTACTCATTTCAGTTAGAGGCTGAGTCGACCCCAGGGCCATAGTGCCGCTAGAGGGTTTGGGTCAGTTTAAAAATGCTTTAAAATGCTATATGGCATTTCTAAAGTTTTTATGGGTGCAGGTATTATGAATTATAATGAAGTGGCACTAAAAAAAAAAGACTTGACCAATCCACCAGGTTTTCTCTGAGGTGAGATTGAATACCGAACTTTACTGATTAGATATAGCAATAATCATAAGTAGGCTTCGCGGTTTTGTCACCTGAATTATATTGGATCGTATACTTTCTCCTGGTATAGTAATGACGTCAGTCAAAGTTACACGCAGGTTACAATAAACACTATGGTTTATAAACCAATTGTTGTATATATACAGGAGAGCTGTGTTTGTATAAGAAGTTCGTTGTCATTCAGTTTATTTGTAGAGAAGGTACACCAGAAGAAAAATACCGCCAGCTATATATACACTAAGTAACTAACTAACTAACTAACTAACTCACTGGCACAATCGAACCTGTAGGTTCATGGCCGCGCGGACATAAACTCTCCATACATCCCTATCCTGAGCTAATGTTCTCCAATCATTCCCTGTATAATCTACTTCCCTCAAATCATAGTTAATGTTATTTTCCCACCTCATTCTTGGTCTACCAACTGGGCGTTTTCCCTCTGGTTTTCCTACAGGAAGCTTCCATATACGTCTTTCTTTTCTCATTCGTGCCACAAGTCCTGTTCATCGCAGTCTAGGGGACTTAACTGTTCTTATTATATCTGGCTTCCTACAAAGACCATTGTTATGTAGTCTTCTCCATTCACCTGTCTGTTCATTTCTCTTTGGTCCAAACATTTTCTTAATAACGTTATTCTCAAATATTCGTAATTTCCTTTCCTCCCTTAAGGTAAGAGTCCATGTTTCGCATCCATATAATATAACTGGTAGAATAATAGTTTTATATATTTTCAGTTAAATGTTTTTGAAAGAGTTGGGATGACAAGAGTTCCTGTAATGCATAATAGCACGCATTTCCAGAATTGAGTCTATGTTATTTCTTTGTGCATCTCATTCCTATTGTTATTATAATTCCTAGGTATTTGAATTCAGCCACTTCCTCAAAATTTCCCTCATTTGTCATTAGCTGTCCATTTCCAATATATAATGAATTTCTACGTGTGACTTTATATTTAGTTTTATTGATATTTATTTCCAGTCCCAGCAGTCGTTTATTGTGAAATCTATTAAAACTTAGTTGCAGTGTGGTCATTAATCGTGAATGATATGCTCCACTGTTTACACCATCTGCATTGTATCACCCCTTATGACTGTACGCCAGATATTTGAACTCCCTCCGAACCAGGCAATTCTATTTGATAAATTCCGATTCCGGTTTTGTGACAGAGCCGCGAAGCTTAGTCATAAGTAAAAAAAAAACCGCAATATGATCGTTAGAGTTAAAGTGACTTAAACAACATGAATTAAATAGTCATTACATCACCATCAATAACAATCAGGGATTATGCCATTGGCCTGATCCGCTTCAGGATAGAAATTGGTCCCTCCGTCGCTTCTTAGTTAATCCAGGATCTCTTCGCCCAGTGGGTCTGTAGTTGATGAGGTTCAGAGATAGTCTGTTATTTACCATTCTAAGGAGGTGTTCATGCCAATTATTTTGGTATATTTCGATGGGTTTCAATAATTTCTGGTGTGTTGAGAGCTTTGCAGATATCTCCATTTCACACGTGGTCATAAATGTATAACCCGCTAAAGGTATTAATGACTTAATTTCTGCAGCTATTATCCTATATAATTTGCCTGTAGTAAGAGTCCAGGTTTCAGAACCATAAAGTAGAGCTGGAGGAGCCATTGTTTTATAAAATTTTAGAATTGTATCTGGGCGTACTTTTCTGAGAAGAGCTTTTTTTTATGGTTTCTATAAGTTTTTAGAATTTGATAAATTTTATGCCTGTGTAAAATGACACATGTAAATAATTAAAAAGTCATTTATATAATATTAATAAGTTGTAATTACATGAGAAATTTTTATCTTTGTGCCATAACGCTAGGAAATAACCGATGTTTAAAAATATATATTTAAAGAATTGGTAATAATTAGAAGGCATAAGGCCCCGGTTTATGTACAGTACATACGTACAGTATGTATGTATTTGGCATTTACTTATTACAGTCTTTGATCACAGGAAGTGAAACAGATTGTCAAATAATATTAACGCATGGAATATACAGGGTGTCCCAATATTAGACCGACAAAATTTGGGAGCTGATAAATAACATTATTTTAAACACTTTTTGTTAAGGAACGTTTTTTGTTGCGGTGCTTCGTTTAAGCGCTGGACGAGTTAATGTCATGACTGCCTCCCACCCACAAAGACATCGCCATTTCTCTGATTTCGCCAGCTGCGCAGGTTATTCGTGCCCCAAGGTCCTCTTCAGATTCAACAGGTGTTTCATACACGATAGTCTTCATGTGCCCCCATAAAAAGAATTCAAGTGGAGTAAGGTCAAGGGGGCGTGCCGGCCAGGCAATAGGTCGACCACTGGGTTCCAGTGATTGCCGTATGTAGCCGTAAGATGATGCCGTACTTCAGCACCAAAGTGAGCTGGTGCCCATCATGTTGAAACCACATGTCCTGTCTGACATGAAGGGGAAACGTGTTGCAGAAATACTAAGTAATTGTAAGCATTGAATTGGGCGGGTAAAAATCCTAATAAGAAGTTATCCACAATACCGGCCCACATATTAACAGCAATTCTCAGTTGATGTGATCTCTGAAATTTAGCATGGAAATTTTCGAAGGCCCAAACATGTGAATTCCGACTGTTAAATACCTACTCACGTGTGAAACATGCTTCATCTGTGAACATGACATGGGATGCAAACAGTACATCGTTTTCAATTTTGTCCAAATACCATTGAGAAAATTGCTGTCGCAGTGGATAGTCTTGAGGCCTCATTGCGTGGACCTTTTAAAGATGAAAAGGGTGCAACAAAATTTCCTGTAGAATTCTTTCCACAGTGCTACGACGTAGATGCAGTTGTCGAGCGATGGCGCGAATACTAGCTGCAAGATTGTTCTCAATGCAACGCAACACATCTTCCTCGTTCTCACGAATTCGTACAGAACGTGGCCGTCCTTGAACTTCTGCTCGTCTATTCAAGGAGCCTCTTCACGTAGTCTACGTTCTATGCTGGCATATGTAGTGTGATGAGGAACTCTTCGGTTTCGGAACTGTTCTAGGTAAAGCCTTACAGCCGCACGACCCTAACCAGCTTTTCCATACACCAACAGCATGTCCGTCATCTCATTCCAAGTGTACCTTTCCATGCTGTAAATAAACTAGTATGCAGCAGCCATCCCAGCAAACTAATGCACAACGTCAAGGAAACACAACGATGAGCTCAGGAAGTAAACATGCTAACCGAATTGAAGCGTCTTTTGTTTATTTCTTTTGTGTGTTTCCTTTAAAAGATACATACTGTACACAAATGTAATTTACGTATCTAAACCAACTGGGTGGGAAGCAGTAATGACATTAACTTTGTCCAGCGCTTAAACGAAGCACCACAGCAAAAAAAAACCTTCCTTAACAAAAAGTGTTTAAAATAATGCTCCCAAAATTTGTTGGTCTACTTTTGGGACACTCTGTATTCAAAGGTAATTTAATAATTATCTCTTTAAAATTAAATTGATAACACTGGCCAACATGATTAATGTCTCACGAGTACCAACAATTGTACCTCGTGCATTTTTTATCGTGTTTTCAAATATGTATTCGGAATTTCTCTCTCTTTTTTTAATTGTGAATTGTAAAATAAAAGCTCCTAGATCATTGTACATATCATGGAACCAATTGAGCTATGGTGGTATTGCTTTTGTTGTGCAGGTTTATATTTGTAGAGACAGGTACAGACTAGCACAATGATGCCAGTTGCGAGATAGCAGTGAATCGGTAAACGCGTCGTGAGTGCTTCGTGTGTCTAAATTATTATTTTACATATTATTGTGTTTTATATATTTACACATATATTTCTTTTAAATAGACATTAGTTACAAAATGCCTAGAGTTTGTTTAAATCACCCCAACAACTTTTATTATATATGTCGTGAAGTGACGCTCAAGTCCCAAAGGCGAAACCTTACTCCATTAGTGAAAACGTGTTATGAATTTTATTTTGAGTGTAAAGTGGGGGACCAAAAAAGTGCCTGGGACCCGCATATCTGTTGTTTATAGTGCTCTAGGCTTCTCATTACATGGAAGAATGGCACACGCCACATGCCATTTGCTTTACCTTGGATTTGGATGGAACCTGAAGATCACTCCTCTGATTATCATTTCTGTTTAACAAACATTAAAGAGATTACCTCAAAATCAAAACATACAGTGTGATATACAATGCGTGATATGCAATGATAACTAACTTGTGATGTACAATGAGACCAGTTTCACACTGCGAAGAATTTCGCATACCAAAACTTCCGTGTCATGTGACGTTTGATAAAGAGAGCTCAGAATTATGATGCAAGCAGGGAAGAAAAAATCAACAGACGTTGATGATACAACATTTGAACAATGCTGTTCATCTGAGCCTTATTTATTGATTCGAGAATTCTTAACGATCTCATATGAGATTTAAAATTATCCGAAAAAATAATCTGAAATGCTTGGTTCCGCCTAAAAGATAGAATCTTTTTCAAACAAATACAAAGACATGTACTTATCGCAGTCTTCATTCTGAATTTAAGGACTATTTTTCTGAAGAAAATAGCTTAGTGTTTTATATTCACTTTTTTCTATTTTATGAAGACACTTTTTATTGAACATAACCTAACAAAATGGCGCTTATCCATTGGTTCATCTAAAGATTGTTTAAAAACAGTGCTTCTGCAAAATTACATTAAATTCCCAAGAGTACATGTGGCTCACTCAACGAGTATAAAGAAACATATGAAAACTTTAAATTTTTATTGGAAAAGCTAAAATATGCAGAGTATGAATGGAATATTTGTGGTGATTTGAAAGTAATTGCACATATTCTTGTTCTGCAGTTGATTGTATCGTCACTGGGACTGTATGGACAGAAAAAAACATTGCAATGGAAACTAATTCATTCCGGGACAGACAAAATGTGAAACATGACGCATTGTGTAATCCTAAAAATGTGCATCTACCTCCGTTAAATACCAAACTTAGATTAATGAAGAAATTTTCAAAGCCATGAACAATACTCCTGGTTTCATATACCCAAAACAGAAGTTTCCTAAAATTAATTAAGCAAAAATTAACATTTGTGGATCCATAAATACGATCACTAATGCATGATGAAACGTATCGCGGAAAATCTTGGCGGCAGTGCGCAATGAGCACGGAGAACCATTTCATCAGGGGATTTCAGCTATGGAAGAGATATATCAAAACAAATGGAATTCTAATATGCTGCTGATTATTGTTGGACCATGAAGAGGGATACTCAACAGGTAAAATATTGCAGAAAATTGTAATGTCTTACTTTCTAGGCGAGTCAGGATGTTTTAATATTGTGTAGTTAAGAATGTAGCAAATATTAAAATATTTGAAATTATAATTGCTGTCTCTTGGAAATCTTGCGTGATAGAGAAAAACTGATTCAATATTTGAATTCAGGAAAAAAATACTATTAGTATCATGTTTTTGTTCCTTTGTATAAGCAATGAATCTGATAACAGTGCCCTTGTTATTATGAAAAATCTACGGTTGGAAATTGTTAATAACTCAAATCTGTTATTGAAACATTGTTTTATAAATTTTAATCTGATTTTTAAATGTTTAAATATAATAATTCTTCCTTCTGTTTTTTATCCCTTGATAAGTTTTATCACAAATCAAATTAAAATTTAAATTGAGTTATAAATGTTAGAAAAAAGACCTGATAAAATTACAGCCATGTATTTTATTTACTTTATAAAACAATGTGAATGGAAAAAATTGTTTCAATTCTTATCCCCTGTGTATAGTATGAAAATCAGGTCATCATAGGCCTAATTAGAAAATATTTCAGGAGAAACATATTATTGTTTTGTTTTCGTGAAACCTCGTTATTTTTCGATTCAAAAGTATAAAATTCTTTGATGCCTTTGATTACATTACCTCCAAAAAATATATACTTAAAATTTGCGCATTTTTATTACTTTCATTCTGAAGAAATTTGAGTTGGTTAAAATTGCTGCATGAACTCGAGTACGTGAGTTTCAAACTTTAAACGGTAGTTGTCATGAAACTGAACGTGAATAAAATATATTTTCAACCGATTCAGATTTTTTAAATACACTTCTCTCCGTACAACTTTTAAATTAATTTCTAACGCAGAGATGGATTTGTAATGTAATTCAACCAGTAACCAATATTTTATATAGAGTCACGTATTTAATCATTTCATTCTTTAAATCAGTTGTTTTCACACAAGAAATACAGTATTATCATTGTGGTCTAGGAGTAACATTATGGGTTCTTATGTAAAACCCTGGGTTCGATTCTGTTGAAGTTCAATTTTCCTGGTTGAGATTTTTCACAATTTTGTTCAAATGTAAGATAAATTCTAAGGAATTTGAGCCACAAATTCCCAGGAAAATCACGTATTCATAATGACTATTTAACTCATGCCCCAAATGGGAGTCAATCACCAATCACATTTCAATTATTTTTTATTTAGAACCAATCAAAATCGTGTTTCGCCTAGAATTTACCAACTAAAGTTTATCATAATAAATTTTTTTGTTGACCACTTTATTTTATCCCAAGCGTATTGGAAACTAAAATTATTTTTTATTTTTTAGTTTTCTAATAAAGCGTGTTCTTTTAGTTTTTTAAAACTATTATTTATTACACGCTTTATATTAGCTTGACCTGTATCTATCTATCTATCTATCTATCTATCTATGTAACGGAATCTTTCAACGCGATTTTCACCCACTTAAAATCATTGGATCGACTTGAAACTTTGTATATCTGTAGAGGACCCGTGACAATACAATAATTTCATATTTATATTCTAAAACCCAGGCCATAATCATCAGAAAATTAAAAAAAGTGTTTTTGTATCAATGTAACGGAATCTTTCAACGCGATTTTCACCCACTTAGAAACATTGGATCAACTTGAAACTTTGTATACTGTACTTGTAGAGGACCCGTGGCAATACAATAATTTCATATTTTGTTTCTAAAATCCTGGCCAGCATCATCCGAAAATAAACAAAATGAAAACTGGTATAATACGTTGCGGACTTGTCGAGTTTTTAGTCAATCGTTGTGAGAGCTCAGTTGGTAGACCAGTGAACTCTTAGTGGTATATAATTTCAGTAATCCATATGTCGCTGGTTCAAATCCGGCTGGGAGGGGTTTTTTTTATAGAAGAGTGTTACTTTTAGCTCATACTACAATAGTATCGAATTTAAAGATATTTACATTTTTATCTTATTCTGTAAAATATTAAAACTAAAAAATAAAAAATAAATAATAGTTTTAAAAAACTAAAAGAACACGCTTTATTAGAAAACTAAAAAATGAAAAATAATTTTAATTTCCAATACGCTTGGGATAAAATAAAGTGGTCAACAAAAACATCATTTCCAACACATATAGAATAAAATTAGAGTTATCAACAAAAACAAAATAATTTTACCATCAAAAGAGTGGGGTGCTTTTTATGATTTTTACATTTTCTTCTTAGAGAGCTTACTTTTACCAATATCTGTTTATTATCAAATATATTAATTGATATAGAGCACCCCACGCTTTTTATGGTAAAATTATTTTCTTTTTGTTGATAACTCTAATTTTATTCTATATGTGTTGGAGATGATTTTTTTGTTGACCACTTTATTTTATCCCAAGCATATTGGAAATTAAAATTATTTTTAATTTTTTAGTTTTCTAATAAAGCGTGTTCTCTTAGTTTTTTAAAACTATTATTTATTTATTTCTTTTTAATCGGAGGTGACTAGCACCATCCTACTTACTGCGTATTGTTACCCAATGGGCAACCTATGCAGCTAAATGTCTTTATGGCTATCAATATGGGGTTCATGACTTATGTTAAACCTAGCCATAGTAGGAAGATGTTTTCTCTCTAGAATACCATGTGGATAATGTAAGGTTCCTCAATATTTAACCTATGGAACATAGGTTAAATATTTTGTGCATGAAGAGGAATTTCTCCATAGTAGATAAACTAGCCACTAAGGGCTGAATATCTTGGAAAAACTCCTCCACATGTGTACTTAATTGTATCGCCGGTATAGTGCCATCTTGAACATTGTTGTTCACATTTGTTTGTGAAGAAGTACCAGGTTTGGTTGCTTGGGAAAAGGTAACATGAGGATTGACTTTCACCGAAGTGAAAGTCTTGGGTTGTTCATACTTTTCCAGCGCTGCCTGGAAAGCTGGACAGCCACGGTATGAAGCAGGGTGACCAGACGCCCCGCAATTTACACACTTTAGTAAATTAGGGTTTCTCTGTGCAGAGGCCTTAATGGGCAGTCCTTATGCCCATGGGCCTCGGCACAGATTACGCATCGTGGCGTCCGGCTACACGCAGGAAATGTGTGGTTGAAGGACTGGCACTTAAAACATTGTTTAAGACCCGCCCTTGGTATGTATGCTTCTACGGCCACAAAATAATAACATAGCCTTTTAAGATCATAAATTTTGAAAGCCTCTGCTGTTCGCTTTAGTTCCAAAATGAAAACCGGTAGGGGTTTTCCAAATTTTCTTTTTTCGCAATAATTTTCGTTACTTTTGAGGAAATCCCAAGGACCTGATCTCCTCTTCAATTTCTTCAATTTGGATATTTGGTGGTAGACGTTTCAGTGCTACCTCCAATGGAGTGTCCTTTAAGATTTGATACGTATAGTATTCCTTATGTAAGGAATCAAAATACGTTTTCATGATCTGAAAGTCTTCCATTGAAGCTGCGTAATAACGCAGACCTTCAGAAATATTTACTACTCGGAGATCTCCATTAATGAGTGCTCTTAATTCCTTGTTCATGCGAAACAGATCCGTATGCCCACTAACAGTAATGGGTGGCGGTCTCTGTTTCGCGGAGCCAATATTTCTGATAGGTGTAATTTTGTTAGTGGTCGTAGAAGGACCGGCGATAGAAGTAGGTGGTGGAACCTCTTGTGACGAAGTTCCAGCAATTGGTTCTATCATGTCAGTTAAAACTGAAAATCTGTTGGCAGTCTCAACCACTGGAACTACAGCAGGAGACTTTGCCTCGACCTGTTTAGACCGACTTTCATGTTTTCTACTTGATTTGATATCATTTGATTTTAAAACTTTTTTAGTTCCTTTGCTTTTACTTTTATTTCGTCTTTTCTTACTAATTTTGACCTCTTAAAGAGTTGGTTGAGTCTTTAGAAATTGAGATGGATTTGGATTCTCTCTGCCGTCCAAGTTAGCAGAGCTACTCGGAGTAGCAGGAGAGAATTCCGCTTCCACGCCAGATTCTGGAAAAATTGGATCATCTAAGGTAAGAAGTTCAACCGAATCAGCCTTCAACTCCTTCAATGTGGCATTAAATAGGCCTTGTTATACACTATATGTTTTGAACAATTTTGTTAAATTTTCGAAACACGTCGATGCAAAGTCACCAACTGCCTCGGATTTATAGCACGCTTTGAAGGTGGCAAGATAATTAGTAATTATCAAAAATGCTCCACGAATATGGTGGATGATATCTTTAAATTTTGGATTTTCCTCACATTTATTTTTAGCACTGTATTTCTGAAAATTTTGAGCTGCCTCTTCCCAGCGTGCGAAAGCCCCGGGATCCTCACTTTCACTATCCATTGGATCATCTATATTTAAAATATGAGCCATTGCTTGGCAAGCCAAGACTTAGTTCACTGATATATTAAATTTTCAGAAACCACTTACCACTTAGGCAGGTTTACACTACACAATTTTTGTGAATAAATCACAACACCACACTGTTAGCCACTTTACACAAAGAAATTATATATAGAAAAACACAAAAACACTATCCAATGGACCGGGCCAAGGCCCGGTTAATAAAATTAAGAAATTAGCTGCCTCGCGTCTATTGGTCGGTTTCGATCACCTTATATATACACGACCAATCACAGTAAGCGGAGCTACCAAATTAACTCCTCTTTTGTTTTTACACTGTAGCACTGCTAATGAGTCGAAAAGCCTCGATGGTAAACCATTATGACTTGGCGCTCAGAAGAGTACGTTGCTCTGTTGGTTTCAGGAGATGTTGTCTCGTTGAAAACCAAGTAGAGAATATTATGAGAAATACGGCTAACAGATTGTATATATAGTACATGAATGTCAACAGAAAGAGCATGCGATAGATAATATAAACATATTTGTAACAATTGATTACACCACCAAAAAAAAAAAGAAACAACTGTTTGTACTT
This sequence comes from Diploptera punctata, assembly GCA_030220185.1. Taxonomy (NCBI): domain Eukaryota; kingdom Metazoa; phylum Arthropoda; class Insecta; order Blattodea; family Blaberidae; genus Diploptera; species Diploptera punctata. Next base: position 126,422 of record JASPKZ010008886.1, read on the forward strand.
TCTTAAACGAATTATTTTCCAGGAAATGACATTGCAGAAAAATATAATTGACATATTTACATCATAGGACATCAGAAACCTATAACGTTGGTTATAAATGTCTCCACTGCATTCTTACAACATTGCGTTCCTTTGGCATTAAATAATATGATCTGGTTGCAGTGACGAACAAAAGAAGCAAATCAAACATACCGATCGTTTCTAATTTGTTTTCAAACGTCGCCGTTTACATTAAATATATAAATATTTTAAAATAATTATATTTAAAATAATGATTTGTGAGTAAACAGCTTAATTTTATTCGTTAAATAGTCCTAACAAATGCCACTCTTGATTTGCAAATCCTCTAGATAAATTGGAAATCACTCGTGGCATTACTTATGATAGTTAATCATCATCATAGCACTGCGGTCCAAAGTTAACCTTGGCTTTCTCTCACAACAGCTTTCAATCGCACTCTGTCCTCCGCAACAGTCCTCTAAGCTCCTCACACCCAATCTTGTAACATCTTGTAATACATCATTCATCCATTGTTTCTTCGGTCTTCCTCTCCTTCTTCCTCCCTCCATTCTTGCATCTATGATCAATTTAGGAATCCTTCCCTTTACCATTCTCACGACATGTCCCAACCATCTAAGTCTAATAGATTTAATAAAGCTTACTATGTTCTCTCCTTCCAATAGCTGATATATCTCCTTGTTAGTTATTTTTCTCCAGATACCATTATCATGTATTGGATCATAAATCTGCCGCACTATCTTCCTTTAACCCTTAAATTCATAATGTATCCTTTTGGATACATCAGTTGGTTTAGTTAATTTAATATTTCAAATAAATCAGAAGAAAACGAACAAAATGAAACCACTTAAATGTATGTATAATTATACAATATACCTAATAATAACAGTTATACAAGTTTCCATTTTCACTGCGGTCCGCCACAATCAAATAACTAAGAGAAGAAATTTGTGTTTTGCCAATTTAAGGGTTAAAAATATACAAGTTAATTTCATCTTCAAGTTTGATTGTCCATGTTTCTGTTCCATAAGTAACTACTGAAATAAATTAATTGTGTTCATAAACATTAAATAAAAGTGTAAAATTCTTAGAACGAAATCATCATAATTCTATAAAAAAATATAAGTAGTGTCAGTGTCTGTTAAAGTTTAAAATCAAGTGTCCAATTCTGAAATGCAGTAATGTGTTTCCTGCAGGTTTTAACATACATTGCCCGTGATATTAGACTGGACATGATACAGATGATCTCTTACTCAATTATTCCCAGTGGTCTAGTGGTTACTATACTCATATCTGGTTCCAAGATTCGCGGGGTGATATCCGACCGGAGTCTTTTTTATCCATAAAAATCCTGAATATGCGTCCCTTTGGAAGAGAGATAAAACCGTAGGTCCCATGTTGTAGATTTATGACACGTTAAGATCCTCCAAGTGAGAAAATGTGTCGTTCTTCTAATGCTCAGATTTAAATTACGGCGCTAATGACATTAGTTGTTAAAGAACGCCCTTAAATAAAATAAGAAAATGGTGGCACGCCGTAGCGCAGTTGATTAAGGCGATATGCTATAAGCTGTGGAAGGTTGAAGGTTAGAGCAGGAATGAGATCAGGATTTAAACTGGACTAAACATCCTACTGATGACGGAAGTTAACTTCCGAAAGGCCTCCAGTTAACATTTTAATGTAATGTTTTAACGCAGTTGAGGACGACCGCACCTGCCAACAGGTATATTTTAATGTTTATTTTGTAAACATTCTAGTGACACCATGGTCCTGAGGTCTACTCAACCTGTAATGGAAATGAGTACCAGATGTTTGTTCTGGGGGTAAAGGCGGCAGTCAATCAGGGTAACTCAACCCAGCTTGCATTTCGTGCCGATTTTCGAGAAAGTTCTAACTAACCTCCTATCCAAAGGGAACTCGTAAGGCCTGCAGTGGTATCAGTTTTCTTTTAATAATATACAAGGAGATTACGAGTATTTGAGGATAAAGTTCTTTGGAAAATTTTTGGACCTAAGAGAGATGAACAGACAGGTGAATAGAGAATACTACTTAACAATGAACTACATGGTCTTTATAGGAAGCCAGATATAGTAAGAACAGTTAGATCGCGCTAAAGCACGATATGTGGCACGAATGGGAAATGAAAGACGTGCATGGAAACTTCTTGTAGGAAAACCCGAGGGAAAACGCCTAGTTGGTAGACCAAGAATGAGGTGAGAGAATAACATTAACTATGACTTGAGGGAAGTAGATTATACAGGGAATGATTGGAAAACATTAGCTCAGGATAGGGATGTATGGAGAGCTTATGTCCGCGCGGCCATGAACCTACGGGTTCGATAGTGCCAGTTAGTTAGTTAACATAAGATAATCTCTCACTGAAATTCAAATGCCAATTCATTAGATAGGCTATCGTGGCACTAAGATAGCACTTCAATCGGGACGCCTGGTGTCCAGGGTGGAAGACAACACTAAACTTAGCAGACTAGATATATCAATAGCTCTAATCTGCAGAAATTTCACAATAAGATCGTCATAGTTAAACTGGCTTTAAATATAAATAAAATTTCTTCTTCTTCTTCTTCACTTCACGGGCTAGGCAAAATGCCTGTTCCGCCTCACAGTTGTTCTGTCCATCTTATTCTCTGGCCTTCCTACATTCCTTGAACATCTTGGCTTGTAGTTAATGCTGCCTTTGGTAATCTTGTTACGTTCATTCTTTCTACATGTCTAAACCATTTTTCTCTATATCCTTTCATTTTATCATTTAATGGATACATATTTAACTCTGTTCTTATATCTTCATTCTTTACCGATCCATTCTTGTGCAGCATTTTGTTCTTCTAAGGAAGTTCATTTCTACACTTTGTATTATACTTCGTAATTTTTTGGTCATTACCCAAATTTCACTGCCATAAAGTAATGCAGGAATTGCCAGTGTTTCATAAACTTAAATCTAGTATCATTTCTTGTTTTGTTCTTTAATGTTTTATGTATAGTTCCACATATCATTTGAAATCTTGACAGTTTCACTTTGTCTCTTTCAGTTTTTGTATTTATAATAAAATTACAACCCAAATAATTAAAATTTGTTACTTGTTCCAGAGATTAGTTGTCTATTATGATTTTTGATCTTATATGTTCACTTCCCCAAATGCCATTATTTTCGTTTTTTTCCTTTGATAGTTTAAAATTATATTCTTGGCAAACTGATTTAATTGATGTAAAGATTACTGTAAATTATTTTCATTTTCTTGAATAATAATCACATCGTCAGCATACATTAAAAAACATTTAATATTTAAAATGGTCCATTCTTATACCTACATTAACATTACTCTACCAATTTTGGATGATGTCATTAATATATAATTTAAAAAGGGTAGGTGATAAACTACAATCTTGTCTTACACCTCTATCTATTACAATTGGTTCGGTCTTTGATGTGGCTATATTTATTATAATTTGAGATTTTTCATATACACTTTATATCACATAAATTAATCTTGCGGGGTAGCCATGTATTTCCAAAAATAAAATGTATTCCTGATAAATCTCATGTTCTTATTTATCATCAATTTTAGTCTAAGGTTCTTATACGATTGAGAAAGTATTGAACTCCGAGATACTTACAAGGGAAATGTCAACCAATGCATTCTGAAACCTGCCTTGAAATTACTTCCAGAGAAGCGTTGTGATGTACCAAGACAGTGTTCAAAAAAATATCTGCCGCTTTTAACTGCAAGGCACTGAAATACAGTGCTAAATCTCTCATTTAAACTATAGAGAAGTAATACTACTTCTCACTTGATGGATTGGATAACCCTCACTACCTATAGTCCGCGTCGCATCCTGCTCACTGCACACCGCTTTACGTCTAGCAGGGACGTCCAACTGCTATGCACAGCAGGTTGCCATTGCTGGATTCTGGCTTCGAATTCTGTGCTTTGCAGATAAACACGGTAGATAATTTTTTGGACACACCCTTTGTACATCACGAAGCTTATCTGGAAGAAATATAAATGTAGGTTTCGGCATGCAATGATTGACAATTTCCTTGTTAGAATATATTAATTATAGGATCCATTTTGTAAAACTTTTATGTTTTTATGCATGCTATCTCTTTCGAATATTAGAATATTTGTTTAATTAACAGATTGCTAAATAACAGATCAGTTTATCTCTGCTGTAGATTTGTACAGTATAAACTTTTACTGGGGTGGCAAATGTATTCAATTTCTAATCAAATCGTCTTGCTAATTAACTGATGTAGTCCGACTTGAGGTCTGTGTGCATTTAGGACTGTACCTACATCCTAGAGCAAATTTAGAGCAGGGAATTGAAATTACAGAGGGATCTCTCGGCTGTTGGTTACAATAGACTATGTGCAATTAGATGGTTCTGAATAATGTGCAATTATATGGCTCTGTGTAATGATATGATTTTGAAAGTTATCCTTATTTAATATTTGAAAATTAATGTAATATAATAAATAATGTAATAATGACAATTTTCTGTCAAACATAGTACGAGATTATTATTTGCATTATTTTTCCGTATTACAGTACACATTGATTTTAATTAACAATTTCCATTCGTTAACATTTTTGACAGGATATTAGGAATAGTGTTAATAGTTTCAGTCTGTTGTCATAGATAGTATTGGAACTTCTTTATGCTAACTAAAATCAAAGAGAAGAAACTGATGATTTATGATTTGTCTAATTTAAAAGTTTTTAAACGACCCACACCTTCTAGCGACACTAAGGTCCTGAGGTCGAATCAGCTTCTAATGGAAATGAGTACCAGACGCTTGTTCTGCAGGTGAAGGCGGCCGTCACGTAGGGCTGACAACCTGGCTGAAATCAAGTGTCGATTTGTCTAAAAAAGTGTGCCCAAGGGCCTCCCATAGTCTGTAGTGGGATCACTTTACTTTTCCTTTTATAACAATTATTTTGAAGAGGAATAAGTTGCAGAAAGAAATTAATCATAAGCTCATCTCTGAAACTCTATAAATTATGCATTACAGTGACTATTTGTCATCCCAATGTTTCCCAAAAAGTTAAACTAAAACCTGTAAAACGGTTATTCTTAGAGTTAATTATATCCATGTGAGACCGAATATGCAGGAGAAGGATGGAGAAACTAGCGTCTACATAACAGTGAGTTACAACATATTAATCGGAAACCAGATGTATACCTAATAATAGCATTTAAGTCTCGTACATTGCAAGGGTCAGGGCATCTGACACGAATGGGAAATGAAAGAGGGACACGGAAAATTATTTTAGGAATACTAGAGGGAAGTAACCCAGTAGGTTAGCCTAGAGAGAGTGGGAAAATAATATTAACTATGATTTGATGAAGATGAATTATGCAGATACCGACTCGAAAAGATTACCGTAAATTAGGACTGTATGGAGAGGTTACATTCGCGCACCCATGAAACTCCGGGTTCTATAGTGCCAATTAGTTAGTATGGTGTACCCAGAGACGTCAGATCTAGCAATCACTGTAGACTTATAAATACGAAATATAATAAGCTTATACAGGTAGGATTATATGCCTTCTTATCAAATCAATTATCTAGTTCAACACAAAAAACAGCATAGGCCTACGTGAAATAAGAATTCTATTGTGATACAGGGAATAGTAAATTTATTATCCATTTACGTTCATATGACAATGGTTATCATTTGTCTCGCGTTTTCACAATATACTCATATTATAAAAAATAGGAAGAAGCGCGCACAAAGTGGATTAGATTTGGTCTCTGCTGTATGCGAACAACGATTTTGTTCTCTTTAAAAAGACATTGAAATGGTATCTTGCACACGGTCTATCACACAGTTTACACACGAAATCCATTGACGGTTCATGATAGTTTGAAATTTTGCAGAGTTTGTGGTGATATCCATGCGCTGCCAGTCTTGTTACTGCACTGCGTATCTTGTTGTTTGGTCTAGTCCAGTTTCGATTGGTCATTGCCTCTGTTGCGTAAAAATTGTCCGGAATTTCTTTACTCTTCTTTTGTCTTATCTCCATCAATGTAGCTTCCTATTTAGTAGCTGGTAGCAGGAACTTTGTGGGTAGATCTTCCACGAGGAAAGTTTCCTGTGCTAACTCTATACAATGTAGCAAATTTCGAGATCCCATTGCGGCTTTTAAAAATCTTGTTTTCACTTTTTCTAAGGTGTTTAAGTTTATATATATACTCATATTATACAGACCAGTAAGTAAATCAGACACTAGTTAGTTCAGTTATACCACAAATCATAAACTGATGTATGCAGCAACATTCCTTATATACAAGTCATATATGTGCCTTTATTTTTAAGTCCCTGAATGTTCAGAATTGTAAAAACAATTATTTGGTCATAGTGCAGTCATTGTTCTTCGTAAAAATGAATATTAAAAGAGGAAAAATCCGGTTTAAAAAATTGAGATGGTTGAATATGTATTTGACTAGCCAATACCCGCGTGCGCTGCTACTCCTAAATAAATGTTAATATTTTTTTACCACCAGCCGTGCGCTGTTATGCTTGCCCGGGAATCTTCATAGAATCAATGAAAGACAAAAATGATTATTATGAGTCATCCTTAAAAGATAAACATACGCTATCGCGGACTTTTTTATAGAGTTTTTTGAGATATTCAATTCTGTGTACATTAATTTTTAGGGAGCGAAAGCCATTTAAGCGTCAAAATAGGGACTTTATTTCACTTTTTCACTACAAAGGATGCTTTTTAGTGGTCAGGGGTTGAGTGTTACAACTCTCTTATAGCCTATGTTCATCCCCGGAATCTTTTGAACATTTTGAAAAAGCCCCATCTCAATCAGATGAACGGTATGACAGAGAACGCTTGCCCGGGAATCTACTTAGCCCAACTTCTTGGCACCAATGAAAGAAGAAAATGGTTATTGTGGGTTATTCGTAAAAGGTAAACATATGCTGCCGCGGACTTTTTTGTAGCGTTTTTTGAGTTATTAAACTATGTATACATTAATTTGGTGTATTTGTTATGGTTTAGGCAGCGTAAGCCATTTAAACATCAAAATAGCGACTTTATTTCACGTTTTTCACTACAAAGGGTGATTATTAGGGGCGAAGGGGCTGAGTATTATAATTCTCTTATAGCCTATGTTCATCTCGGGAATCTCCTGAACATTTTGCAAAAGACCCATCAAATCGTATCAACGGTATGGCCGCGCATAAAATACGAACAAACATACAAACAAACATTCATTTTTATATATTATGTTGCATAATAATCTTAAAAAAGTATTATTATTTTTCAAGAAAAAAGTGTGTGTGTTTCAATGTCACCCACTGCATTTACCGTGGTTCAGGTTTCGTGCTTAAGCGCTGTAAGACATTGTATGACCTATTTTCAAATTTTGGCAGACCATTTAACGTTATTGTATACGTCGAGGAATGTTGGACGGGAGTATGTATTTGTCTTTACTGTAACTTAACTATATGGATATTGAAGAGAAGGAAGATGTGATACACGGTGCAAGCACGTAACCTACTTCAGTTGAAAAACACAAAGAGGACCTCCAGGATTAATGTCCCATCTGATGGAGGAATCTCTATCTACACTAGCACGTGCGTTTTCTAACAATTATACTGCAGAGAGGTTTCAAATAATTTAATCCAGGCATTTGGTACACAATCTAGCGATTAAAAAGTCCGTCACGAAAAAGCTGCATAAGCTAACCGAATACCTCAGAAAATCAAATAAATGGTCCGATTTTCTTGGTTTACGGAATGAATATATATATATATATATATATATAATTTATGTGAGACATCTATGTAAACTGAGGCCCGGGTGGTGTGGGGGATGTACAAGTATCCTACATACAAAAGGAGAGGTTAAACTAAAGTAAAGAAAAGAGACAACTATGTAAGTACTGATTTTTTGTGTGGTAATTAATTCAAACAAGTCCATCGTTATTATCTAGGGATAACGTCATTCCCTCATACGCGGCTGGCCCGGGTTTGAGTTCCGGAGGGGATAAGTTTCCTGAGTGAGGTTTCCCTGGGATTTTTCCTTACCTGTATGACAAATGCCGAGACACTTTAAGGCGCAAATGGTCCCCGAATATCCTCTGGCTATCATAATAATCGTCCATATTATATTCGCCTTGTTTAGTATGAATTATTGAGTGATTGACGTGTCTTGTATTAAATGCTGTGTTGTCTCGGAGGTTTCCTGGCATTAAGCTAATCCAGTGGCGGCTCTTGGCTTTGAAGTTATGTGAAAAACTAGTAAGAAAAATTATTTATATACATGTCTATCTTAATCATTATTAAACTAATCAGTTTCTCGTATATCAAATAAATCCTTCGATCTTTTTAGGCGGCAAACTTGTCGATGATATCTTCATGAAATGGGTTTGTCTTCGTTAAGTGCAGTAAAAGTTCTCTCTATTCCAATTTTTTAAAATGTATTGCTAAAAATAAAACAAAGCCAACAAAACAATTTCTGTAGAGTTTGCGAGGAGCACAACTATGAAAATTCCTTAAACCAGGATCGTTTGAAACTAAGATTGTAGCATTTAGCATTTTCCTGAATGTTTAATTTCTTTTATACCATATATTTATAGACATTCAGTAGGACTCCCACAATTTAAAACTTCCTTTTTATCTTCATCTTTTCATAATGAAAAGGTGTTTACATTAAAACTCACATTACATCATAAACATTATTCATATTTAAACCACCACAACAGTAGCGAATACAAGATAATTTCATACTTAGAGCCACGAAGCATATAGCTATTTTCCTCTCCCTACTTCACTTGTTATATTTTGTAACGATAGACCTCAGCGGGTAACGTCACGGTTGTCATAGCGACCAGCGAGCTAAACTCCATCTGCGGAGGTCAAGCAACTGGAAAACAAAAATCCTTCATTTGAGCACTGCCCTATCCAAAATGACACCACACGGAGAGGGCGCTCTGAGTCGCAACGATGAGTCCTGCCTCGTAAAATAATACATAACTATGTTTTTACTAAAATCAATATTCGTGATAAGAAAAATTATTCTGGTAAAAATAAGCTGAAGTGGCACTTCACCTACTTCTCCTGAATAGCCCCCCTGAGTAGAGTAGATCACTCATCTATTGGACCCCTGCATGTCCTTAAACGTATGTGCATGATCCACAGTTACAAATCCTCTTCCTCAATTCGTGATCCTGTAAGGTCCAGTTGGCGTGGGAGATGTAAAAGTATCATAAGAAAAAGATAGAAATCTTATTCAAACAGTTTTTTTGTAAAACAACTAAAAGCCCTTACTAAAGTGATTTCATTTGTAAAAATACTTCTCAACACTTTATTTCAGAATGTACCTATTATATCTTATCAGTGGGAGTACGATTTGTATGATGTAGTATATATATTTCAGAATTACCTGTTATATCTTATCAGTATATATATATATATATACTACATCATACAAATCGTACTCCCACTGATAGGATATAATAGGTACATTCTGAAATAAAGTGTTGAGAAGTATTTTTATAAATGAAATGTGTATATATATATATATATATATATATATATATATATATATTGGTAAATGTTTGTTATGAAAAGCCAATTTTATTAAACTACTTTAAGTCATATTTATGCATATTTGACCATTTCTATATGAAAGAGAATATTTCAATAAGTTAATAGTCATATTAGGCATATTTTTAGTCTTTGTAGAAGTAAACATATTTTCCCATACAATTTCTTCCTTCATACACATTCCATGGGTAATGTTTTTAGTTTGAACTATACTAACCATTATTTAAAATTAACTCACCACAATGTAGAATTAATTAAATTTCTCAGAATTGCACACCGCACTTTGTTTTCTGGAAAATTATAAAATATACCTTCTATGCCTTTTTAGTTTTAATTCACAATATGGACTTTGCTCGTAACGCATCAAGGATCAAATATTTGTGTAGGGTATCGTTTTGCGACAAACAGAGAGTTATTGAATATTGTTGAAATCGGAAGGGTGTATAGTTAAGGAAAGATGTTTGAAGTGTATCAAAGTGCATAACTAAAAAAAAAAACAGTTCGCATCTCAATATGGCGAAAACATATTTTCGATCGATAGGAATAAAAAGTCATTTGCTAATCCGATATATAATATCAAATCCCAGAAGAACTGTCATTTGCTAATCCGATATATAATATCAAATCCCATACATTTGTTATGTTGGCCGCGGTGGACTAGTGGTTATGCTCCTTGCCTCTGCTCCCGAGGGTCGCGGGTTCGATGGATTTTTAGGACGGTAAAATCCAAGGAGCAAGTCCTCCAGAAGAGACTTTAAACCGTGGGTCCCGAGTCTGAAGATTTTCAGGCTCATAAAAAATCCTTAAGCCTGAATAAAAAGGCCTCTAAGCAAAATTTACCGGCTTCAACGTCCTAATAATACCTTAGTTGTCTGTTAGATGTCTCATTGAATCGGTGCCATTCAAGACATATATGAACAAATAATGTAACTAAAAATTAACTTGGCCTAGTAACTCCTACCAAAGAGAGGCTATGGTTCAACAGTGGGTTATGCCATAGTAGATTTCTTGTTTTTCATGTAAATTTCCTGCATTAATAAAATTCATAACAAAACTCCGTTGAGATGTTAGTCACAATTTTAAGTATAATATAAAATTATGTACGTTGAAGGTCCGTCTACTCAACTTCTTACACTATTAAAATTTTAGGGTTTTCGGGACTAGTCCCATCATTAGCAGAAGGTAGCAGGTCTATTGTCATTGACTCTCAATCTCTCGATGAATTACTTCTGCTGATGATGGGACTAGTCCCGAAAGCCTACCCTTTTTAAATAGTCTTAAAAGGTAGGGAGAAGGATCTTAAAAGTATATAACTTTACAATTTTATAAATAATTGAGGTAAAAATAATTGAGATTAAAGTTATTTTTAATTTTATATTTTATTTAATATGATATACATTTCTTTCTTAAATAGTTCACTGTCCTAAAGTGATTTATTGTTTTTATTTTACAACTGTAAATATTATCTTATTACAACACTGTCATGTTATATTTTGTTATTACAAATGGAAGAAATGCCAAGAATTATATGTTGATAAATAGACTATGAATCGGTTGATGCTAAAAGGAGGTCAGTGTCCAAGACGTGCAGTTTTCGGCTCTAACTAAAAAAATAAAAAATAAATAAATAAATTAATTAATTAATAAACTCTGCCAAACTTCCATTTCATACAGTTTCATTCGAATTTTGTTACATAAAACTATCACAGCATGAATCTCCGGGATTGATAGTGTCGGTGAGTTAGTTAGTATCCTTGTTGCATCCACAAGACTGTGAGGAAATACAAAATTGCTATCAATATGATTGTATAGAAGGCCCTATAAAAATCAATCAGTACTGCGGTCAGTTATGTATGATACACATAACTGCCATTTGAATGTAATTAATGGTAGATACAAGATCAAAGACTTAATTCTATTTGCATTTATCTTAGAAGTGTGTGTATTAAACTGAAATCAGTTCAGTGCTCGAGTGCGTTTATTGTCAATTAAGGTATACCATCTGTCTTCTCACTCAAGTGTAGGTAGTAGTGTGATTTTAAGATCAGTAAGATGCAAATTATAAAGTGTCTTTCATATAATTATACCTTAATTGAATCTTGTTTGAAAGTTAGTGATAGGAACCGTATATTTATAAACACTTTTTTGTTACTACAAAAATCAAGTAATCCAGTCCAGGACGAAAATATATGCTAGGTTTAGCTAGACTATGAAGTAAATTCTCGAATGTTTAACTCCAATTAACTCTCAATTGGACGGCGTTATACATCAACGTTTTTGCGCGATAGTGCGTTTTGTCATACTTACAGCAATGACGACCATGATTGAAAGTTCAACTTCCTACATTTCGGGGTTGCCAACCTAAATAACTATACTATAATAAAATAACTATACTGTAATATCGCATATTACAAAACGCATGTGGGAAGTAAAACCACTGCTCTCTGTGTATACTACATACAATACATATACAAAAATATCCAAAAGGTAGTGTTAATATACATTATACGAAACAAGTCACTGCATTTTAAATTAACTGAACTTTATTTGAAACAATATAAAACCATGAATACGTACTTCCGCCATTTTATGACTGATTGGTGTCACGGCCTCCTGTAGTTTCAACTGATAAACATTGCCCACACTGTTAACGCTAGTCAATTGTTTATAATGAACGCAAATATTTGCAAAGACGTTATTATTCTACTGTCATTTATTATTTTGAAAATACCATCGCGCAAAAAAATAATGTACAACGCACGTTTGTGAGGTGTTAGCAGAATCTAGGAAATTAAAAAATTGTTATCGCTCGATTTTTAAACATTTTCCTCAATTCTGTAAAAACGACTTCCCGACCTCAGATCGTAATATACTAAGTATTAAATCATTTTTGTCTATTTATTGTATCGTCAAACTAACAATAATGGATACTGCAAGTTACTTTCTTGTTTGACAGCTATGCATCAAAGCGGGAACATTTGGCGCTTAGCTACATGATGCAACATTTAGACTAGTATTTATGAACATCTGGTTTCATAGCCGTTTATTACAAAACATAGAATCTCTTACAGGACTGATAGAGTTTACATTTTTCTTTAATAATAAGGCTATATTTAAAGATTTGGCGCCAGAAGTGTGCGTACGCTTACTTCATGAACCAGTGCAACAGATGACATCAAAATCTCAATTTTTTTAAATGGTGCTTAGCTGGTTGATGCATTAAATCGTCCAATTATTTTAGTAAATTCCGAGAGAATGAAACTGTTGAGTTTGTTCTTATGAGAACTAAAAAAAAAATACATATCTTAACCGATCCTATCCAGTAGATACCGAAAATAACCATGACCAAAATTTACAGCAAAATCGGACATTTGGTGCATGAGTTCACGTAAAATTAAAACTTAAAAATCGCTCTAGCAGTAGCAATTTTCAGTGTAAAATTATATCATGCTATTAATTTAAACGAGGAAGGTATCTTCCAGAATTCAATGAAACCCGACCATTACAAGTGGGGGTTTACCTGATACTCGAAATTAAGAATTAATTCTGGCAACCGCCATGTTTGATTCGGAGCAATATATACCATACAATTTAATTAACTTTTATATTGACAGTGTATCATTTCAGATTTAAGTTTAATATATATAATAAGTTTAATATATATAATATTTAGTAAGATAAATGAAAAACGAATAGGTAGATATTATTCAAATTTGTGTCAACGAATATACAATACATATAAGTAATTTGTGAATAATTAAATATGTAAACAAAATGTAATATCATTAATGCCTAATCATTTTACGTAACTTGATTATTGTATAATATAATTGCATTGTTTTCTATAGTGTTGTTTTTTCTTACTTTATATTATTACTTACTTTTTCTTTTTACTTTTGAGGGCCTCTCCACTTTTCAGCGGTTACCCTGTATTCCCATTCGCCATTCTTGCCGATCACGCCATTCATCCTCCTCCAGACCTCGGTCGTTCATCAATCTATGGATCTCTCCTCTCCAAGTTGTTCTTGGCCTGCCCCGTTTCCTTCTACCAGAAGGTGACCATTCCAAAAGAGTTTTGGGCCACCTATCATCCTCCATTCTTCTCACATGGCCATACCACTGAAGAGCTCGTCTTTCGATCCTTTCCACCACTGTCTCCTCCATATCCATCATCTGCCTCACTTCTTCATTTCTTCTTCTTTCCAATCTGGACACCCTGGCACTGCGTCTTATTCCATCCATCTCCACTGCCAAGATCTTAGTTTTTGTCCCTCTACCAAAGTCCATCCCTCAGCACCATAAGTCATTATGCTTTCCACAACAAACTTCAAAATCCTCTTCTTCGTGTGGTTTGACATGGTCCTACTCCACAGTACTCCATTCAAAATTTTTTATGGCTCTTCTTGCTTGTACTAACCTGCTATCTACTTCAGCTTTACAACTCCCTGATTCATCAATAAGTGATCCCAAATATTTAATTTTTTTAACAGGTCTAATAATTCCCTGGGATAGGGATATATCTCGTCCACTTCCTCCTACTACAAGATATTCAGTTTTTTCCATGTTTACTCTTAATCCTCCTATTTCAAAACCATTTAGAAGTTTTCTCATCATGTATTTCGCATCCTCACGACTCTGAGCTATTAACACGTGATCGTCTGCAAATAATAAGGAATGTATTGTGCCACCTTGGATTGGTACTCCCATGCCTCCACAATATCGATTCCACTGCTCCAATATATGCTGGATGTATATTTTGAACAGAGTAGGGGACATACTACAGCCCTGTCGCAGGCCTTTAGTAGTTCTGAATGGAGAGGATATCATCTTATCCACTTTAACCGAAGCCTGACACTGCTGGTACAACCGTCGGACAAGTGAAATCGTTGGTAAATCGATACCAACATCAACCATTGCATCCCAAAGTTGGTTGATTGGCACTGAGTCATTGGCCTTTTCTAAATCAACAAATATCAAATGAATTTCCTGACCCTTAGCATGTGATTTTTCTGTTATCAGTCTCAGACTAAAAATGTGATCCATGCATGATTTTCCTCTGGTAAATCCTGCTTGGTCTTCCAACATTCTTCCTTCGATAATGTGTTCAAGTCTGTTTGTGATGATACTGCTAAATTATTACTAGACACTATTTTATTGAAACTGAATGTCAACAGCACGTACGGCTTGCTACCGTGTGACCCATATTTATAAATAACATTTTATGTATCTTAATTTTAGTCTAATAAAGTCCTACAACAACTGCTACCACTACTACTACTACTACAATACGTAGGAGTAAATAATGATTATGCATGATTTATTTACACTGCAGTTGGATACTTAAAAAGAACTGGCGTCATACTTTTTTTTTTTAATTTAAGAAAATAAATGTATATTTTGTAAACCAGCAAAATGGGAAAATAAATTCAACTTGCTGTGGAATTCACTTAGTTTACGCAGTTCCTGTGTGACAGACTTATTACCTTATATATATATATATATATATATCATCATCATCATCCGGTATCATGGCAGCTGCCGCCGTCCTCCGGAAACCAAACGCCATTCCTCTCTGTCCATCCATTGATCTTCCTCCATTCCTCTGATATTCATAGCTGCTTGTACCCCCTTCTGTCCAAGTTTTCTTTGGTCTCCCTCTCTTCCTACTGTCCATTGGGATCCATTCCATAACAATTTTAGGCAATCTTTGTTCTGGCATTCTTTTGACATACATACATATATATATATATATATATATATAAGTTATATTCACACTCATTCTTCCTATCATCCCTCTTTTATAGAACTTTCCTCATGGGACTTATAAGCCTGGTTGGTAATGTGTAGATAGGGAACAGCACTGTGAACTACACAGTAGACAGTTAAATAGTGGCACTTCTTCCTATATGTATGGTTAGAAGTATAACACAGGCCCCGCCGAACTCAGATAGACACGAGAAGACAAAGGACAGAAACCCAGCATCAGTGTAGAATTAAAATCCATCACCGTTTCGTGATTTAACATAAGATCGCCGTGCTGGAGAGGAACGTATGAGCTCTACGAAAACGCCACGGCAACGTAAAGTTGTATATTTATACGCAACATGTAGAGGACATGAAGTCTGGAATAAAAACGTTATGATCATCATTCTGTGATTTTTTCACACATCAGCTAGGAATAGAGATGCTATTGTACTAGGAATTTAGAACTTGTCAATCTCCTGCTTGATTAGAACTCGCGAGCCTCTGGATGGTAATTACTTTCGTCCCCTTAAAAGAATCCTTATTTAAATTCCCATAATCTATTTCATCTTATGTCAGATACACCATAAGATGTTTTTCAGATCGTGCCAAATATAATAATAATAATAATAATAATAATAATAATAATAATAATAATAATAATAATAATAATAATAATAATAATAAAAATAATAATAATACTAATCCATCCATAGTTATTTTGCCCGAGGGCAGGCCTTTCACTGCAATCATAGCATTTTCATGGTATGCTTTGCAGCTTTACTACGGAATTGTAGATGTGGTAGCTTCCCGTTGCTTTCCACACCGGTCAAGGATGATGATGATAAGGATGAAGGCCATATGATTTCGCGGACCGTTTGGGCCTCAAAGTTTTCTGACATTTGTCTTACAGGTGAGGAAAAACCCCGATGAAAACCTCAGTCAGAAAAACTGTCCCGACTAGGGATCGAACCCGGGCCCGCTGCGTGACAAGGCAGCACGCTACCTCGAGACCACAGCGATATAATGATAATAATAATAATAATAATAATAATAATAATAATAATAATAATAATAATAATAATAGTTCATTTTACCGGATGGAGTTAACACCGTAAGGTCTTCTCTTCCACTTGACCAGTTATACAGTTAGTAAAAACTTTGAATTATGTAAAACTTAAAAAATAGTACATAATATAATATAGCCTATAGATGACAAGAAAAGAACAAACATATTAAAATAATAATAACCTTTCAATAATAATAATGATAATAATAATAATAATATAAATATAATTATTGTTATTATTATAGTATCTTTATTAAGGATTTTCTCTACATTTCAGTAGTTACCGGTATCCTTCAGCCCAAATGTATTTTGCTCCGCCACATATTTCTATCTTCAGCATCTTCTTCTTTCAGGTCTCTGCTAATCATGTTTCTTCTCACTACATCCATCCATTGTTTCCTGGGTTTCCACCTCCTCCTCTTGCCTTCAGCATTCCAATCTAGCATCATTCTTGCGATCCTATTATTCTCCATTCTCTTCTGATATCCATACCATTTCTATCTTCGTTCTCCTATTGCTTCTATAATATTATGTTTAACATGCATTGTTTCTTTAATTTATTATTGTAATTATTACTATTATTATTGACATTATTATTATATAATACTGAATCTAGAATTTGCATTTCAAGGAATATTAAAAGTTTATACCCAAATGTATTGGCGATCTCAAGTGTGAATAAAATAAAATAGAGGAATAAAATACTAAATTTATGAATTTACGATATACAAATTGTACAAATACGGTGAATCGCAATTTTCATTGGGACAAGTGAACTACTGCCGCCTTGCGGACGTCCTTGTCTTATTATATTTTGTATTGGTTTTAAGAATTCAACCTCATTGATTAACTTGTGATTCAGTCTGTCACATGTTGCATTTAAAACATCTGACATTAAAATACATGAGTTAATTATACTCGTGTATTGTATACAAATGTACAAAAAGTTAAATGGATTTTGTTTGAGAAATCTGAATTGATTACCATTCATTATTCTGATATAATTGAGCTTTGACAACAAAAAAATAAATAGGTCTATTCAAAATATAACAAATGCAAATATTGATATGTAAATATTTCTGTTATGTTACCTCCCTGTCCCACCAATCAAAATATTAATAACTCGTGTTGCAAATATCGAAATGAGCACTGGTTTTAGAATCGGCTGTTATTGAATCTTCGCTAATCTGGTGGATTAAATGAAGGTGGAATTATATAGGCTTACATTTTTAGGGTCAATGTGCGATACATAATACAAACGTCGAAATAACTTCAATGCAATATATTTGTTGATACGTGATATAGTGTTGCAATGGAAAGTTCATTATCTCACAAATTGCTATCATGCAGTTCGGATATTCCATTGTTCTTATAACATAAACAATGATAGAGTATGGTGCGCAAAATGCATTATGAAGACTTCTGTACGCTTAAAACCAATTTCCTCTAACTGATAATTAAATATTTCATGTTATGGATGCTGGGCATACAATCACCGTCCCGCAGGAACTGGTAAACTAAGCGAATTCCTCAACAGATCGAATTTATGTACTGGTTTTGCTTGTTTAGGGATATATTATCTTTGTTTTGTTATGTAATCATATCTATCTATATAGGCCTATATTGCAAGAAAGTAAACATGGCGGCCACTAGAAGGATTTTTAATTTACGGCTGTCAGGCAAAACCTCCACTCATCATATTTCACTGATTTTTAAGATTGTGTTTCTCGTTTTATTCCACTGGAATAAGCCAAATTTCGTTACAAAGAATCGAAAATTGCGGCCGCTAGAGAGATTTTTAAATTTTCGTTTAAAATGAACCCCTGTTCTTAATGATTCGTTTTTCTGGTTAACGAACTCGACCTTACATTCGTAATTGATTGTTATATTCGAAATTTGATTCCGAAGAAAAAAAAATATTGGCTGCTAGACCATTAATACACACACATTATATACTTTTTTTCTGTCATTATCATTTTAGGTGCCCACTAAGTAAGATCTTGAAGATAGACTATATGTAAAAATTAAATAAATAAATAAATAAATATATATATATATATACATGATAAAAATCTCTATAGCTGCATTCCTGGCGCATAATTACCACCATCATCATCCATCATACAATTGAGGCAACATAAACCCGCCTTCCAGGCGCCCTAAACTCAGAAATCGGATACAAACGCTAGTGCGCGGAGAGAATACTAGAAATGTCGAAATGACAAACTGGTGGCATTGAACTAAAAAAAAATCCTTTTAAATTCACTAAAATAGAGACTATATACAGTTAATATAATATATTAGCGAAAACAGGTTGGGATATTCTGCAAACATTTCGGATGAGAGTTGTTAAACATTTCTGAGAGGTGACTCTTACTTTAAGGGAGGAAAGGATATTACGAGTATTTGAGAATAAATGTCTTAGAAAAAAATTTGGACCAAAGAGAGATGAACAGACAGGTGAATAACAGTGAACTACATGGTCTTTATAGGAAGCCAGATATAATAAGAACAGTTAAGTCTCGTAGACTGCGATGGGCAGGACATGTGGCACGAATGGGGAATGAAAGAGGTGCATGGAAGCTTCTTGTAGGAAAACCAGAGGATAGACCAAGAATGAGGTGGGAGAATGACATCATACATGATTTGAGGGAAGTAGATTATACAAGGGATGATTGGAAAACACTAGCTGAGGATAGGGGTGTATGGAGAGCTTATGTCCGCGCAGCCATGAACCTAGGGGTTAGATAGTGCCAGTGAGAGTTATATCAAGACTTAGAGAAAACAGATGACTGATATGATGTTGATAGTATAAATGCAATAGGAAGGCCTTTTAAGTTACAGGAAGATATTCACTGTGCTAATTTCATTATGCAGTGCTATTCCTCTTATTTATAATATTTCTTAGCGTATGTACGTTAGAGATAACATTAAATTTAAAATTATTCTAAAGGAGAAATTGTGAATTCATATATTTGTAATAACACTCTGTCAAGTTCAATTTCAAATACAATTTATTCCTCTGGAAAACAATTGACAAGGAATAATGTTTTGATATTTAAATATTTCCAGGCTTTGATTATCTAAATATTACCTTTTTCAATATTTAAGCTTTCAATCTCTAACTCTTCCTAGGAAGTGACTGGGATACAAACAACGAGCGATGAACAGAATTGATTGCTTTTATTTTTCTTGAAAACTATTGTACAAGTTTTGATTACTTTATAAAGATGATTATCGTTGATCTCATTTACGTAACATTGAATTAATTTTAATTTTATATTTTTCGTCAATCTAAGTAATTTGCGGTTTTAATATACCAGCAATCAATTTACTACCGTAATTTTAACAACTTGTTTTTTACCTACTTTTCAAAATTCATATTAAATCCTATCATGCATTTTGAAAATGGCGGAATAAAATTAATTCATATAGTCCGTTTAAATTTTAATTAATTATAACTTTCCTATCATACCAAAATATTTCAATTAAATATGCAGAATATTTTTTTAAATCTTGTTATTAAATATAAACTAAAATGAAGATATATTTTATATGAATATTTTTTGCACACTAGATAGTAATTAAAGTATAATTACCGTACGTTCTTTTTGTCTACAAATTAATTATTTTGTGCATAGGAGTGGAATAACTACCTCATAGCACAGTTTATAGTCAACTGTTAACCTATATATCATGTTAACTATAAGTGCGCTAACATTTTGTGCACTTAGGCCGGTATTCAGAAACCAATATTTACCCAAAGAGTCGCTCTTTGCGTAAATATTGGTTTCTGAATACAGGCCTTAGAGTACAATGACAGATATTTCATCATATAATACGCTATATCGACGCTGTGAATCATTCTTCTAAATTTTTCCGAACGTCGTTCACTCAAAAATAAAAAAAAAATAAAATAGTTCCCGCGCCGTAGCCGAGCGGTTTAAGGCATACCTTACGCGACTTGTACTGTTTCGAGTTCCAATTGTGAAATACATTTTCTGAAGGAATTTCTCCCAGTTAAGGGACTGTGCATCGCTAGGAATTTGGGTGGCTACGATAAATAGCTGCTCCATGTTGAGAAAACCAGCTATAATAGCTGAAGGACTCTACATGCTGACCATTATCATCCCTCTCCTGGTTGG
The DNA here is from genome assembly GCA_030220185.1 of Diploptera punctata. Taxonomy (NCBI): domain Eukaryota; kingdom Metazoa; phylum Arthropoda; class Insecta; order Blattodea; family Blaberidae; genus Diploptera; species Diploptera punctata. Next base: position 146,980 of record JASPKZ010008886.1, read on the forward strand.
ATCATTGTCCATCTGTGTGATTAATGCAAGTCGATGTGAGACTTGAAGGCAGCTGGTAGGCCAAGGGCCTTCCAGAACGTAGCTTCAAACGAGTTGTTTTGTATAAATATACACTGTGAATAAATTGTGCTTACCTTTATTTGAAACTCTTGAAAATACATTATTGTAATAGTAAGATGGTTTTCTATCGACCGCGGTGGACTAGTGGTTATGCTCCTTGCCTCTGGTCCCAAGGGTCGCGGGTTCAAACCCGGCCGGGATCGATGGATTTTTAGGACGGAAAAATCCAAGGAGCAAGTCCTCCGGGAGGGACTTTAAGCCGTGGGTCCCGAGTCTGAAGATTTTCAGGCTCGTAAAAAATCCTTAAGCCTGAATGAAAAGGTCTCTAAGCAAAATTTACCGAATTTTCCCGTCCTAGTACTACCTTGGTTTCCTAGATGTCAGTATGAGGCGGAACGCTGACCACGTACCACTCAAAATGACATCTATACGAAAACAAGTGTAACTAAATTAGTACGGTTCAAATTCTTCCCTGTAGGGGGAGAGCGCCTAAATCTCTGTAAAGGGAAAACATAGGCGTACAAAAAAAGATGGTTTTCTTCAAGGTTTCGATGTATGAACAGAAATTAAACTATGGAAAGCAATCCATATAAAATTGAACACTTTAAAAATTTGTAATTTCCATCTGGATATCAATAAAATACGAGTAAATGAAGTTGAGTTTTGTGATCTCAGTGGGTCCAGTAGAACAGATACTCGTAACTGTAACATCCCTTTTGCCTAACTAACTAACTCACTGGCTCTATCGAATCCGTAGGTTTATGGCCGCGCGGACATAAGTTCTCCATACATCCTATCCTGAGCTAATGTTTCCAATCATCCCTTGTATAATCTACTTCCCTCAAATCATGTATGACGTTATTCTCCCACCTCATTCTCGGACTACCAACTGGGCTTTCTCCCTCTGGTCTTCCTACAAGAAGCTTCCATGCACGTCTTTCATTCCCCATTCGTGCCACATGTCCTGCCCATCGCAGTCTACGACACTTAACTGTTCTTATTATATCTGGCTTCTATACATATCATGTAGCTTACTATTATGTAGTTATATCTTATTATAGATAGGGAGATCAGATTGATTCTCAGACGAAATGTCACGTGATCAACAACATGATATTGGTCACAGAGTTATGTTAATGTCAACTCAAGTTGCATGCTGGGAATGCCATTATCAGACTTGAGATTAATAGCTCTAACCTGTTATTACCTGGTACTAGTTAGCTCAGTGTATAACGTCACAACTAAATCACTTGACTATCCTCAGAATCGATATACCGTGTATGTGATAATTTCGGATATAAACTGTAACATATTTTTGCAAAAATTAATAATAATATTTTTATTAGGAATATTCCACCCGTGTTTCTCCTTCACCCCCAAAGTTATTTGTCGCCAGAGATTCCTGTCAAAAGCATAATCCTCCATCAAATTTCTAGCTTCCATACTTCTCCTCACTCCCATATTCAACGTTCTCTAGGTCTGTCTCTTAAACTTCTTCCATTAGCTTTCCAATTAAGGATCTTCTTTGGTATCCTCTCTTCTTTTATTTTTATGAGGTGTCCATACCATTTCAATGTTTTTTGTTTTACGATATTTAATAAACGCCGTAACCGAGTGGTTATGGCAAGAAGCCTTGGCGCAGAGCTACGGGAATTGCGCTGGTTCGAGTCCCCATGGGGGAAAATATTTTCGCATGTAATTTCGACCAGTATTGGACCGGTGCCCACCCAGCAGCGTGAGACATTTGGACCGATACAATAAGTAACGACTCCAGGTACCAGAAGACCAGCTATAACGGCTGGCAGACCCGACTTGCTGACCACATGTCACCCCTACACTGGCTCGATGATCGTCTCTCTCTGTGAATAATAATAATAATAACAATAATAATAATAATAATAATAATAATAATAATAATAATAGTGATGCTTATTGAAGCTGGCAGAGTTAATGCCATGAGGCCCTTCTCTTCTATTCAACCAGCAAATAATAAAATCATACAAAAATTATATACTTACTTACTGAGTATATACTTATTAAAATTTTTAAAATGTTATTTTAATATACCTGATGAAGAGTATAAACATATCCTGTGCTGTGGTATAGAAAGTAAAGAAGTATATTGTGTATTTGTTTATAAATTGTGATGAACTGATAAATTTTGAAAACGCGTTTACACAATTTTGAAATTCCCATGCTTTTGTCTTACACAGTTAATGTTTGCGATAAATTGTTATATTAAAATTATATCTTGTATAATTATAATGTTATATATATATATATATATATATATATATATACATATGTTTTCAATATTATTCAGATATGCTTTAACATATAAAATTACATCGCGTCTGGATATTCAGTTGAATTCAATAGCCAGAGAAATTCTATTGTGTTTCTAGTGTGCTTTCTGATGAATATAATTGAATTAATTTTAATTATATTATTAAATAATAATTATAATGAAAGCAAGATCATTTTAATTAGCCATGATATTTTATCCAATTACCTACAATGGCGTAACAACCAAAGTAGGGCCTTAGCCTCTTCTTTATTAGGAGTTACGAAACCAAGTTAATTTAGATTTAGATTAGATTAAATTAGATTTATTTAGCATGGTGGAGTTAAGCCATGTGGCCTTCTCTTCCACTCACCAGGACAAACATATATTACATCAGAATATAACAATCACAATTAACTCTAATATTAAATACTAAATAAGAATTTGATCAAAAAGGTAATATCTATTATATTACGATCTATAATGCAACCAGTTAATGTTAGTTAAAATTAAGACTAAAATTAATAATAAAGTGTATACAAGCAAGACATATTAAATTGTCCCTGTCTAATGTTTATAAAAAACAAAGAAAAATAATGAGATATAGAAAACTAATTTTACGTTTGTACAGTATTTAAAACAAAACAAAAGAAAATATTTGTTAATCTTAATATTATTTTCATAGATAATTAAATTTATTAATTGTTAAAAGAATACTCTCAATGAGGTGTATAAGTTAGTTTGTTACTAAATAATTATTTAATTTGTTTTTGAAGGATGTTATAGTTTGATAGTCTCTGACATAGGTCGGAAGGGAATTCCATGTTTTGGTAAGTGAGACCCTAAAAGATAATGAATAATATACAGTGTGATTTAGTTACGCTTATTTCCGTACGATGTCATGAATAGTATGCGACCAACTTATCTACCCAATGAGACATTCAGCAGGCAACTGAGGTATTACTAGGATGATGAAGATAGGTACATTTTGCTTAGATACCTCTTTATTCAGACTTAAGTTTCTTTTACGAGCCTGAAAATCATCAGACTCGGGACACACGGCATAATTCCCCCCCCCCCGGAGGAATTGTTCCATGAATTTTTCCATCCTTAAAAAATCCATCGGCCCCGGCCGGGTTTGAACCCGCGATCCTCGAAACCAGAGGCAGGAACATAACCTCTAGTCAACGAGCCATAGTATTAAGGACTTCGAACCCAAGACGTTCTGAATATAAATTTAAAACGCTGCCGCATTGGTCAACTCATTTTGTATTTATTTTTAATATAATTATAGTAGTATTTATTTATTATAAGTAATGCCACGAATGATTTGCAAATTATCGATATATTGCAGATGTCACGAAGTGACGAGTGAATTTATCTAGAGAATTTGGAAATTAAGATTGGCATTTGTTAGGACTATTAACGAAACAATTAAGCTGTTTACTCAAAAATCATGGTTTAAATATAGTTATTTTAAAATATTTATATATGAATGTAAACGGCGATGTTTGAAAACAAATGAGAAACGTTTGTTATGTTTTATTTGTTCATCACTGCAACCCGATCATATTATTTATTGCCTTAGGATTGCAATGTTGTAAGAATACACCCTAATGGGGAAAAAATGAAACACATAAAACTGTTTATAATCAACATTATATGTTAATAATTAATTTCTGATGTCCTATGATATCCACCCATAGTAATTCTGGCCGAAGGCAGGTCCTTTACTGCAATAATAGCATTTTCATGCTATGCTTGCAGCTTTACTAGGGAATTGTAGGTGTGGTAGCTTCCCGTTGCTTTCCACACCGATGAAGGTTGATGCTGATGATAATGGTAAGGATGATGATGGCCATATGATTTCGTGGACCGTTTGGGCCTTAAAGTTTTCCTGACATTTGACTTACAGGTGAGGAAAAACCCCGATTAAAACCTCACCCAGAAAAACTGCCCCGACCGGGGATCGAACCCGAGCCCGCTGCGTGACAAGGCAGCACGTTACCTCGAGACCACAGCGGTGGACATCCTATGATATAAATATATTAGTTATATTTTCCTGGGAAATAATAGTTTAAGAAAGTCCAAACAGTGGTTTCTTTTTATTGTGGTATACTCAATTGCTACAAATGTTTTTTGTATTGTATCCCGCAAGCAGTATTTGCATACATTCGTACACTATATATAAAATCTGGGAATCATTTGCGTTCTCCGATTCTTACGTCTGAATATATAAATTGCGTTATTTCAATGTATTTCTTAGAGAGTCAGTCACTGCAAAATAATGGTTTGACCTATTCAGAATATTAAAAAGGAGGAGCTCGATTTTAATGTGATAAAATTAAATTGTTAAAATCGAGGTGAAAAATACTGTGATTGGTTGTAAATCAAAATGAATTGAAATGTGATTGGTCATTGAATCCCATTTGGGGCTTGAGTTAAATAGTCAGTAAGAAACCTAAACTCGTTTCCGACTCATTACCGGGTCGAGAGTTGAGATGCGATGAAACCCCTTACATTGAATGTCTGTAAATATCAAGAATGCCTGCCAATAACGCCTGACTACCATCACATTGGAGAGAAACTATATTTCTGAGATGAGTATAGAGGAATGATGGAATGAAATTTGCGTAAGGGGAATATGGAAGAAAGCCTGTGGAAAACTGCCCACACTCTGTCACATGAAACCCACACGGAGTGACCGAAACATGAACTCGAGACCCCAGTGGTTAGATTCGAGCGTCTAAACGCTTGTACCACAGAGCCGCAACGTGGATTTGAAAGATCGTAGCTTACAGAAGTAACACATGGCACAACACAACTTCCTCTATCTTTAAAGACTTATCGGAAATTACTTTGGAATTGTATTGTCAATCATATTCTTTCACTAAGTTTTAAAAAAGACAATACCTTCTGAAAATTCTTAAGAACACTCTTATTCCAATTTATAATATTTGTGTAGAATTCCAACGTTCTTACCAGTGCAGAAATACTAACGGTCCATAGCCGCATTAATTGTATTATCGCAAAGAAAAAATAACTAGATATCACAGTTGCATAATAAAAGAGGAGTAATACTTTGTGATACATGGTACTGAACTATGCCTTCTTCTTAAGTCAAACGAATTTGGTATGTATTTTAACGGCACAAAAGCTTTATTAATTATTTATGTTACAAGAATTGAATATTATATTTTATGGATGGGATTAGGGACTCTCCTGGCGCACCATTATCATCATCATCACCCATCATATCATCGGGGCAACGTAACCCCGTCTTCCAGGCGCCCCAACCTCAGAAGTGGGTTACAAGTACGCCATGTCAGGAGAGAAACCAGGAATGTCGAAAGACAAACCTGGGGCATTTGAAAATGTATGGATGAGTTAAGATGATTCGTAAAACATTTATTTCATACTACATTGAATTTCACATATGTTAAATTTCAATATTTTAATTAATTGATAATAATAATAATAATAATATAATAATAATAATAATAATAACTGGAAGCTTCGTGTATGAAAATCAGAGGGAAAACGCCCAGTTGGTAGACCAAGAATAAAGTGAAAGAATAACAGTAATCATGATTTCAGAGAAATAGATTATATGGGGATGATTGGAAAACGTTAGCTGAGGATGGGATGTATGGAGAGTTCATGTCCGCGCGACCGTGAACCCACGGGTTCAGTAGTGTCAGTGACTTAGTTGTAGTTAGTTACATTTTCCTCAACTCGAGTGCAACTCAGGGTCGAGTAGAGGGATGATATGAAATGAAGCTTCTAAATAAATAAATAAATAAATAAATAAATAAATAAATAAATAAATAAATATATATATATATATATATATATATAGCTCTGTGAATGACAATGGTGACGATCGACCGTGCCTGACGCAACCGTCACAGGGGCGGACGAACGAAATAAAACGAAATGGATGATATGGGTATAGAGAAATAGTAGAATGAAATTTATGGCAGGGGGAAATGGGAGAAACCCCGAATATTCGAATAAATAATTAAGTAAATAAATACAAAAGTAAATAAATTTCAATACTGTTGTATTCTGAGTTGAACAATCTGCTGTAGGGGTAAAGTTGTTTCAGTGACGTCAAGGATCGTGTGAGCGTGTTCAGACAGAAGTGCTATATATTTTGAAAATATTACTTAAAACGTTTAGACTGGAAATGACACCTTGAAGGTCAACATTTGTGGATTAATATATCGGTATATATATTTTTTTTTCTCCAAGCAATTGAACTACCTCTCTCACACAGTTTGTTTTTTGTTCGTTCCTCCGCTACAGCTGGTTGTTAAGCTCAGCATTTAACAGTAGGTACAGTACGTGTGTACTGTTGAGTTTGATAGACAACTACGCTCGTTAGGGACGTTTGGATGACATAGGAACTATTGTACGCCTCTCAACAATCATGGAGGGAGACTAGGTAAATATTTTAACTACCAAAAGAAATATCGAGAAGTAAATCGGAGGAAAGATACAAAAAAGAATATCAGGAATTATGTTCATGTGAAACAAATTTAAAATAATAGTAAAATTTGTACCTGGGATATCAGTTGTCCTCAACAAATTAAAAATCATTAAAATCGTATAGGCCTTTCAGAACATATTGTCCTTTTTCAATAGCTGATTAAGCACTAATTTATAATGAGAACAGTTAAATCTCGTAGACTGCGACGGGCAGGACATGTGGCACAGATGGGGAATGAAAGCCGTGCATGAATGCTTCTTGTAGGAAAACCAGAGGGAAAACGCCCAGTTGATAGACCTAGAATGAGGTGGGAGAATAACAATAACTATGATTTGAGGGAAGTAGATTATACAGGGAATGATTGGAAAACATTAGCTGAGGATAGGCATATATGGAGAGCTTATGTCCGCGCGGTCATGAACATACGGGTTCGGTAGTGCCAGTGAGTTAGTTAGTTAAAGTACTGATTGTTTTCAATGAGCTTAATATATAGAGGTAAGGATGGTTAGGTTTGTTCTCGTTAAACATGTTTTCGTTTCTCACTTCTTTCAGAATTTAGATTTCTTCTAGGATATTTATTTTATACTTATAATGTTTTCAACAATCCCCTGTATAATTTACTTCCCTCAAATCATGGTTACTATTATTCTCTCACCTCATTTTTGGCCTACCGAATTGGCGCTTTCCCCCTGCTTTTCCTACAAGGAGTGTCCATTTCCCTTTTTGATTCCTCATTCGAGTCACATATCCTGCTCATCGCAGTCTGCGAGACTTAATTTTTCGTAATACTTCTTGGTTTCACATGAAAATCATATAGCTCACTATTAAGAAGTCTTCTCCATTCGCTGTCTCTTTATCTCTCCTTGGGCCAAAAATGTTCCTTATAGCTTTATTCTCAAGGCCAACTCGTAATATTTTGTCCTCCCTTAAATTAAGGGTCCATGTTTCGCATCCATATAATATAGCTGGTAGAATAATAGTTTTATATATTTTCAATTTATCATATTTTGAGAAAATGCATAATAGCATGAATTTCCGGAATTGTGCCTATGTTCAATTTCTTTCCGCATCTGTTTCTAATTTATTATTGTTCCTAGATATTGATTTTTAGCCACCTCTTCAAAATATCCCTCATTTATTAATTATTTATATCCATTATATAATGTATTACTATGTATAACCATATAGCCTATCAAGTTTAATTTATATTTAATTAAGCCTCAATAGAACGTATGTGTGTTGGCATTTAATATCTCCTCAAAGTCAAAAGTGAACTGCGCTACGGCCAGCGTGAACAGGTGTATAGTAGGACTTGGGCCCACTCAATGTTTACCCCGGGTTCCAAGACAGAGCCCATTTGCCCCAGATAATTTGGATATAATTTAGAATTGAGCTATGTGCTATATATGTGCATGTGAATCATGGCTGGTGACTAGCAGCAGCAGGTGTCTGGTTCTGCTCCATATTTATTGAATTTTTAAAGTGTTTTTTCGCGATGATTATTCTTTTAATTTAGTGTGCAGCTGTACTTGGTCAAGTTGCTATGTTAAATTAACTAGGGTGTGTACTGGCTATGGATTGTTACCGATCCATAGGTGGTGTAAATGTTTAATATTTTGGTGTCTCCTCGCGATCGCTTAAATTGTATTTAATTAAGTCCACCCTGACTTTATCCGTTTAATATATATATTTTTTTGTTTACAGGTAAGGTGATTGGAAATTTATGTATTCCTTTGGAATGAAGAATTCAGATTGGTGATTAAAAGAATTTATCACATAGATGACAGGTATGTAGTACTGCTTCTACATTAACATCCACTCATTAATTTTTGGAATATATCCCAGCCGTGTTGGAATCTGCGATCTCCAACCATGGGTGAGTATAGATTCCAACAGAAGTTCAATGGAAATCTACAGCATGGTTTGTAATGATTATTTATTATGATTATGATTATTATTATTATTATTATTATTATTATTATTATTATTATTATTATTATTATTATTACAGAGTTAAATAAACCCTAATTGAATATGCAATAACTGTAATTTCAGAATTAGCATTGCCAACTTTAACAAGCTATACAGCAGAAGTCTCCAAATACACACACACACACATACACACACACACACACACACACACACATACACACACAATCACTTACACTGCACGCATGCATTATTTATTGTCTGGACATTTGCGTAAATAATGTGGGTTTTGTTTTATGACCTTATCCCTCATATGTGGGACATTAGAATTTAACGACCGCAATGTAATGCCACTGCAGTGTTTACTCATTGGATTACCTGCATAAACAATGCTCTGCACATACATTCGTTACTTCCAATTTTCTCGTATTGCCTTTCCCATTGTTAAATAAAATATTTGAATAAGCAGTAAGTTGAACATCAACACTTATTTAATGAACTTGTTTATCTCTGCAGGTGTTCCGTTCGAGATAATACTATTATGCCAGTTTATATTCGTAAGGGCCAATAACGTTATCTCTAACATTTGGAGTCACATTTATACAGGTTGTAGAACAGTGTTGGTATAAAATAGGGTCTCCTCCCCCTGCAGTGTAAAAGAAAGACATATTTAAGTTTCGATCTGCAATAACATGGTAATTGTCCCTTCTAATACTGGTAGTGAAAGTAATAAAAGTAAAGCAGTAATTCCTACTCCTCAAACAAATAGTGGAATCCGTTCTATCTATATACTGATAGGCTTTATGTAAAGTTGGGAACTGAGGAGTCCCGAAGGCGAAACCTTACCTTAACAGCATTGATACATAAGATTAAAATCTTTAAAAAAAACTCGTACCTGATATTTCAGTCGTTTAAAGTTAATAAAATTTCAGTTTAAATGCTAGTCAGTCATATTACATATTAAGCCTTTCAAAACATGTTTCGTCTTCAGAATTAAAAAAATTACTAGATGTATTGCTCGTATTTTGTACAGACCTTGTCGTGACCAACGACCTTAACTCAAAAGAAAATGTAACTGAATACATATACTACCATTTAAAATGCTAACGATGAAACATTATTCTGAAAGACTAGGTGTTTAAACTGAAATTTTATTTAGTTGATGACGACTGAAATATCAGAAATGCGACTTTTTAAAGATTTTACTTTTTCATATTCATTCCAACTGTTATAATAAAATAAGAAATGCGCACAACGTGGAAAGAAGATTGTTCTCAGTCACTGCAGAGTTTCAACAATGATTCTGATCTCATTCTACAGTTTAACACATATTTCTCGCACAGTTCGCCACATCTTGCACACATGCTGTCTGGGCCGGGCTCGTGGAATCTCTGATTACTGCACAGCTGTGGTGAAATTCATGCACAGCGAGTCTGGTCACTGTGTGGCGCAATTCATATCCTCCCTGAGTCCATTCACGGTTTGTCATGGCGTCAGTAATATAGAATTCTTCCCATATTTTGCGTTCTTTCTCGTGGAGTTCTTGCAGGAGGTCCTGGTAAGCTGGTGTTACTGGTTGTAGGAACTTTAGCCTCAGCTCTTCTATGTAGAATGGTTCTCTGGAGAGTTCATATACACGTCGTGAGGGCGTGTATCTGGAGAGACAGAGCACCCTTTTTAGGTATGTGGCTTTTAGTTTCTCTAATTTTTCTAGGTTCGTTTCCTTTAAATGGACCCATATCTTCCCTAACCCATATGTTGCAACGGGATCAACTTTAAGTTCAAAACGTTGTAGGGCTGTTTCTAGTGAGAGTTTGTTTATTGACTTAATGTCGCTTATGGCTCTTAGTTTATGGCTGTATGAGTTTTTTGCTAAGATGGGAGACAAGATATCAGGAAAAGGTGCTGAAACTGTTGTAAGAGATCGCAAGAAAGGAAAGATACGCAATTTGGAAGAAGATGCCAAACAGAGAGAAGAACAGGAAAAGAAGTCTATACATAAAGAAAAATATTCAAGATGGGGAAAAGGAATAAAGCAGATAGAGGAACAGAAAGAGAATTTGCAACAAGCTTTGCATGAGATGTCAAAACCTTTAGCTCGCTATGCAGATGATGATGATGATGATGATTTGGAAAAACATTTACGTGACCAGGAAAGGGAAGGAGATCCAATGTTGGAATACATACGCAGCAAGAAGACAGATGATAGTAAAAACAGTAAAATGATCTTATTCCAACTGTTATAGATTACTTACCACTACATGCTGTTCTAATTGTTATTGCTCCAATTAAAAGATATATCTGACTTATTTTGCAGCAATGTAATGCATCGTCCCATTGGAATAACCTTTTATGCGATCGTCCCATCGAGTATACTTCGGAATGATAGATTGACCTTGCTCGTTTGATACGATATGTGTCATTGATATTGTGCCTCTCTATCTCTTTTGTGATGTATATGAAGGTGATATGGTATTTACCTCCATTTGCAGGTCTTAGAACATCTAAGAGTCGGTTTCACCAACAGAGGTAACTATATTACGTCAGTTTAAGCCATGCATTTTACACGGGGAAAACTGGCGTAATACAGTTACCTCTGTTGGTGTAATTGACCCTAAGACGGGGAATAGTTAATGCGGTAACTCTATCAGACTGTAAATTCATGGGTCCGACAAGAAATGGATTGTCGTGCAGATTTCTCCCCTCTCAGGAATAGCGCATATATCGAGAATCTGTGAATGTAAAAAAAAAAAAAAAAAGAGTTGCAGAGTAAACCTTTCAAGTTACATTAACATTTTGAAATGAATTTATATCTCCTTTTGTACAATTTATTTAGAATTGACTTACAATAAAATACCGGAGTGAGTGATATTCCTTCAAAAGTTATTTCAGTGTTTATGTAATTTCCTTTTCATTTGAAAATAAGAAAGATCGGATATATTGAGAAAGGAAAATAAAAGAACATAAAATTCAATCTGTAAAATAAAGCAAGATCGTGTTTTTTATTTATTTCACGTACAACAGAAAACAGAAAAAAGTTGTGATTTGCGTTGGTGATAAATTGAAAATTCCAAATGAAATATGCAAAGAACCGTATGTATTAGATTTCAGAACTAGTGTGTCTCATAACACATTTGTTTGGAGGAAGTACGAATTCTAAAAGAAAAATATTTGTCAGGAAATCTAATATCCTACAATTCTTTTGTTTGACTCAAGTTATATCTCAACTACCCATTACCTCTGCAAGAAAATATGCTGTAATATAAATATTTATTTATGGCAAGTATTTACTCTTATTTTCTTCGACCCAACATATCCTAAGGTTTATTTCATACTTACTTACTCACTGGCACTATCGAACCCATAGGTTCATGGCCGCACGGATCTAAGTTCTTCATACATCCCTATCCTGAGCTAATGCTTTCCAATCATTCCCAGTATAATCTACTTCCCTCAAATCATAGTTAATGTTATTCTCCCACCTCATTCTTGGTCTACCAACTGGACGTTTTCCTTCTGGTTTTCCTACAAGAAGCCTCCATGCAAGTCTTTCATTCCCCATACGTGCAACATGTCCTGCCCATCGCAGTCTACGAGACTTAACTGTTCTTATTATATCTGGCTTCCTATAAAGACCATGAAGTTCATTGTTATGTAGTCTTCTCCAAAGGTTTATTTCATTAGAACGATAATTTTAATAAACTGTAACATCATTACTAAATTTAATTAAATATCAATAATTTTGTGTAAAACACATGAATATAGAAAATAAAGACGTTTCATAAGCTATTGGTATGCATCTATTTGCGAATAACCAAATTTATCTACTTAAAATGAAATTGAGATAAAAATGTCATCTATGGACAACTTCATACGTTTTAAACACGTAAACAATAAATTTACGAAATACCATTGTTATTTTGTAAAAGTGAAATCGTTGGCTCTATACAGTGGATTCCGATTCGATTGTTACTGGGGTTGGGTTTCCTGGTTGTGATTAATGAGAACTTTTTTCCAGGAAACTGGACAACTTCTCTGAAAAATTACCGACCTGAAAATTATCACTTTCATACAAATTAAATAAAAAACAACAGTCATTTAATCAACAATAATAACTAATTAAACTAACAACTCACTGGCACTATCGAACCCGTAGATTCATGGCCGCAGGGACATAAGCTCTCCACATATCCCTATTTTGAGTTGAGATTTTCCAATCATTCCCTGTATTAACTACTTCCCTCAGATCATGGTTAATGTTAATCTCCCTCCTCATTCTTGGTCTACCAACTGGGCATTTATCTCTGGTTTTCCTTCAAGAAGCTTCCATGCACATTTTCATTTCCCATTCGTGCCACATATCCTGCCCATCGCAGTCTACAAGACTTAACTGTTCTTAATCAACAATATCACCAAAAAATAATAGTTCAATAAATGGCTACAGAAATCGTCAGGATCTCTTAAGTGAGAAGAAATTCATGGTTTGACTATATAATTTCGATTTATTTCAGTCTCCCGTTGCCCTGATATTGTGTGGAGTGTGGGTAGAAAACACATATCACTGATGTTAATATATGCCCGTCGTCATATCGGAATTTGTATACTGAGAGGCCATTTCAATCGATAAAAAATACATATATAAGATGACACCCACAAAAAATAAACACTAGTAATTATAACCAACTGTAGTTTACGATAGAGCAACAAATAGGCCTATAATTTTTAACTCTGGTGAAAAACATTGTGATCTCGACGACGTCTTTGAAAGAAATATCAATCGGACAAAAAATCCGTTTCTCCTCTCGCAGATTTTTCATTAAAAGTACTTCGATCGACACATCCCCACCATAGAGGAGGTTGAATGTAGAGCTAAGGTTCTCACGGCGATCCTTAATGTGAATTCAAGTTATTGTGTAGTGTTGTAGTGTGCTGAAGAAACATTCAGCAAGTGTTCGTAGATGGAAGAATATCTTAATACAGTAATGCAATACCTAAAACCTGTTATAATAAAAAAAAAATGTTTGTAACGTGAAATTATTTTTTAGTTATTCTTGCAATTGAATGACAATTGATTTTCCGATCCGATTGAGGTCTTTCCACTTTTCAGCGGTTGCACTTTTACCAGCCGGCTGCTGGCCCTTCACATCCACATGTGTCAATCACAGAGGTAGATGATGAACAGCCAGTGTAGGGGTGACATGTGGTTAGCATGTCGAGTCCCCCAGCCGTTATAGCTGGTCCCTCAACCTGGACCCGCTACTTATTGTAGCTACCCAATTGCCTCACGATGCTGGGTGGGCACCGGTCCCATACTGGCCGAAATACCATGAGAAAATTTCTTCCCCATGGAGACTCGAACCAGCGCAAGTCCCATAGCTCTGCGCCAAGGCTTCCTACCTTAACCGCTTGGCTACGGCGCGGGATACAATTGATTTTACGTACTTAATATTTATGTCTATCCATCCATCTATAGTAATTCTGTCTGAGGGCAGGTCTTTCACTGCAAACATAGCATTTTTTATGCTAGGCTTTGCGGCTTTACTAGGGAATTATAGGTGTGGTAGCTTCCCGTTGCTTTCCACACCGGTGAAGGATGATGATGATGGCCGGATGATTTTCGGGGACCGTTGGGCCCTAAGCTTCCTGACATTTATCTTACCGGTGAGGAAAAACCCGTAAAAACCTCATCCCGGAGCCTATCCCGACCGGGAATAGAACCCGGGCCCGCCCGTGACAAGGCAGCACGCTATCTCGAGACTACAGCGGTAGACTTTATGTCTATACACTTTTTATTTATATTGGTTACCGTTAGTTATTCCTTGCTTTGGTTGTCAACGGTTTAATCTGCCGGCATTTTCTACCATGAGACTTGAAATTATAGATATTTATGTCCCCTGGAGACGTTACTGGCCTCTCGCAGGATGAGATAACTGATAGGGCCTGCCATCTACGACTCGATATCAAGCCGTCTGCTATATTAACCCCAACAGAATTGGTACCTCTTCCGCTCAGCTGACTGTGAGATGTTCTCCTTGTTACCCCGGAGATAGGTCTTCATATTTGTCCCTTAAGAATATGTGCCTCTTCCGTGTAGTTGTTAACGTATAACCGATGAAGTCTTCATCCGTATCCCTGGGCAGGAGCTCTCGTCATACCCGAAGAGACGGGTCCTTGACAGAACTTTGTCACTAGTAATTAGTGTTCACCCCGCGACGAGAACGCGCCTGTCAAGAGTTACCCAACTGCATGTAGTTACAGGATTTGCCCCCTATAAGCGTTGGGCCGGGTTAATAGCCTTGAATAGATTCCTCATTAGAAACCACTAGGATGAAGAAATGTTGGAAGACACAGTAAAAGATGGACAGACCAATTCTAACATGAGATCGGAACAGACCAATAGGTCTAAATCCTTGATGCTGATGATGACCATTAGTTATTTACTTGTAAAATTAGTAATTATATTTGCAATTGTTTATTTTATATTAGGTGAAATTGTCCACCGCTGTGGTCTCGAGGTAGCGTGCTGCCTTGTCACGCAACGGGACCAGGTTCGATCCCGGTCCGGACAGTTTTTCTGGGTGAGGTTTTTATCGGGGTTTTCCTCACCTGTAAGACAAATGTCAGGAAAACGTTAAGGCCAAATCGGTCCCCGAAATATTTTGGCCATCATCATAATCCTTATCATTATCATCATCATCATTCTTCACCGGTGTGGAAAGAAACGGCAAGTTACTACACCTACAATTCCGTAGTGAAGCTGCAGGCATAGCATGAAAATGCTATGATTGCAGTGAAGGACCTGCTTTCGGGCAGAATTACTATGGATGGATGGAGATGAAATTATCCGTTTTTAAGAATGTTACGGTAATATTGGAAATGTATTGCTGCACATTTTAGATATTTGAAAGATCGTTAATGTACAATTCAGATACAGTTTGAAATACATTTTATAACAATTGAAAAGGGCTGCCTTTACTGAGTATTACGAGTGTACAAGTTCTTCGACTGCAAGACTCGTACAATTCCAACTGCATTTCCATTTTGTCTCTTTCGATGTTTTCATATAAATTTGTCACATTGAAGGACAAATTTAATAAAAAACATCGAAAAATATAAGCTTTATTAGCTAAAGGAAAATAGCGTTAGGAAGAAAGTAAACATAGGACAATGAAGGTATACTGGCTATAAAGTAGTATTAAAATCCCTCTTAAACGTCTTCTTGTACAGGAAGGACGCTTCTAGAAAGTGTGTAGTATGAAAGTTATCAACTTAAAGCGCAAGTGAGTTTATACAGCAAGTAAATGAATAATGTCTGTCTAAATCGGGAGCCTTTATAGCTTAATAGTCAAAGCGGGTTGAATATTAAAATATTAAATTATCCTTGCTTACAAATGACACAGATTTAAATTAAAGCATAACAATATATAAGCTTTACTATAATCTGTCCGCAGAATCTGTAGAGAAACTGTTTGAAACAGACCAAGTGCGCAGGAGGGGGGGGGGGGCAAAAATGCAAGGCCAATGACAGCGCGGAAGAAAGTGCAGGAGGGAGAATGGATCACGAGACATTACTCATTTTGCTCTTGAGCTTCATGCGAGAAATATGTTTAATCGGAGAGCTGATGAATTTCTCTACACATTCACGGACAGAGTGTAACTAAAGTAATGATTAAAAAAATGGAAAACAGTTTGTCTTGTCTTTGTATCACTTAACACATCTTCAATCCTATCTCTGCGGATCGTTTCAAAATAAACACTATCATAGGATAAAAACAAAAAGCTATACTAAATGTCTGAATTTTTGTATAATTTATTGCAGTATTATAAGCGGAACGTTCCATTTAGTTTAACAATACCACGCCACTCTATCCACTGCCATTGTGTTTGGCGCGCAGTATAGCAATTGCAACAAATGTATTTTGTTTGTGTATAGGCCACATAAATTATTAGTTGATGAGTAAGCTAATAGGATAAGCTCCTTTAATATCTCTGGTTCATTATGAGGTTATCTCTCCATAACTGCTTCATTGTGAAGGATGCTACTCGTCTTATCTAAACAATTGCATAGCGCTTTCCCCACGAACTACCGCTCTAAGCAATTTATGCTTGGGTAGTCACCTATTTGCCACAAAATAACATCTCACCTCACTTCCTGCTTGAAGGTGATAGTAAACATAAATTCCAAGATCAAATATAATTTTATTGGATGTTACTTCCGAGGTCTGTAATATAAAATATGAGATACAGCTACACGCATAAAAGTTAATAAGCCTTACAAAACAATAAAATCGCATGTTAGAGATATATACTTTTATTTAATGACGCTATCAATTAGTTAATTAATGTATGAATTCATGATGATATAATTGATTCGATGGTCATATATTGATTTGAGGTTAAAAGGTTCGATTCCTATTTGGGTTGTTGGAATTTTCAGGGAATAACGATTTTAGCATGACATTCTTCTGAATGGAAATAAAACCACGTACTGCCAGTACATGTTATATTATTCCTTATTATCCTTTAATCAACACACCCAACGCATATGCACACATTATAATTTCAATTGTCCCGCGCCGTAGCCGAGCGGTTAAGGTAGGAAGCCTTGGCGCAGAGCTACGGGACTTGCGCTGGTTCGAGTCTCCATGGAGGAAGAAATTTTCTCATGGTATTTCGGCCAGTATGGGACCGGTGCCCACCCAGCATAGTGAGGCAATTGGGTAGCTACAATAAGTAGCGGCTCCAGGTTGAGGAACCAGCTATAACGGCTGGGGGACTCGACATTCTAACCACATGTCACCCCTACACTGGCTGTTGATCATCTACCTCTGTGATTGGCACATGTGGATGTGAAGGGCCAGCAGCCGGCTGGTAAAAGGGCAACCGCTGAAAAAGTGGAAAGACCCTCAATCGCAATCGGAATAATTTCAATACATTTTTATGCATAATTCTAATAATACGTCGTCTCCAACTTCTGCCGAATCACTGCGATCATGTTTCCTTCTGCACTCCGTATGACGAAAAAAAAAAACATGAAAATGAACTAGGTTAGAATTATACGTAAATAGATTATATAGGGCCTATAGAATTAGATAGATGAATCGATAAATGAATGGACTTAGGTATAGGTCTACTGTAGATTGATGGGTGAAATCGAATGAACTCTAGTGGATGCATGAAATGGATGTATAGTTTAGATGGTTTTATAGATTTACAGCGGTTGGACAAAATAACATGAACATGGCGTAATCATATTTTTATACTATTTCTTTCTAACGACACTTTCATGTAGTGAACAGTTTTTTTTTATTTTCTTCTCATCATATGATATCTGTTCTATATGTCATCTGTAAATCTGAGAACGTCGTGTTGTATACATAAACAATATATTATGTCCGGCCTTAAGGACTTCCGGCTATATATTATTGTTGACCTATCTATCTTTGGGGTTTTACAGCTACTGTCGTCTTCCCGTGCCAAACCTCCAAAGCCTACGATCTTGGGCAACTTCAATGCTTAGCCCTCTTGCTTGCATTACTATCTCCATGCTTTCCTTTCATGGTAACTTCGGTCTCCCTCTGTTCTTCTTTCTGCCCGGTTGCCATTGATATAGTAGTTTCGGCCATCGCTCATCTTCCATTCTTAAAATATGTTCTAATAATTTTAATTCCTCCTCCTCAATTCTTTCAATTATGCTTTCTTCTGCTTCCATTATGTTTATAATTTCCTTATTTGTAACACTTTCTAATTTTGACTTTCTGGCACGTCTGCGTAAATAATATCCATTTCTAGAGCTATTAGTCTATTCTTGTAATACTTATTGATTTTCCATACCTCACTTCATACATTGTAATAGATTCCACCAATGCTTTTCTCATTATATTTTTTATATATTTCCAGATACGCTTATCCCACCATATAGAATTTAACAATGGTAGTATTTTGCTATCCAATTCTATTCTATGCTTTATATTATCTTTGCCTATCCTATACCTTCAATGTTGTCCATAATTATTCCCAAATTATTTTGCTACTCAATTCTATTCTATGCTTTATGTTATCTGTGCCTATACCTTCAATGATGTCCATAATTATTGTCAAATATTTAGTTTGTTTCACTAGCTTTATTTTAATTCCTTCTTCCAGTATTACATTTTCTCTTTCATTGCTATTTATTGCCAAATATTCTATTTTTTTGTAAATTTGCTGAGAGATCCAATGATTCATATGTGTTTTTTAACCTTTTTATCATTAATTCCATATCAAATTTGCCTTGCGCTAAAACCAGTTGATCATCAACAAATTGTAATGTCAGCAAAAATATGTTACCTATTGGCATACCCATACCAATGCGGCTTTGTTTCCATTTCTTTAGTATATAATCTACATAAATAT
The DNA here is from genome assembly GCA_030220185.1 of Diploptera punctata. NCBI lineage: Eukaryota > Metazoa > Arthropoda > Insecta > Blattodea > Blaberidae > Diploptera > Diploptera punctata. The sequence continues at coordinate 166,140 of JASPKZ010008886.1, forward strand.
TAAATAAATATTAAATAAATTGGTGATAGGCTGCACTCTTGTTTCATTCCCTTTGTGGTTTATATATATATTGTTGATGCCCAATTCATTGATGTATCCGTGACACTGTCTCAAGGTATATCGAGGTATTATACCTGTATGTAAAGTCATTAAAAAACATAAAAATTGTATGATAATTACATCTGCTAAACATAATAATATTAAGGAGATGAAACTACAAATAGAGACAAGACGACATTAATGGGGTTGTTGCATCTGAGAAGAGGACCACTACAACCAAAGTGACTTTTAAGCTGAAAAGTCTCTTGCCAGTTCAGTGTCAATGAAAATAGATAGTATAGAACTAAATGTTAGAGATGCTATTGGCAAACCTCTCGTAACGAAAATGGAAAATGAAGACTATTCTCACATCAGCATATAATTCAGTTTGTCTTCTTTCAATCCTCATTCATTCGTTATGAAAATGTTCCTCGTCATTGAGGGTTCCAACCAATATTAGCAATTAACATGAATTAAAAATACATAAATAAATATAAATGACTACGGACTTATAGGCTAGCAGTTTGCAATAAATATTCACAAATTTCCCTTAATTAAAACTCTCCATCGTTCTCTCGCCTTTGGTAGTCTTCCATCCTGCATTCGTCTTACGTGTCCATAGCATTTTAGCCTCTGTGTTCAATCGCATCCATTATATTTTCTTTCTGCATTCATCCATTTTCTAATTTCTGTATTTCTAATTTTTTCCAGTCGAGATTTTTTGGCAGCTCTCCAAAAATCCATTTCAACTGAAGTTATTCTGTTGACATGTTGTGTCATTGTCCAAACTTCTGATCCACACTTTCTAGTATGGATTTATAAATTAGTTGCTTTGTTCTGTTAATTATGTTTTTACTCCATAGTATAGAGTTTAACATTCCTATGATTTTTCTTCCATTGCTAATCCTTAATGCTGTTTTGACTCCATAGTATAGAGTTTAACATTCCTATGATTTTTCTTCCATTATTATCATGTTTGCTATTTCTTTATTTGATGTTCCATCTTTCTCTATAATTGATCCCAAATAACAGAAACTATCGCTCTTCTTTATCTTTACCTCATCAATATATAATTCATCTGGATCATTTGTTAAATACTCTGTTTTGATTTTGTTGATTTTCAAACCCCATTTTTGATATGTTGTTCACAACTGATTACACATATAATTTGCATCTTCGCCATCCAGGGTTATAATTATCTGATCGTCGGCAAAAAGTAAGTGATGTAGATATCTTCTTTCTGTTAATTCTCGTCCCATTTATGCACATTTACGTGACCATTCTTTTGAATCCTGCTTTAATTAATTACAACCATTGCCTTAGATGAGCTAGTACTTACCGTTACTGCGTAGGGTATTTTTTTTTATTTCTTTACCGACAAAAATACCTGCTCCGGAACGTCGTACTGGTAGTAAAAGCGAGGTGGTAGCTATCCATTCTAATTTGAACTCATTTTTGTTCTTTAGACTACATATTGGCTAGCTTGAGCTCCTCCTTCAGAACTTCTTGCTTTCCCGGAAGCTTCAGCATGTTCAGAGGCAAGCGTTATTCCAACCAATGGGTCTTTCTGTGTGTAATTTTTGACATTTTCCAAGAGTTCATCGTTATCTATATTGCAGTTTGAAATCGTGTGTAATTCTAGAACATAATCTATTTTATAAAAAAATATTGAAGTGGTTGAATAAATTAAAACGAGAAATTGAGAATGTCAGTGACTCTGGTAGAGGTACGATATTATGTACAAATACAAACGATAGGCCTGATATAGGTAATAGCGATGTAACGGTAGTTACCAACTAACCAAAACCAATCGCCAGCTCAAGCACCCCCACAAGATACCTCCAAGTCCCTTACACTACAACATCCCATACTACCTGAAAACACCAACACAAATGCAAACATATCTGAAATCTGATTCAAACACTCTAGAACTCCTAAAAAAAACTTCAAAACCCACAGTTACCCAACCCAGTCATAAACCACCTGACAACAATGACAACCTCACAAGGGCTTTGTAAGCTCAAAATAAACCAACGTAAGACTCACAACCTACGAAAACATTTTAGGACTTTTTATTGCCGAAAAACGTAAGCTTTTATACCATTTCATAACAAACTTACAATACTCTAAGAGAGAACACTCTCTCTTAGAAAACTAAATCTAAAAGACTCAAAATAAACACCAAAAGGCATGGACCATGACGCTTAACCAGGTCGTCGGTACCACACAAACCAACCCATAGAAGCTGCGAAAAACACATCTGGTCGACGAGGCTGAACCTATGTTACCGTCTTACTGGATTTTAGAACAGTAAAATTAGTTTACTAAAGAAAATACCTGGCTGGTGGTGAAAAAAAGTAAGTTGGGCTGTTCAATATATGCAGCAGTAAATCAACTTGGAATGGTGTAGCATTCTGGGATTGGGGTGAAGCTACCAAAGAATGGAAAAACTACAAATGTAGTTTTAGTTGGTGGCACTAAGGAGGCAGAACAATCGAGTGTGATAAAAATAGAAGAACATTAGAAAACACCGCCCTGTTAATCGCAAAGAACATAATTTCTATATCTTTCTTACATACTTTAGATGTGTAATTTGTTGATTTTTAAGAATTAATTTTCCCTGGGGGAAAAAGTGAAAGGTTGGCGAGAGTCAAATAGAAGGGATTAAAAATGTCATATGGGCATAGCCAAGTGTGTGGAAGATTGTGGGTTCCCGGAGATCACAATGCGATCGTTTTTTGAACAAATTAATGTTGGGGAACTATCGTGTATTTAAAGCGGATGACCTTTGCTAGTAACGGGAAGGGATTCGTGGGATTTGTGGCGGGCAAAGTACCAATAGCGTTGACCCTCGATGCTGGATTTATTTCTACGGCTTCACTGAATTAGATAACAAGGTATGGTCTCATTAACTAACTTCGGCATTTAAAATGCAACATTAGAATTTTTCAAATATTACCTACAACAGCAGATAGACATATTTACGTATTACCTAGATATCAGATTCACCATTGAAGTGTGTTCCGCTCTCAACGATCTAATTTGTTCAGACGATACAGTTAAGATTCGATTATTGAAGTCTGGAATTGATATCTACATGCATATTATATACAAAAAAGTAGGATAAAATGTATGTCTTTAATATTTCCAGATTAATTGAATTCTAATTGTTAAAGTGTATTGGATAAAATAAAACTAGTGATAATATTTAGAGCACAAATATTTTTTTCGTCAAAAAGCGCAAAATATAGATAGTGTTAATATGTATGGGATTTTGTAAATTTCAATCTACTAATATAACAATCAGTGACGCTTTAGTTCATAGCTGCTACTCAACAAAACCTATACTTTATATACACATAGGTCTATGCACAACTTATACACATTTTCGTTTATAGTAAATAAATAAATAAATAAATAAATAAATATATATATATATATATATATTCACACGAAACACGCTATTAAATGATAAAATGTCTATTCAACAAAACGTAAAACACACTTTAATGATGATTTCGTATAGGCCTAACTACGTAAATAAACTTTACTTTTTTGGAAGTATATTCATAGTTCTATCGTGGATTGCTTTTAAAAATTGTCTTGATGAACCATGGAAATAACCTTTCCCACTCATTTTTACTTTAAATTCACATATGAAACTAGTACCCAAAATTGCAGAATCTAACAACAATGTTTGTTGATTTATTGTGCCTATTTTTTCCCCTCAAAGCTCACATACGTTTTCTCTAAATATATCGTTTCCGCAATAAATAACGGTAAATATACTAAATATACACATGTACTAAAATTCTTTGATCATAGATAAAATGTTGTAGACAATACGTTAGGTATAGTAACTAGTCGTCTAAATAATTATATGGAACGCTTGTACGATATTAATAAAAAAAGAGAACATAATATACAAGTAACATTTCTATGAGTTGTAATGGAACGCTATTTCATCCCTTTAAGCCCACATATCGTTTGTAGTGGTATATTCTAAACCTAATACAAATATATGTTATCTACGTCTGTCCAAAGTCACTAACCCAGCAAAGTTCTTAAAGTAGAAAAGTTAATATTAACATCCATCCATAGTAATTTTGCCCGAGGGCCGTCTTTCACTGCAATCATAGCATTTCCATGCCATGCTTTGCAGCTTTACAAGGGAATTATAGATGCGGAAGCTTCCCGTTGCTTTCCACACCGGTGAATGGTTGGTGATGATAATGATAAGGATGATAATGATGGCCGGATAATTTTCGGGGACCGTTGGACCCTACGCTTCCTGACATGTGTCTTACAGGTGAGGAAAAACCCCGAAAAAACCTCACCCAGGAGCCTGTCCCGACCGGGAATCGAACCCGGGCCCGCTGCGTGACAAGGCAGTATGCAACCTCGAGACCACAGCGGTGGACAAAGTTAATATATATAATGAACAAAAGAACGTTGATTAGGCTTTCATTTGAACACAACCCCATTCTTAGTTTATTGTCATGTTTGGAGAGCTCTCAGTGATACGGCAGTCAGTGTGATGAGGTATGCTATTTATTTTTAACCAAATTTACGGCATGCGGACGTTTATGCGCCGTATTTTTACTTCTTTTTCAAGTTTTGTATTGTCAAGGTAAATTCCGAGTTATAATCTGATCAGCGACATCTTTATTATAATCGTCTTTTCATAATTCCATTAAAATAAAAATAATTCAACTTTTACCATTAAAACATGACAGTATGAATTATTAGGGCCATTAGTAATTAAGCAAAAAAATAAATAAAGTAATATTATGAGAGACTAATAGATATGTGAATGGAGAAGTTTACCTAACACTGAGCTGCATGAACTTCAAGGGAAACAGATGCAATAAGAACAGTCAGTTCTCATAGACTAAGCAGGGCAGGACATTACCTAATGGAGAATGAAAGAGGGACATAGAAACTCCACGTTGAAATACCAGAATGGAAGCACCTATTAGGTAGGCCAAGAATGAGGTGGTACAATAACATTATAATCTGAAGGAGTTTAATTATATAGAATATGATTGGGAAAAAAATTAACTCATATTGGATGTATGGAGAGCTTAAGTTTGTATGGCCATGAACCTACGGGTTCGATATTGCCAGTGAGTTAGTTAACATATAATTTATACAATAACAATTAAAAACAAAAGACATTTAATAACTAACCCGGAATACACATTCCAATAATAATTTATAATTTATATAATAAAAAATTAACTAACTCCATGGCTTATTGTAGGCACTGCCTAAATGTTTAATGCGAATTCACTGGTCCTTTCTTAAGTGAACTGAATCCGACTCATATCAAGAATATATTTAATTTTTTAAGATCCATCTAAATATTATCCTCCCGGAAATATCTAGACCTTCCTTATGATCTTTACCAAAATATTTTTGTGATAAATAATTAAAATAATGTCGTCCATTCGAACTTGATGATCTGATCACCTCGATTTGATAGAATTAACAATCTCGACAATGTTAGCTAATTATGAAAATGTTAGTTGTCAAACTTCTTCCATTCTCCAATGTTATTCTTTATGGGACAGAATATTCATCTCGAGATCTTAATTTTGATTGCCTGTAGCTTTTATTATTATTTTAATGTAACGAAGCTTTCAAATATCCTCGATATTTGAATACTAAGATGCCACAGAGTACCAGAGAAGAAAGTGGACGAGTTGCGCGTACATGCCACAGGCGGCGCTAGTGTAATACAACTAACGACACCTAAATTTTTTCGGTACTAATATGAAATTCAGCACCGCCTGGTGGTAAAATTATGAATTATAATTATATAACGCCATCTGGTGAATAATCATGGAATTTAACTTTTATAGGAATAAATAACGTATTAATTAATCTTAAATTGTGGAATTATGTATACCCAGTCTCTCAGACCTACACATTTTCTTTAATTTTAACAGAAAGGAAGAATGGAAATAAATAAAACACGTTAATTTATTTTCGTTTATTAAAATTTTAAAACGTGCATTATGAGCTCTTTTAATAAATATGTACAATTGACCTACCCCCTTATTCTCACACATACATATTTTATACAATATTTATTAAATAACCTTAGCCATGTCGTACATCTGTCCATTATAAAGTCACATTTTTAAAATGTTTATTAGAAATGGCTGTACACTAACATCACTCTTCCTAACCTAACAAATCTTAGAATTTTATCACTTCTAGTAGGTTTATCTTTGAAAATAGATTCACATTAAAAATGTAAACAAGCTTGAATTTACTTACAAATTAGAGTAAAATAAAATCTAAGTAATGATTTTAACTTTCGATAATTTACAGTACCGTCTACATAGAACGAAAGGATAGCAGTTAAAAATTTAAATTTACAAAATGGCTAACTTCCCATAATCCCGAGTGAACACCGTTAAACACGCCGTGAACGACGCCATGTGCCTTGCATTTGTTTTTTATTTAGTTACATATTCTGTTACTACGAAACAGCGCTACCATTGTAGTTTGCTCATTGTAGTTCATCGTAAACGACCGAAATTTTTTAGATGTCACTGTACTCAGTTTCCCCTCTATTCGAAGTTTCTCTATGCTAAGATGCAACTACGTACATAACAACTGCACACATAACTGCATTCATTGATCTTCATGGGAAGCCAGATATAATATGAACTGTTAAGTATCGTAAACTGCGATGAGCAAGACATATGGCACGAATGGGCAATAAACAATATCTTAGAATATTCTTTAGGAAACCTAGAAGGTAAGCGCCTAGTAGGTACATCAATAATGAGGTGCGAGAATAGCATTAAGTATGATTTGAGGGAGGTGAATTAAACAGAGAATGATTAGGCATTATCTTAGGAGGATGGGGATGGCTTACGTCCGCTCGAACGTGAACCCTGGGCTCCACAGTGCCAGTGAGTTAATTAGTAAGTTACACGAGTGACGTTAGTCATAAAATAGGTTTAATTCTCATCAAATTTGGGTAACATTTCACAGATCTTCATAATTTACTCAAATTAATTAGTAAACTATAAATTATAAGTAATGAACTTATACGTTATGTAATTTATTATAGTAGTAGGAGTAGAAATGTATTATAATAAAAATGTAAGCAATGTTATTTATAAATGGATGACACGTGCATCAAGCCGTATATGCTTTTGACAGTCCGTATCAATTAATTAATATCTAGTATTATTAAAGAACAATAGATAAGCTTACAGTTACATTACAAATTGAACAATTAAGCTAAGTATAATTAGCCTATCTAGTAGTAATAATAATAATTACACTTTTTATATATGTATTTGTTTACGAATTTTCTGGGCTCGGATTAGCGTTCTTAAGGATGTCCCTACCATTCCTGATCAGGCCACGAAGATGAAATATGAGGTTCCAATATCTTTATGATTAGTTGAAAATAATCAACGTGTTTGCCATTAAATCGCAGGATGGTAATCTATCATGATTTGAACTTAGAAACCCTTCCGGCAAACTGACGCCTCCAGTATTCCAAATCGTTACAATTTCCTAGTATCTGCATTTCATCTTCGGAAGTCCCGCACATTGGACATAATCGCATATCGTATTTGTCGGTAATTTTTATAAATTTCCATGCCATCGAGCCCTGAACTCACTTTCAATTCTAGACTGTATAGAGGAACTTCGGGTAATATGAACCCCCATTTTGAATTTGTTGTTTTTCTTCTTTTAATTAAGGGAGTTGAATTTTCTATGATTAAGTAATAATCATTAGTTTTATAACTATGAAATAACACTGTTATTTTATTCAGGTATGAAAACATCTTCATAATTTATAAATATTTTTACATTACAAGAAAGATTCACTTTAACCTCCATATTCGGATAAAGTGGGCCCCAGAGTCCATCATAGCTTTTACTCTATTTTTGAGTTTATTATTTACTCTACTAATTTATACAGACAGGCACAGATTAACCGAAAATATTTATATCGTAATTAAAAAGCGTTGATATTTATTTAATGTTTTGAAAAATGATTGTTGATTACAACATTCACATGACATTTAACTGCAGAAAGGTACGGTCTTTATATTCAGTAAAATTACAAGGATATTAAATAAAATTAATTAAGTGTATTGTTTTTACATATTGATCTTTAAACCCCATAGCTATATTCTTGTATTAATTTTCTAGTGATGTATTCTATATCTTCAAATTCTTGAGCCAATATCAATTGGTCATCTGCAAACTGGAGTGTATATACTGTTGAATTATGATCTAGTGGTATTCCCATCGGTTTACATTTCATTTTCCATTCTTCAATAGCTTTTTCAGTATAAATCTTATATAAATAATGTTGGAGATATACAGCATCCCTGTCGTAATCCTTTATTTGTTTGAAACCTTTAGACAAGTACTTTCCCATTTTTACTTGCACATATGATTCTGAATATAGTTTTTGAATAGCTTCAATCAGTGTTGGATTTATTTTTTTTAGTTTTAAGACTTTCCGTAATTTTGATGTAGGAATGTTATCGTAGGCTTTTTTCTATATCCATAAATACTAGATGTAGCGGTTGTGCTCTGATTGTTTTCTTTTCTATAATCTGTCGTATGCTGTAAATGTGGTCTATTGTTGATCTGCCCACTCTAAATCCTGCCTGTTCCTCTGGTTCTAACTCTTTGTATTCAATTCCTCAGGATTTAATACTAGAAGAAGATTTAGGGACAATTAAACACACTGAAGAATATAAGTATTTAGGAATTAAAATTACTAAAGATGGAAAACAAGAAACAGATAAAAAACAGGATCAATATAGGAAAGTATGCTATATCTGCCCTAAATGGAATGGTATGGGTCAAACATATCTTCAAAGAAACAAAAAAACTATTTTTAATACAATAATCAGAAGCATTATTACCTATGGAGCTGATGTTTGGGCTTTAAATGCACAAATGAAAAAAAAAATTACTCGCCACTGAAATGGACTACTGGAGACGTGCTGCAAGAATATTCAGGAAGGATAACATCAGAAATTCATATATAAAAGAAAAAATGCAGGTACGATATTCAATATTAGATTTTATAAAGAAGAAACAATTAAATTGGTACGGACACATTAGAAGAATGGAAGAAGGAAGACTACCTAAGATAATCATGGATTGGGAACCACAGGGAAGGAAAAAGAAGGGTAGACCAACTATTACGTGGATTCAGGGAATCAATGAAGCTAAGAGGGAATGGGAAATAGAAGAAGATATATGGATGAACAGAGAGGAATGGAAAAATGTGTTGAAACAAATGTGTAGTTAACTGTGAACATGGGTACCGAAAAAATGTATATTCATTGTAAAAGCCGGAATAATAAAAAAAATAGTTTTTACAGAAACATCCCCATTGATAAACTATACGTATTCCTAAACCGCCTCGTGGAGGTTATTGAGCATGTTTGCTTCTGTGTAAACAATCATCAGTGATTGTATCGACAGATCTCTCTCACACACGTTCACATTGTTTTAATGTTCGTTTCTAAATCATTGTCCTTTCGCTGTGTTCATAGTCGATGGCCAGCTATTGCATTAGTTGTTTAGTTTTCCTAAGAGTTTTTCTTCTTGTCTTTTTTCATCATATTTAAATTTTGCTAGCCTTTTGAGTAATAAATGTAATATTTTACCATGGATATATGAAGAGAGACTCGAATTTTGGATTTGAATTTTCGAAGCACCTTATAGCATTCCTATAAATGATTCTTTTATATGGGAAACACGCAGGTGCAATGAAAACAAAACTTTTTCCTCCTTTTTTTGATTCGTTCTTACAGTCCATTTGTTGTTGTACAATGTACTTCATTTCAGTGTCGTTTCCCTTTGAAAGAATACATTTTTCATGTGCGAATGTTTTAATAGCATCGTTTGTGTGAAAATATATTACGTGGTAAATATTTTTTACAATTTATTATTTATATACATGACATCCATAATTTTTCCCACCCTCCATTAAATGTATTATTTTTTTATAAATATTCCACCTTAGATTTGCTTCCATTCTCTATCTTCTTATCAGAACCAAAACAAGCGATTCGAAAATAATTTAACTCCAGCTTTACATCTGAATTCAACATATCATTCATTATTCCTCACTCTTCATTGTTTCAAATATTGGTCACAGGAGTTCCCTGCTCTCTTAATTTCAAAAAAAGATTCGCCGGAATCGTAGGCATTTATAAAATAAGTTTACTGAACTCTGCCTTAGAAAGCACATAAGGGTTTTCATAATTAATGAATTATAGAAATAAATGAAACATCATACTACGCCGTTTCACTGCTTCAGTTGAACATCAATTGTTTTTTGATTCAATACAAATACTCGAATATACAAAACTTAAACACACGAGGTTTTATGTGTTTCAAATTTTAATAATACATTTACGGAAAGTGTAAAAGAATATTCTGCATGAAATAGAAACCGTAGTAAATGTATCCATGTTAATGGAGAAGTACTTACGTATGTGAATAATAAGATAGCTTTACCTTATCCGTTCTTAGAGTGACCTTAACATAAGCAAACGCCAATTGGATCATTCCGCCATTCGCGCGACAATTACTGTCACATTGACAGGGAGTATGTGTGAAGTATAGGCCTATAAGATATGTGGTCATTGAATGGGGTAGATTACAAGAAAGCAGAGATTTTCACTGAACGTGTGAAATACATTTAAAATAACTGTTTTCTGACCACTAGTCAAAGGTGTGCCAAACTTGTGTTTTAACAGTTTAGATGGCGACACAGCAACAGAAGACTCCACAACTTCAGCCATTTTGTTGCATCAGAATCGACTGAAGCATGAATCAAATGCATCAGCCATATTTAATAAACAATTTTAAGTTGTAATTATTAATTAGTTAGCTATATTTTATAATATTTACTATGTTTTGAATATGTATATATATATACATATTATATATATACATATATATATATTCAAAACATAGTAAATATATATTATATATATATATATGTATATGTCCACCGCTGTGGTCTCGAGGTAGCGTGCTGCCTTGTCACGCAGCGGGCCCGGGTTCGATCCCCGGTCGGGGCAGTTTTTCTGGGTGAGGTTTTTATCGGGGTTTTTCCTCACCTGTAAGACAAATGTCAGGAAAACTTTAAGGCCCAAACGGTCCCCGAAATCATATGGCCATCATCATCATCCTTATCATTATCATCATCGTCATCATCATCATCCTTCACCGGTGTGGAAAGCAACGGGAAGCTACCACACCTACAATTCCCTAGTAAAGCTGCAAGCATAGTATGAAAATGCTATGATTGCAGTGAAGGACCTGCCTTCGGGCAGAATTACTATGGATGGATATATATATATATATATATATATATATATATATATATTAATGCCCCAGTTTGTCCTGTGACATTTCCGGTGTTCTCCCCTGGCAATGGCATAATTGTAATCCACTTCTGAGGTTGGGGTGCCTGGAAGGCTGGGTTACGTTGCCCCGATGATATTATGGGTAATGATGATAGTGGTGCGCCAGGAGAGCCCATAATCCTAAGCTTAATCTAAGATGAATATGAATGATGATAATTGCGATGGCTGATAATTGCGATGGCCATATGATTTCGGGGACCGTTTGGGCCCTAAAGTTTTCCTGACATTTGTCTTACAGGTGAGGAAAAAACCCGATAAAAACCTCACCTAGAAAAACTGTCCCGACCAGGGATCGAACCCGGGCCCACTGCGTGACAAGGCAGCACGCTAACTCGAGACCACAGCGGTGGACCATTTTGAATATTACTACTTTTATTCACTAAGAATAACAATTATATTCAGAGGACATATTATTTTTAATTTAATGAAGAGAACTACTCTTCCGCGTACTTACTGCTTCTACATCGCACGTCTGTGTCTATAACCAATAAAAAGCGAGCAGGTCACATGGTTTTGTTTTGATGAGGATCACTTTATCCAATATTAAAGTAGTAGCCATCACAGTTATACTATATATAGAAATAATGCATATGTAATATATTTACCTTCCTAATAGTCAACTTGAATATATGAGAGTTTAAGGTTTTTATTAACCAGCTACCGAGATTTTTAATACTTCTTGGCGATTTTAATGCTCACAGTTCCTCTAATACTGACCACAAGAGGGAAAATAAAATAAAATCTATACTGGAATCGGAAAAATCAATATTATTCAATTTAACGAATCATACGCCCTATAATGATTTTGATGGGACTTTAGTAGTATAGATCTCTCTCCATTTACCCCGGATATCTCTGCTTTACTTCTGTGGTCTGTGAGATACTTTTCGGAAGTGACCATTTTCCAGTTCAATTAGATAACAGATTAAGAGCTTGGCATGTTAAATTTATTATTGCAGACAAATATTTTATAAACAACTAGGAGTTTTAGCTATTATTCTGAATTACACGGCAGGATTTTTAAATTGTATTTTTGTCTTTTTTCTCAAATGAGCTTAGTTATTTTCTTTAGTTACATATAAAATTTAATTTGCTTAATTTCATTTGGTTGATAGCTATGGGAACATCTCAATTCCTGATTTACGTTTTAGCTTTCTCCTCAGTTTACACAATTTTCACAACATCTGAATTTCAAATTATTTAATAAAGTATTAAAATGGTTCCAATTTTCAAACTGGCCTGGCTAAACCGGAATGTGAATTTCTTCCGACATTTTCAATTACTACTGCTGATTTATATCGCTCTTCATTTCTGTTCCTCATTTATTACTCTTTCATATTAGCAGGCTTTGTAACAAGAACCACCGTTCTCATAATAACCACGCAAATTAAATTTAACAAATAAAACCTTATATGGAACTAAACAATAACTACCTTTCAGGAAAAAAGTAGGAATTGCTAGCAATTAAAATATTGTTGATTATGTCACATTCTGTAGAAAATGGCTGAAACATTATATGAGTAGTAGAGTTATTTTAAAATGTTTTAAATTTGTAAGAAACCTTCCAAGTATGTTATTATTTTTCTTATCGAGTTTATATTGTATTCTAATATTATTAATTTGTGGGTTTCCGTAAAACTGCAGTATTGATCCTAACTATTTACTGTAACTGACAAATAGACTTCGCTGTCCACAAAGGTAATGGCTAACAAAACAAGGTGTAACGCAGGCTCGTCAATTATTGAGGGATAGAGACATGGGTTTTTTTGCAACATATTCTAAATCTCTCAAAAGTTGTTTACATTTTTGTTGAAGGACCTGTAATTTGAAAAAAAATTGACCACACCACACGCAAAGGCCCACCCAATGTGTATGGTCGTTTTATGATGAGTCTGGATAATCATCATATCCCCACAACGTTATCGCATGCCGTTTTTTAATATGTCCCTAAAAAAAGAAAGTACGCTTTCGTCAGAGAAAAACCTCTGCAGGTACTAAGTGTCTTCATCAATGGCGTTCAGCATGGAATAAAAAAATTCAGCACGCCGAGGGAAATCAATTGGCAGCAACGATGGCGTAATTTGCACTTTATAGGCCTGAAGATGTAGCCACTTATGGATGACTTTATGAATGGTTGATTTTGGTAAATGCAGTTCCCGTGAAGCACGACGAACAGATTTTTGAGGTCTGAGTTAAAATGCAAGTTGCACATTGTCGATAGTTTCTTGACTCACAGCTGTTCGTCCATTCCGTGGCAAGTCCATTACACTGCCAGTCGCTAGAAATGTCTCGACTCATCTAATTATGAATGATTTGGATGGAGGATCTCTTCCATATGCCGGCGGAAATTTCGCTGAACAATTACTGGTGATTTACCAGACTCAGCATACGACCATACACATTGGGCATTTTCCTGTGATATCGTCATTGTCGATGTCGTTTAAATCACAATTTGGAACAAATGTTAACAAAACGTTGAGATATTTAGAATACGTTGCAAAAAACCGCATGTCTCTATCTCAAATAATTTACGAGCTAAGTTACATTGTTTTGCTAACAGGTCTTTGTGAACACCCGGTATGTGTGTATATACAGTGCGATCAGTTTAGGTATGGACAGCAGATGCGATGTTGTTATGTCTGCATATTTAATTCAAAATTGTTTCCTGTTCTAGAACATTTTCGGTTTAATATTGGAAAGCTAACATCTCATGTCTGTTTTGGTCACTGTATATACATATATAAGAATTATATTATTGAAAACTGTTAAATAAAATAGCACCTACCAACCTCGGTGGTATAATGGTTATGATGATTGCTTTCTGATCTGATATTCAGGGGGTCCAAGCTTAATCGGGGTCAACGGATTTTTTCAGTGCATACATATCCTGAGTACCTTCCTTTCGGAGATAAGTAAAATTAGTTTTTTTTATGAAATTCACATAGAAGGCTAAATATAATATTTTAACTCGAGTATATGAAATACTTACCTCACGTGTGGTACATTTACAGAATGTAAAAATACATTAACCATGAAATAATAGACTGATTAACTAACTAACTCCCTCACTGGCTCTATCGAATCCGTAAGTTCATAGCCGCACGGACGTAAGCTCTACACCACTTCCCTATCCTGAGCCCAGTGGAATCCATGTCCGCTTTTCTTGACGGTTGTATTTTTTACGGTGAATGATCGTCATTCTTTCGATTAAGGTACTTCTTTCGTTTGGCTTATTGCCCTCGAATTGTCCGGCATGGGTTACCCTTTCGGCAGCAATGCTACCGCCGGCATAACTCTCGATGTCAATGAAATAATAGATTTTGAACAAAATTTCTCAACCCTTTCATGCAAAACTTTAAATTGCGACGTAAAACCTCTGAGATGTTAATAACTTCATTCAACGAAATACTGTCACTACCAGATTTGTTTTCGATTTGTGATTACTAGAGGTTAAGTTCTTAAAATGGTATATGACTTCATTAAATAATAAACAATAATGTTTATATTTTACAAGGGAGTCTTCTACTTTCCTTCTCTCTTGGCATACAAGCCTTAGAATTTAATTACGACATCCTTAACTATTCTAGTTAATTCTGCTTTCACTTTCCTCCTCCATCGTCTAAATCAGCCATGTCATAGTTCAGAGCTCCAAGTTCTGTGCGGAGCGCGGTAATAACTCTAGAACATATATGTATACCCCTTTCTACTTCTCCGGCGGGACCTGTATCAAAGCCTTTCATTGTCACGAACGCTTATAACAGGAGGAATCGAAATATAATAAAACACACAAACAGCGCTGAAACATTTATCAATTAATATTATTAACTAGTTTACAGTGTTAGATAATACCTCAACAGATTTTAATCTGCAATATATAATATTTGCCTGAACAAAACATTCAGAACCAACAGGCATATACGTACAAACAAAACAAATGATAAGAATACGTTTAACATGTTAAAGTATTTCTATACCATTTTAACAAACATGATTTAATATTTCTTGGTACAGGAAAAAATAAGTGGGTAATTTATTCTCCTACTGTAGGAAAATAAATTACCTCTTTTCAGGGTGCTACTTGACTTTTTTATTTTACTAATGTATTATTTATTATACTAATTTATTAAACATATAAAAATTAGTACCTGATAAACCAGCCGTCCTCAACTAAAATAAAGTTCTGTTTGAAAACTTCATCAAGTAGTTAAAATTATGAAGGCCTTTCAAAACCGTGTTTCATCTTCTGAATTTCAACTGATACTAATGTTGTTGTATAAGTTGTACAACGGGTTCAGGTCTGCGGGCGTGTTCTTTTTGTGCAAGTCTGTATTCTCAGCTTCTTTTAAAATGTATATGTCTTCTAGGGTGCTAATCTTATTTTTTGTTATTCTCTCTGTGTAATATTGACAGAGTATTATCGATTTTGAAGAAATGATAACCCGTTTCAAGTATATGTTTGGCAAAACTTGATTTTTTTTCGTTATTAATAGATTTTTGAAAATGTTCAGTAGCCTATATCTCGTGTTAAAATGTCTTGTTGTTCTACCGATGTAAAACTTGTAATCGTTGTACTTTAGTTTAAAACGCTTTATTTTAGTATTTATTTGTTACTTCAATTTTGTTTGATAGATGTTGTTGAGTTCGTTATTAGTTTTGAAGGCAATTTTTATATTTTTGTCTTATTTCTTCATCGAATTAGCTAATCTAACCGTTTCAAAATTTGGAGAGATATTCTGTGAAATACAAATACGAAGGCTTGATTCTCGCAAGGCCTCCATGCTGGACGTAGCAATGCTCATCACTGCGTTTGAAAAGTGAAACTAAACCAAGTCACCAGGTAGCGTTACGTGTCCAGTGGAGCGACCCGGAGCATATCGGTGCCCACCGTCCCTTGGAGCTCGTATTTCACATCGCTGCGCTGGTCTAAATCTTAATCTAATGGAGTAATTTTCCACATAATTTAGCCATCTCAATCTAGGATCTCTGATGGAATTTTTTCCTATGTTTTCAACGGTACTTGCATCTATATTACCATAATACATTTACAAATAAAATTGTACATTTGGTGAATGAATGAATGAATAAGTCACTTCAACTTATGGGAAGACTAGGGCTTCCTGCCAGAAGGAAAATTCATATTTCGTGACTAAAATGGGGAGAAAATTGATACATTTTAATCCTACATTATGATCTGCGATTGTAGTTGAACTTTTTTAATTATTTTGATAAGTTTTTTATTTGATTGAATATCACTAATATTTATGGATTTGTATTTTTTATTTATTCTTAGTAATTCTTTACATAGATGATTACATATGGTGATTTAAATATCAATCATCAATCGACTTATTTTTTCTTGTCCTCTTATTTGTAATATATATACATATCCATCCATCCATCCATCCATCCAATGGTTGATTGGCTCAAACTCGAGCTTTGGTCTCCCTTAACCTCTGCCTCCAATCATTTATATTTTGCGCAGCAAGCCTCCAGTTGCGACACTTACATAAGCTTGCAGCATGTTCCTTAATACCATCCTCCCATCGTTTCTTCGGTCTTCCAACTCGTCTATTTCCCATAAAACTTGCTGTAATCACCTTTTTTGGTGCTCGGTCTGTTGAGAGCCTTTGTACATGGCCAGCCCATTCCAATCTCTTAAACTTAATAAAAGTGACAAGGTCAGGTTCATTGCATTTGTCATAGAGTTCTTTGTTGTATCGTATTCTCCACTGACCATTACTATTTTATCGGTCCAAATATTTTTGTAATATATATATATATATATATATATATATATATATATATATATATATATTGTGCCGGTTCGCTCAGGGTAGAATATGATCACTCAGGGATGTTTATATTATACACTTATTATTTCAGTTTATTGGATAAATGTTGTAAGTACAATGTATATTTACAGAGTTTTATACTTCACTCGGTGTGGAGTTGATGAACTACTTCCGCCCACGTATTTTAATATCACCTTCGTGAGCGGTTACTAAAGAACTTGACTATTGCAGAACGTAGGAGCGTGAGAGTGAGAGTGTTTTCACACGTGTCCTCGCCTTATAAGGGCGATGACTCCTCCCATCCCCACTCCCAGTGTATATGTTAGCTTAGAAGGGTAGGTACCATTCGTTTGGGTTTCTATGTTGGTAATAGACTCGTGTGCACGTTTGTGCGCCTTCCAGTTATTACTATTAATGGTACGTTTTAATACTCACGAGTCTATTAGTTCTTTGCCTCAATATATATTTAATTATTAGCCCAAATATAATTATAATTTTAATCGGATGGTTCACTTAAATATCTGTAAATTGATGTTTTAAAGGTAAGAAGTAAGTGATCAGAAATATATGTTTCGGGCTCATTGAAATCTTGAACTTACGTGTTATAGATTTCATTCGTGAGATTTATAAATACTTTATAATATCGTGGATTATACGAAAACTTTATACATTTTCTTAAATAATAATAATAAATCATAATATTTATAATATTATATTTAAAGTTAAAAGTAACGTACAAATCAATCTTCCGCAAAAAATAAAAAGAAAAGAAATAGATGCAATATTTTAAAAGTAAAAATTAATATTATTAATAATATAATAATAGTAAACATAAAAATATGAAGGTCAATATAAGTTGGATATTGTGGTATATCTCAACATAAACCATTGATAGAACTGTCTAGAAATAGTATATTCCAATTTTTTGCCCTGCAGTACAATGAAGAGTGAATTATTGTTTCTTCATAAAATATCCTTCGAATTATGTATTTAGGATACACTTGGATGGGTGCTACATGAACTAATACCATCTCCTTAAAGTCTGATGAGCGAACAATTCTTTGTTAAGCAATCTGAGCAGCTCCCTTTGGATTGGATGATTCAATCACTTGAATCTTATGCTCTAGCTGAGCCTGGAATACGCGTTTCTGATTTATCTCAAAATACTACATTTACATCACCTCTACCACCTTTAATTTTGGCTTCAGGAGTTGGAGACATCAAGTATATCTGTATAAATACTAAAAGAATGATTAGGAGTAATATACAACTGTGAGTTGTATGACAATCATGCATGAATGTATATGAGAATCAATACGCCATTCATTTGAATGTGTTTATAATCCAGGTGAAATATATTTCCGATTAGAGAACTCCTGCGGGTGCAGATCATTGCGGGACTGCGAATAATAGAAACTAATGAGCTCTGTACCAAAACCCTTATTTCAACTTTGTTATTAAGCTTCATTCAGAAGTTTCTAATATGATTTGTAAATAATTTGATCTGATATCTATCGAAGATGGCTCTTTCTATATAAACAAATGTCATCTTGTTGAAATTCTTAATTTATTTTTCTTAACAATCTTATGGCTGAATTATATGATATGTAGGTATTAAAACAACCACCGCCGCTCGCACTTAGCGGATCCGTGTTCGATTCCTGGACTGATTATAAATGGTTGGTATTTTAATGCTTATGTTTTTCTCTCAACTGTAAGACAAATGCCAAAACCTCCGGATCGTAATATGCCTCAAAATGAATGTCCCTAATATACATACGTAGTGTTTTGTCCAACAGGAGATCTGTCACTGTAAGCTCAGTATTCTCCACTCTTTCCTTAACTTAGCCTTCCTTTTCGTATTCCACTTATTTTAATATTGTCTATTTTCTGATATTTTCTGATATGTTTCTGCCTCTAACCTTCTTTTCGTTGACTATTCCTTCTAGGGCATCCGTCAACAGGCAGTTTCTTCTTAGCCAGTGGCTAATCCATTTTATTTTCCTCTTCTTTATGGGTTTCAGCATTATTCTTCCTTCACCCATTCTGTCTGGCACGTCTTTATTATTTATTTTTTCTGTCCATTTTAATCGCTTCATCCTTCTCCATATCCATATCTCGAAAGCTTCCGGTCGCTTTTCCTCATTCCGTCGTAATGTCCAAGCCTCTGCACCATCCAGTAGCACTTCAGTAGCTTCTTCCGTAATTATTTTGCCAAAGGTCCGCAGAAAATGCTTCTTTTCTAGTTAAAAGCTTATTTTGTCATTGCCATCCTTTGCTTTACTGCCCTTAATATGATATATATATATATATATATATATATATATATATATATATGTGTGTGTGTGTGTGTGTGTGTGGTGTGTGTGTGTGTGTGTCAACAGAAAGGCGAATGGAGGAGAATATACATATAAAAAACAGTGTGCACTGAAAGTATTAGATTTTTGGATTAATAACTTCTTTACAATTTGCACAAGGTTCGGACATATTATGAGAATGCTTATTAAACTTTGCCCATTTTTCGTCTAAACAACTTAGCTTATTCTCTACGACTTTATAACATTCTAGTTCTGAATCTTTTTTTTTGTTTTTTTTTGTTCAATGCCACCAGTTTGTCATTCGACAATTCAGGTATTCACTCCAGGCATTGGCGTATTGTAACCAACTTCTGCGGTTGGGGCGCCTGGAAGGCGGGGTTACGCTGCCCCAATGATATGATGGGTGACGATGGGTAATGATGCGCCAGGAGAGGCCTTAAACCTAAACTTAATCTAATGAGGTGAATTTGATATTGATGATAATGATGGCCAGATGTAGTTCGGGGACCGTTTGGACCTTAAAGTATCCTCACATTTGTCTTACAGGTGAGAAAAAAACCCAAAAACAACCTCACCCAGGAAACTTGTCCCGAGCGGGGATCGAACCCGGGCCCGCTGCGTGACAAGACAGCACGCTACCTCGAGACAACAGCGGTGGGCAGTTCTGAATCTGTCCTCCAGACAAAATCCATAATTGGTAAAACAAAAGGGAAGCAAAGAAAGAGTAAATGTATGACAATACAATCTAAACTAAAACAACTCTGTATATAAAGGCATATAATTCTTATTGCAGTCAAATAGCCATTTAGATTAATATCCAGTTTTACAGTTTGTGCTTTACATATTCGTTCAGTTATTTTGTCGTCGTTGTGCATAACTCAATATGATAGCGTTCACATATTTTGTTGCACAATGTACACTCGCATGATGCGTTTGGTTCGTGGTATGGTTTTGCAGGTAGGATGGTGGAAACCATGTACTCGTACTGCCAATCTTTTTTACTACATGTCGCAATTCGAAGTTTTCTCTTGTCCATTCTCGGTCTATTATTGTCTTTCTGCGCCGTAAAATTCTATTGGAGTTATATAATCGTATAAATGGAAGTGAGTTCAGTGCGGCAGAGGGATTCCATATATAATTAATTATATTAAAAATGATTCCTCTCTCAAATAGTATAATAATTATGTAATTATAATTCCCTGAACACCGGCAGTTAGTCATGTAGCATACACATTCCTTATTTTTAATTTATATGTGATTTATTACAGGATTGTAAATTTCTTGCTTTGTTGTAAATATTTCTACAATTCTTTTATAAAAATAAAATCTTGACTTCCTATATCCTGTGCCATGCATATTTATAATAAAATATGCTATTATATATGCCACCGTACCATCTGTGAATATTCGATCAAAGAACAAGTAACTGCTATCGTCACGTTGGCCAATGTGATAACAAACTTTCCCGCTAGAGCCAAATGCAAACATGTTTACTCGCATATACTGTATTAGTGGGAAACTTAAAGTGAGAAAATGAGCAAGTTAGTGTTAGTTTGGGCAAGTTAGAGTGAGAAAATAGACGAGGTCATGTACATCAAATTAGTTTAGCGTTCACTTGTTCGTTAGCGGGTTTTTGTGATAAGTTGGCTACACTGTCTGAGTAATGACTAGTACATATTTTATATTGTAAATATGGTGATTTTAAGTTACTTTCAGCTCAAACTTCTCACCTCATTTTAAGATATTTCTCACACATTTGTTTTAAAAAAATAAATATACATACTTTTTCAGATAATTATTCACATACTGCTACAAAAAAATTGTGTTTTTGCTTTTTTATTTGAATTTATGTAGGTGATATAGTATCCTGCTAGAGTTTCGGAATTCCTAAAAGTTAGGTAGACTTATACGAATGTGTCTAAATGGCACAAAGAGTAGGGTGTGTATAGGCAAACAGTTTTTTGATACTTTTAAAATCCACAATGGGTTGAAGCAAGGAGATGCACTATCTCCTCTACTATTTAATTTTGTATTAGAGCATGCCATAGTTAGTTTATGCTGATGATGTAGTAGTATTGACCGATAGCGAGGAGATATTAAAGGCCAGCACGCACACACTACTGAGTAGCACTAAGAAATTGGGAGTGGAAGTAAATATCAATAAAACGAAATTTATGGCCACACCTAAAAATACATCATATAATGGAAATGGACACCTAATGAAAATGAGGGAAATTTTGAGGAAGTGGCCGAATTGAAATACCTAGGAACAATAATCACAATCAGGAATGAGATGCACAAGGAAATTAAACATAGGCTTAATTCTGGAAATGCGTGTTATTATGCATTACAGAGGCTCTTGACTTCCCAACTGCTTTAAAAAAACGGTAAACTGAAAATATATAAAACTATTATTCTACCAGTTATATTATATGGATGCGAAACATGGACTCATACTTTAAGGGAGGAAAGGAGATTACGAGTAATTGAGAATAAAGTCTTAGGACATTTTTGGACCAAAGAGAGATGAACAGACAGCTAAATGGAGAAGGCTGTAGAACAGTGAATTACATAGCCTTTATAGGAAGCCAAATATAATGAGAACAATTAAGTCTCGTAGACTGCGATGGCAGGACACGTAGCACGAATGGGGAATGAAAGAGGTGCATGGAAGCTTCTTGTAGGAAAACCAGAGGGAAAACGCCCAGTTGGTATGAGGTGGGAGAATAACATTAACAATGATTTGAGGTAAGTAGATTATACAGGGGATGATTGGAAACATTGGCTCAGGATATGGATATATGGAGAGCTTATGTCCGTGCTGCCATGAACCTACGGGTTCGATAGTGCCAGTGAGTTAGAGTTAGTTAGATATAGTGGTATAGAATCCCCATAAAATTCCCTTCTCTGACTAATGATGTACAATCATTTCTTGGTTTAACTCGGGGAATTATGACAATTTAAGTTTTTATAAATTACAATTTCCTTCCTCCCGCTCTGTTGCCTAGTGGGTTAAGGCAAGAGGCCTTGGCACAGAGTTAAGGGACTTGAGCTGGTCCGGGTCTCCATGAGGGAAACATTTTCTCATGAATTTTCGGTGCCCACCCAGCATCATGAGGAATTTGGGTAGCTACATTAAGTAGCGATTACAGGTTAAGAAAACCAGCTATAATAAATAATAATAATGCTTTATTTTAGTTGGCAGAGTTTAGGTCAAAAGGCCTTCCCTTCCACTCAACCAGCGATTAGTAAAATTATACAAACATTACATATTTATTACAATTTTAAAATATAGACTAAACAAAAGACAATGATGATGTGATCTAATCCTAGCTAATACTAACAAAAAATCGAATATATTCTTCCTCGGCTTTCCCCCACTTATAGGTTGCCGTCTTCAGTTTCCATTTATCTCTATCATTCCAATCTCCCTCTTCCAAATTCCTATCATCCATTATAGTTCTGACGTAGGTTTTCCATTTCCATCTTGGTCTGCCACGTTTATTTCTTCCAGGGGTGACCTTTGGTATATATTTTTTTGGCCATATTTCATTTTCCATTCTTTGTACATAATTTATAATAATATAATATAATAACATTAAAATAATATACGAAAATAAAGTAAGTAAAGTTTCCTAGATTATTATTTACAGAATACTGAATATAGTAGTTATGCAGTTAATGTTTTAATTGTGTCGAACTTAAGCTATCAGTTAATTTGAATTTCAGTAATGACGGCAATTGACAGTTCCTGATATGACTGGGAAGTGAGTTCCATGCTCTAGTTATAGATATTGTGTAAGATTCAGAGAATAGACATTTTCTGTGCTGTGGTATGAAAAGTTAAGAAGAGTCTTGTGATCTTGTTCCTAAATTGTGATGAGCCGATAAATTTAGAAAATGTGTTGATAAATAACTTGGTAAAAATGTGGTTGAGGCCCCGACATATGACCATTTCTCACTCCTACACTGGCTGGATGATCGTCTACCTCTGTGATTAACACATGTAGATGTGCGACCAACAGCCAGCTGGTAGGCTAATAGTCTTCTAGGCCTGTTATGTTTTGGAGTTTAGTTTTAGAGTTTACAATTTCCTTCATTAATCTCAAATTTTGTCCACCTTTCATTAAATATTTTATATAAAGATTTACATTCTCTCTACTTCTAAAATAAACTTACTATTAGTAGATATTGATGAAGCTGATTTGTGAGGTCAACATAAAACTTTCTCAACGAGAATCACATAAAAGCGAGAAGAAACAAAGCTTTGAGTCTGGCGACTTTACTGCTGAGATGATGGAACATGTTTTTAGGAGACGAAGGAAATTGAGGGAACGCATTGGGCCGGAATAGAGCGCCACGTGACCCTGAGTAATGGCGCGAGGAGACAATGCGCCAGAGTTTGTTTCTGACAAAAGCTTTCCTGGCCTTTACATTTATGTTTCCCTCACTGGCTGAATCTTCGAGAAAGATCTTAAAAAATATATCGAGTCGTTTCTGTGTCCTTATGTGGCATATCCGGTTATCTATACCCTTACATGTAGGGCAGTTATTGGACGTTAGAAACTTCATTGATCGTTTGAAGATTATGTCTATCTTAATAATAATAATAATAATAATAATAATAATAATAATAATAATAATAATAAAAACTTAATAAATTGAATTATATTATATATGTGGCACAATTGAGAGAATATTTAAAAACACAAGAAAGATTAACAAAACTAAAATTTTATAAAGCAGTGGCAGTTCCCTTACTATTATATGGTAGTGAGTTTGAGGTTTTAACTAAAAGAGCAGAGAAGATCATAGAAGCAGCTGAAATGCGATTTCTGAGAAGTGTAGCCGGCTACATAATTATAATAAAAGAAGGAGTGAATATATTATAAATGAGCTAAATATGTTTTAAACTTTTAGATAAAATAAAACAGGTATAAAAAACTGGAAAGAACATGTCCAAAGAATGAAAGATGAATGCATACCAATAATTATACTCAATTATAAACCAAAAGGAGACAGGAATCTTGGTAGACAAAAAATAGATGGATTCAACTTTTTGAATGAGAATCTATGTGACACGGGCTTAATCCGTGAATCTTGTTGATGATGATTATGAAGAATACATTGTTAACTATTATAGTAACTAACTAATTCACTTGCTCTATCGAACCCGTAGGTTCTTGGCCGCGCGGACATAAGCTATCCATACATACCAATCCTGAGCTAATGTTTTCCAATCTTCCCCTCTATAATCGATTTCCGTCAAATCATGGTTAATGTTATTCTTCCATCTCATTCTTGGTCTACCAACTGGACGTTTTCCCTCTGCTTTCCTACGAACGTCCATGCACCTCTTTCATTTCCCATTCGTGCCACATGTCCTGCCCATCGCAGATAGTACATTTATATTAACTGATATCTTAAGTTCCACACAATGAAATGACTACCTGTATAACAACTATATTCAACATTTTATATGTATAAAATCATCCCTTGTACAAAAAAACATCAGATTAAGTTTATATAACACTTTGGCTAGAACAGTGTTGATCTATGGTAGTGAAGCATGGACACTAAAAAGACAACATGAAAGCAGAATAACGGCTTGTGAAATTAGATTCATGCGCAGAACAGCGGATTACACCAGATGGGATCGGAAACGGAACACCGATATCTTAAAAGAATTGAAGACTACGCCAATTTTGGAATATATTAAACAGTACCAACTTATTTGGAAACATCATCTAGAAATAATGAGTTCAAATCGGATCCCCAAAGTGTTTATAATTTTATACCAAGAGGACGAAGATCACTGGGCCGTCGTATGAAACGCTGGAGGGAAAATTTTCTATAGGATCGTAACAGCCTTGGCCTAATACTTGGAAGGAAGAAGAAGAAATGTAGGCCTAATGTATCTATAAACATTCATCTAGGAAACCATTCGTACCTTATATAATTTAATTTATATTCCATATTTTGTTGGTGTTAGCTAATATTAGACCACATCCACATTTGTTTAGTCCACAGTTTAATAATATTGTAAATTTGTAATAAGTGTTTAATTATTGTATGATTTTATTATTAACTAATTGAGTGTAAGAGAAGGTCTTATGACCTTAATTCTGCCTCATTAAATAACATATTATTATTGTTATTAACATTAACATTATTATAATTAAATTGGTATGGGCATGTACAAGAAGAAAAATTACCCAGAAAAAAACGTTGGGATGGTATCCACCTGGAAGAAGTAGAAAGGAAGAACTCGATACTCGTAGATACAAGAAATAAGAATTGGAATGCAAACAAGAGGACTGGAGGAAATGGAGTGGATGGATAGAGATGAGTGGAGAAGAAAAATACAGATTTAGGCACAGAAAGATTTGTAGACATTGAAAATCTGTGGAGTAGTGGTTATGCTCCTTGCCTCTGGTCCCGAGGGTCGCGGGTTCAAACCCGGCCGGGGTCGATGTATTTTTAAGATGGAAAAATCCAAGTAACAAGTCCTCCGGGAGGGACTTGAAGCCGTGGGTCCCGAGTCTGAAGATTTTCTGGCTCGTAAAAGATCCTTAAGCCTGAATGAAATGGCCTCTAAGCAAAATTTACCGAATTTTCCCGTCCTAGTACTACCTTGGTTTCCTAGATGTCAGTATCAGGCGGAACGCTTGACCACGGACCACTCAAATGAGATCTATACGAAAACAAGTGTAACAAATTAGTATGGTTCAAATTCTTCCCTGTAGGGGGAGAGCGCCTAAATCTCTGTTAAGGGAAACATGGGCTCAGAAGATACACCAAGATGAAAATCTGTATATAATAAATAAATTATTATTATTATTAGGGGCACGCCGTAGCGTAGTGGTTAAGGCACTGCGCTACAAGCCGGAAGGTCGAGGGTTCGAGTCCCGGTGGGGTCAGGATTTTTAAACTGACCCAAACCCTCTGGCGGCACTATGGCCCTGGGGTCGACTC
The DNA here is from genome assembly GCA_030220185.1 of Diploptera punctata. Taxonomy (NCBI): domain Eukaryota; kingdom Metazoa; phylum Arthropoda; class Insecta; order Blattodea; family Blaberidae; genus Diploptera; species Diploptera punctata. The sequence continues at coordinate 192,708 of JASPKZ010008886.1, forward strand.
AGCCTCTAACTGAATGAGTACCAGACGCTTGTTCTGGGGTAAAGGCGGCCGTCACGCAGGGCTGACAACCCGGCTGACATCAAGTGCCGATTGTCAAGAAAAAGTGGGAGCCTTAACCTCCTACTACCCCAAGGGCCTCCTGAGGCCTGTAGTGGGATCACTTTTTGAATTATTATTATTATTATTATTATTATTATTATTATTATTATTATTATTATTAATCCATTAATTCTCATAATTTTCTGTCATTGAATTAAATATAATTGTACAGGCCTATAAAATGTTAGTGGCACAGTTATCAATAATGGAAGAGAAAACATGTCAAAAGTGCTATAAAATTATTCTGTATTTTATGAAAATGGTTTCTGGATTTTAATATAATTTTTATTAAATGTTGAAAAAAAAAAAGGATTCAAATTCCTCTTCCAGAAAGGAAACTTAATTCTGTAATAAAGTATTTGAGTTTTCGTCTAGATTTCATTTTTTTGAGGAATTGTAGCCACTTTATTTGACGTGATTACTCCTGTCAGTTTCAAAATTATATTTGGAATAAATTATGACGTTTTATTATATTAGAAAATGAGAAATATAATTTTTTCAGATTAAATTAGCGTGTTCCTCCTGTACCAATTTCTTTTTACAGGAGAATCTTAAAATAAAAGTACAATTTAAAATACACAATTTATGCAATGCTAAGCATTGATTGTTTAAATCATGGTTTATTAACAAAGGATTTCTAAAGGCAATGTAATGAGGCATCAGAAACCATTTAACGTATTATAACTTCTATGTAGTCCACTAGCCTTAACTCCACCAGCCTAAATAAATCATCATCCTCTTATCATATCCTCCTTTCGGAAGGTCGATTCCAAATGCGCCTTTAACCACCTGTATTTTCCCGTGCTTTACTTCTTTTTACTTCTTCCCAATCGTATCCTCTCTCTTGTAGAGTTTTCTTCACTTGGTCAATCCATCTTTCTCGTGATCTACCTCGTGGTCGTTTTCCTTGTATTTTGAGATTTAACAGTCTTTGTGGTAGTCTTTCCTTTTTTTCATTCTTTTTAAATGCCCAAACCATTTTAGTTTACTCTTTTCTATGTCTGTTGTTAATTTTCTACACTTAATATGTCCCTGGTTTTGTCTAAATAAATAAAATATATACATTTTCGTTCCAGGTGAACTCCTACGCCTTATAGTTTTAGAGCGTAATAGGTAGCGGCTAACTGTATCTGAAAATCTGTATGTACAAATTTTCAATACGATTTGTTGAGCAGTTTAGAAATCACCGACATACGCTGGCTAGATTTTTATTCATAAAGATGTCTAAATTCATGATGTGTTAACTATTTTTTAATTATGCTCATTGAGCATAATTAGAAATGAAAGTTATAATGCACAAGCCTCTCTCAAATTGCGATGAAATGGAGAGTTTATTTTTGTGTACATAAAGTTAATTTATTATTAGAGTAATTATGGTCATGCCCGTAATTCTAGTGTTGACATAATTCATCTAGTTAACTTAATTATATACATATACATATATATACATAACTTAGTAGTTTCATTAACCACAATGCACTCATTTATAATGAATATCCTGAATTAGAAAATCTGTTAAAAATGCGTCCTTTTGTTGCTGTTTTGTTTAATAAAAGAGAAGTCTTTATTAACGCTTCATGAAAATAATTTTAAACTGTCACACAAGTACAGAACATGTACAATGGTTCATTATTTATTTAGAAATAAGCTGAGTAGTCGACTTTATGATTTTTATGGTATAACGTTTCGTGATAACGCATTTGCATCTCTGTCTAGTTTTATGGAAAAAAAATTTAATTTAAAACTTTTCTTTAATTTTTTAATTATTAATTAATTTTTTTTTAATCTTCTAATATATAAAAATGTTTGTTTGTTTGTTCGTACTTTATGGGTGGCCATACCGTTGATCCGATTGTGTTGGGGCTTTTTGAAAAATGTTCAGGAGATTCCCGGGATGAACATAGGCTATAAGAGAGTTGTGATACTCAACTCCTACATTCTTAAAAATCGCACTTTGTAGTGGAAAACGTGAAAAAAATAGATTTTTGGACGCTTAAATGGCATAACCATAACAAATACACAAAATTAATGTATACAGAATCGAGTATCTCAAGAAGCTCTATAAAAAAGTCCCCGACAGCATATGTTTATCTCTTACGGATAACTCACAATAACCATTTTTGTCTTCCATTGATGACAAGAAGAACGAGAAAAGTACGTAGATTCCTGTGCAAGCATAGTAGCACATGGCGGATATTCTTTTGCGGATAACTCACATAACGAATTTTGTCTTTTAGCTCATTTATGTCAAGATGATCGAAATAAGTAAATTCCCGGGAAACATCGGGTAATTAGTACGGGGAATCTTAAAACAATTACGATATACATTTATAATTATTTTTCATTCTACTTGTTCAATTATTCATAAGAAGTACTTAATTTTTGTTTTTCAGCTCATTTATGCCAAGAAAATCGGGATAAGTAGATTTTCGATCAACGTCGAGTAATCAGCATGGGGTATCTAAAAATATAAATTTATAATTATTTTTCCTTTTACTTTTTCAACTAAACATTAGCTCATTAATTTTCATTTATTTAGGCGTAGCAGCGCTTGCCGGATATTAGCTATCTATAATATAAAGAATTTTAAGACAGTTGACAGTAGTTCAATGTGCATTTATTTCAAAGCAGCATTGTTTAAATCAGGTTTATTACGATTTTTTCTTATCAGTTAGCTTTATATCATCTTACAGTATTTTATTTGAATTAAGCAAGGAAATATACAAAGATTTTATAACTTTTTAGAGACGCTTCAACATTAGTCATAGATACTTCGGGTATACACACGAAATCTTTCCATTTCTATTGTTCATATGCCTACTTTTGCACTAGGTAAGAAGCCTTGGCGCAGAGCTACGGGACTTGCGCTGGTTCGAGTCTCCATAGGGGAAGAAATTTTCTCATGGTATTTCGGCCAGTATGGGACCGGTGCCCACCCAGCATCGTGAGGCAATTGGGTAGCTACAATAAGTAGCGGCTCCAGGTTGAGGAACCAGCTATAACGGCTGGGGGACTCGACATGCTAACCACATGTCACCCCTACACTGGCTGTTGATCATCTACCTCTGTGATTGACACATGTGGATGTGAAGGGCCAGCAGCCGGCTGGTCAAAGGGCAACCGCTGAAAAGTGGAAAGACCCTCAATCGGAACAAATTGAGGTGAAAATGGATGAAAAATAGCGTATGTCTTGAAGTGGAAAATTTCGAAACACCAGCAGTAATTTTGGTCGGAATAAAATCTCAAGAAATATTACCTAACTAACTAAACCACTTTAACTATAGAACCGTAGGTGTATGGCCTATCTCCATATATAAGTTCTTAAGCTATCCATACATCCCTATCCAGAAGTAATGATTTCTTTTCATCTGCTGTATAACTTTCTATCCTCAAATCATAGTTAATGTTATTGTCCCACCTCATTCTTGGTCTACCAACTGACCGTTTTCCCTCAGGTTTTCCTACAAGAATTTTCAATGTCCTTATTTTACTCTCCATTCGTGCCACATGCCCTGCCCGTCGCAGTCTACGAAACTTAGCCGTTCTTATTATGTCAGGTTTCCTATAAAGTTCATGTAGCTCACATTTGATAAGGCTTCTCCATTTGCCTCGAAATTAGTTTTATCCCCTTTCTTAAAAGTTGGTACGATAATCGATTATTTCCATTCGTTTGGAAAAATTCCATTTCTTCCTTTATATTTGTTCTAGTCTGAAAATCTTCCCTTTCTAGCATTTGTTCGCTGATATAATTCTCCGATGTTCTATTCTTTTGGAATCATTTAGACATCTCAAATATTCCCTCCTTCTACTCTTTAAAAACTTGATGGTTTCCCATCAGACATTAAACAATTGTTCTAAATTTCCTTTCACGAAAATCAATGGAAACACATAACAAATACAATAGTAGTCTACGCACTTTATAGATTCAACCAAAGTTTCTACAGTATAAGACCATAAGATGTTAAGCCTAAAGCATTATTCAGTAATACAGAAATTCAAATGAATCCTCGAGGATGGATTATGTTTTGTGTACTTCCGTGATGTACTAGGTATTGTAGTCTTTCTGCGAAAGATAACCAGATAAATGCGTACTACGTGCTTTTGAAGTGCAACGCGCCGTGTAAATAGAGTGCGGTTTAGCTCTTTTCCTTCAGAATTCTCAAAGTAGCATCACATTCAACAAATCGATAATTTCACGCACTGGATATCCTTCATTTCCCAGCTTGGTACTACCATAGTCACGGAATAAAACAAAGTGAATATACGTATTAATTAAATAAAAATAAACTTAGTGTTATTTGATTCTCATATTTGTATTGTATTGTAAACCTATGTTTTCCCTTTACAGAGATTTAGGCGCTCTCCTCTACAGGGAAGAATTTGAACCATACTAATTTAGTTACACTTGTTTTCGTATAGATGTCATTTTGAGTGGTACGTCGTGGTCAGCGCTCCGCATCATACTGACATCCAGGAACCCAAGGTAGTACTAGGACGGGAAAATTCGGTAAATTTTGCTTAGAGGCCTTTTCATTCAGGCTTAAGGATTTTTTACGAGCCTGAAAATCTTCAGACTCGGGACCCACGGCTTAAAGTCTCTCCCGGAGGACTTGCTCCTTGGATTATTCCGTCCTAAAAAATCCATCGACCCCGGCCGGGTTTGAACCCGCGACCCTCGGGACCAGAGGCAAGGAGCATAACCACTAGTCCACCGCGGCCGACTGATTCTCATGTTTATTATGATATAATTCAGTGACAGCTGTTTCGGTACACTGTACCTTCTTAAGACATGTTAAATTATGAATTGTGTTATTATAGTACATGTCAACTGATCTAAGCAACAATACAACAATAATTTATTTACATTTTTTAATTTAACAATGGCGATTCATTCAACTAAAGTTGAGAATTTAACAGTTTATTACTATTTTTAAATTTATTTATTTCTACAGCCTCCAAAAGTCCAACTTCTTACCCTTATCACAAACATGTAAAATTTCAAAATTTGGATCGAAACAATGATTAAATTGGAATAGGTGGTTAGCATATTTTGAATATTGTAAATTTCTGTTATATGCTCTCATGTGTTCCTTTATCCGAGAGATAAAAGGTATACCAGTTTGTCCTATAGAGACACTTCAATTTATATACACCTGACAATTTTTATTTTGGTTTTATTGTACTTTTTTATATTTTGTAAAGTTTTATTAGTTTTAAATTCCACATTAATGTTCAACTTTTTAAAGTGTTTAGATATTTTATTTTAAAGTGGGCCTATGTATGACATTATGACATATTTCTTTATGTTTTCTTTGGATAAAGGAAAAACTTTGTTAATTGCGTTTTTGTAATGAATTTTCTTAATTAAATATTATATAATTTTAGGGTCGTAGTTATTATTAATAGCTAATTGTTTAATAACATTCAATTCATTATTATATTCCAAGGGTGAAAGAGGGATATTTAAAAGTCTATGAATGTAACTATTAAAGGCTGCCACCCTTCACCGGTGTGGAAAGGAACGGGAAGCTACCACACCTATAATTCCCTAGTAAAGCTGCGAAGCATAGCATGAAAATGCTATGATTGCAGTGGAAGGCCTGCCCTTGGGCAGAATTACTATGGACGGAATGTATTTTTATGTGTCAACATATTTTTAGTTTTATTGATGTTTACTTCCAGTTACAATTTGTTAGTTTATGTTAACTTTCTGTCTCAATTGAGAACTGAAATTCAGATTGTCAGTCAAACCAAGCAGAGGTTTTAATGATTAAGGGGTGGGTATGAAAACCTTTCACAGACTTAGCTTTCAGTCTTCAGTATATCTGTTGTTAAATCCTAATCTATAATGACGTAGCCCATTCTTGAGCCGTAGCCTCTCCTTAGAAAAGTAGTTACTACTACACCAAGTTAATTTTGTTACCTTATTTGCTCGTAGATGTCATGGATGGCATGCGGTCAACACACCTATCCAATGAGACGTCTAACAGTCAACTAAAGTATTACAAGGACGTTGAGATCTGTAAATTTTTCTTAGAGATATTTTTACTCAGGCTTCAGGATCTTTTATGAGTCTGAAAATCTTCAGACACGGGACCCACAGTTCAGAGTCCCTCCCGGAGGACTTTCTGCTTGGATTATTCCGTCCTAAAATACCCACAGCTTAAAGTCCCTCTCGGAGAACTTTCTGCTTGGATTATTCCGTCCTAAAATATCCATCGACCCCGACCGGTTTTGAACCCGCGACCCTCGGAACCAGAGGCAAGGAGCATAACCACTAGTCCACCGAGGCTGATTCTGTTGTTAAAAGGTGAACAAAAATTCCAGGAGCCACACAAGTTCAATTTTTCAGCAGAATTGATTCCTAGAATACTATAAAGCTGTGAATGAACTTTAGAATTGTATTGAGGGACTTCTAAACTTGTACTTCAATAGAACATCCGTTAACAGAGGGTGAGTTCCTTTCTACAGACAATGAGCTTGTGAACTTTTGAGGAAATGAACACGGAAGACATGTTACAAGTTGCCGAAAATCATTCTAACGCGGATGAAGATGAAAAAGACAGTGAGACTGACAAGCCTGTTCCTTCAACTAAGCAACTTTAACAAATGACGATTTTTTAAACAAATCTTGTAGAAGTTAAGAACCTCTAATGCAATTAATATAAATTGCAACTTAGATAGATTCCAATTCAAATTCTTAATATTTCAGGAGCTATTGGGGCTTTAATTATAATAACAGGTTTTATTAAATTATTTAATCTCTATAATCAAGAACTGTTTGTAGGAATTATTCTACTAACAATAATTCAATGATGAGATATTTTCCGAGAACGTACTTATATATATATATATATATATATATATACATCCATCCACAGTATTTCTGCCCGAAGGCAGGTCCTTCACTGCAATCATAGCATTTTCATGCTATGCTTGCAGCTTTGCTAGGGAATTGTAGGTGTGGTAGCTTCCCGTTGCTTTCCACACCGGTGAAGGATGATGATGATAATGATAAGGATGATGATGATGGCCATATGATTTTGGGGACCGTTTGGGCCTTATATTTTTCCTGACATTTGTCTTACAGGTGAGGAAAAACCCGGATAAAAACCTCACCCAGAAAAACTGCCCCGACCGGGGATCGAACCCGGGCCTGCTGCGTGACAAGGCAGCTACTTCGAGACCACAGCGGTGGACATATATATATATATATCTAATTCATAACTGGTTTTTGGTTATTTAATAGATGAAAATACCCATATATTGGGAAATATTACTTATTTTGGATGACGGTGCACTGATCAATCATGTATTTGCTATATCTGAAACCTGTAACAAATAAGTACCGGTATATATATATATATTAGGAATATTCCACAATACAGTGTTTCTCCTTCAACCCAAAGCGATTTGTCGCTAGAGGTTCCTGTCTAAAGCATCTTCTTCCCTCATATCTCTAGCTTCCATACTTCTCTTCACTCCATCCATCGTTCTCTGGGCCTGCCTCTTCCACTTCTTCCATTAGCTTTCCAATTAAGGATCAGTATATAATGAAGTAAAAATTAATATACTGGAATGACTGAGTGACGCAATTGGTAGCGCACTAACATATTAGGTTGGAGGTCTCGGGTTCAAATCTCGGCTCAGGCGTTTATTTTTCTTGTTATGACATATTTAGCATTCATTTCTAAATTTCAAAAAATTAACTATAACGTCGAAATAAAGAATCGTTACTGCCAAAAACTAATATTCTCTTTAAATGCTTAATTGTTATAGAAGCCACGAGGTGGCACTTTTGGTACACCACAACGCTTCTCTGGGAGAAATTTCAAGACAGGTTTCGGTAGACATTTCCCTTATTGAATATAAATTGTTGTTTGTAATATTTTCTCTCTTATCACTACGTACAGAAGTTGATATGTGTTTTGACATTATCGAGCTGCGAATTAAATGAATCTATCTATAAAGTTTATAAATCATATGACTGAAATCATAGTACAAAGAAAGCAAATGTGAATTAAATTAATAAACATTAATTAACTCAGAAATAAGGGAGACGTTCTCACTTGCCAGCTAATAATCAAATGTGTGCAAGGGACTGGCATCACCACTGAATAAACGTATCATTATTAAATCTCACTGTATAATTCCAGGAAATTCGCTTATAAATCTACTTCTCCGCAAAAGCGTTTGGAATCCCTGAAAGCCTCATACCTCTACTAAGCCATCCTAATAAAACAAACCCCAATTAAATCCCATCAATCCACAATTAAACCCAAATCAAACAACCACTAAGTTCCTTTTACAAATACTAGTTACTAATTTACGTATGTTCAATTTATTCCAAACATTAAATATCTAAAAGTTGATTAATCCTTTATATATTCTTATTATTATACTTATAATCTTCTCATTTATGAACTACTATACTTTCATTCCACAGCCACTTTCTAAAAAAAATAATTAAGTTCTAAAGTAAAAAAATGAAATGAATAATTTATTCTCAGCTTTGATCATTTAATAAGTCTTCTTCTTCTTCTTGCTGTTCTCCTCACGGCCTAGGCAAACTGCCTGTTCCGCCTCACAGTTGTCCTGTCCATCTTTTCACTGGCCTTCCTACATTCCTTGAACATCTTGACTTGTAGTTGAATGCTGCTTTTAGTAATCTTGTTACGTTCATTCTTTCTACATGTCTAAACCATTTTTCTCTATATCCTTTGATTTGATCATTTAATGGATATATATTTAACTCTGTTCTTATATCATCATTCTTTAACCGATCCATTCTTGTGCAGCCTTTTGTTCTTCTAAGGAAGTTCATTTCTACGCTATGTATTCTACTTTGTAATTTTTTGGTCATTACTCAAGTTTCACTCCCATAATATAATGCAGGAACTGCCAATGTTTTATAAAATTTCAATCTAGTATCTCTTCTTGTTTTGTTCTTTAATGTTTTATGTATAGTTCCACATATCATTTGAAATCTTGACAGTTTCACATTTATGTATCTTTAAATTTTTGTGTTATAGTAAAATTCTTCTTCTTCTTCTTCACTTCACGGTCTAAGCAAAAATTGCCTGTTTTGCCTCACAGTTGTTCTGTCCATCTTTTCACTGGCCTTCCTACATTCCTTGAACCTCTTGGTTTGTAGTTGAATGCAGTTCTTGGTAATCTTGTTACATTCATTCATTCCACATGTGCAAACTATTTCTCGCTATATTCTCTGATTTTCTCTTTCAATGAATATATATTTAACTCTGTTCTTATATCTTCATTCTTTATCCGATCCAATCTTATGCAGCCTTTTGTTCTTCTAAGGAAGTTCATTTCTGCGCTTTGTATTCTACTTTGCAATTTTTTGGTCATTTCCCAAGTTTCGCTCCCATAAAGTAATGCAGGAACTGCCAATGTTTTATAAAACTTCAGTCTAGTCTCTCTTCTTGTTTTATTCTTTAATGTTTTATGTATAGTTCCGCATATCATTTGAAATTTCGACAGTTTCATATGTGTATGTCTTTCAGTTTTTGTGTTTATAGTAAAATTATTACCCAAATAATTAAAATTTGTTACTTGTTCCAGAGGTTTGATGTCTATTATGATTTTTGATCTTATATGTGCACTTCCCCAAAATGCCATTATTTTAGTTTTTTCCTGTGATATTTTTAAATTATGTTCTTGGCATAACTGATTTAATTGATGTAAACAGTACTGCAAATTATTTTCATTTTATTGAATAATAACCACATCGTCAGCATACATAAAATATTTAATAATTTAATAAGTGTTTATAATAAATATCATTAAACTGAACTAGAACATTCTTAGAGTTAATATTAATCTTAACATGATTGATAATTTTTATATTAATTATATATCATTATTTGTAATAATACAGTAGTGCGTCTCTGAAGTCACTGTCAATTTCCATGAAAACACTACTACTTTTTTTTATTTTCTTTGCATACACTGTTAGCTTAATGCAACATGATTAGCATGGAAGGACGGGTTGCCATTACTTGTGTACGGGTACGTGGATTGTCATGTGAAGAAGCCAGAACTGAATTTACTCATAAATTCCATAAACTAGCAGCAACAAAGGCATATATTCTTCTGGTTGTAAACAAATTTAAGCGTACCAGCAGTGTGTATGATGAGGCACATAATGGACGACTACGCGTACAAGAAGAAACAGTGCAGCAGGTACAAACTGCCATCGATAGTCCAAACGGATCAACTCGACGCCTCAGTGAGGAATTGAATGCCCCTCGCAACACAGTCCTTATCACGTCTGCTTAATTTACGGAATTATATCAAAGAAGCAGCGGGATTTTCTACGGTTTAAATGTTACTGTCTATATTTCGTTTCACAGCTTAAAGTTGGAGTATGTGTTTTCATCTAGATGGTGGTCATGTGGGTTAGAAAATGTCTCTGGCACTTTTCAAAGCGTGTGTGATAACTCTACAAAATTCAGCATATTCATGAGCAAAAGTAGCCATGTTTTATTTTTCTAATCTTGGTCAGTCAGTATTGTAGTATGCTAAGTTTTATTTTTAAATCAGATGAAGTTTTTTTATCTTAAAGATATGTTAACAAACCGCTACTGAACTATTTTATATAAAAAGCCATGACAGTTTATATATTTCAATACGAGAAAAAATGTATCTTGTACCAAGCTCACGGTGTTAGCATTATTTGTAAACTATCAGGTATTTATTCCCCACCTGTTATATAAACTCCTCACTCCACAACATCTTATCATAAGTAATGCCACGAGTGATTTCCAAATTACCCATAAATTTATCTAGCGAATTTGGAAATCAAGTGTGGCATTTGTTAGGACTATTTATCGAATAAAATTAAGCTGTTTACTCACATATCATTATTTAACTATAGTTATTTTAAAATATTTATATATTTAACGTAAACGGTGATGTTTGAAAACAAATGAGAAACGATTGGTACCCTTCAATTGCTTCTTTTGTTCATCACTGCAACCAGTTCATATTATTTGTTGCCAAAGGATTGCAATATTGTAAGAATGCACCCCAGTGGAGACATTTATAACCAACATTATATGTATTAATGAATTTATGATGTCCTATGATATAAATATGTCAATTATATTTTCCTGCAACGTTATTTTCTGGAAAACAATTCGTTTAAGAAAGTGCAAACAGTGTTTTGTTTGGTGGTATAACCAATTGCTACAAATATGTTTATATTATCTCCCGCGTGCGCTATCTGCTGAGATTCGTGCACCTATATATACAATCTGGTAGCCGTATTTCTTAGAGAGTCAGTCACTGCAAAATAATGCTATGACCTATTCAGAATGTTAAAATGGAGGAGCTTTCTTTAATATGATAGACTTCCGTTCATAAATTCGAGGCGAAACACGACTGTGATAGGTTGTAAATAAAAAAATCATTAAAATGTGATTGCTTAATTGACTCCTATTTGGGGCATGAGTTAAATAGTCAAAATAGATTTTCCATTTCTGAACTATATTCTTATACGATTTGTGAACTTTTAAAATCCTCTTAACGCTTTTCACATGTTAAAAAAATTTCCACTTTCATTTGCCTTTTCCATCGTATTTTGAATGACTAAAGCTATTAAGGTTGTTCTCATGAAAATATTTTTGAAAAAAATTACAGATCTTCACAGATATCGTGACCAAAATTTATATATATATATATATATATATATGTCTGTTAACGTTGTAGCGGCCGGATTTTTGTATTATCAGAACCAAACTTGGCATACAGCAATACATGAAAAAAAAAGTAAGGTAGAGTTCGCTAACTAGCAAAAACAGGCCATTACATGTAGAAATTCAGCTGAAACGAGCATTTAAAAATTGCTCTAGAGGAATTTTCGATTAGTTATTAGCAACAAAACTCAATATATGCTATTAAAATAAAAAGAGGAAGGTATCCTCCAGTGATATTTTGTTCATAGAGGAAGCGTTGGAACTCTGAAAATTCTTCATCCTCTAAGGATTTGATGTAATGCTCTAGTAAAAAATTGAATAGTAGAGGAGGGAGTGCTTCTCTTTACTTTAACCCATTGCAAATATTAGAAGTATCTGAGAACTGTTTCTCTACACGCATCTTTCTGGCATTTAGACACTTTTTCCAATATAAAATAAATTTGTAAAAAATAGAATAAATTCCTGTTCTGGTGGCTATTCAATTTTAGGCTTGTGTGCTTAAAGGGTTTCAGAGCTATGTCGCCATAAGCTTAGTTTCTAGCATGGTTTCCTTTCCAGACCGGCGTAAAAAATTGAAAACCATATATCAAATCTGGTCCACCGCTGTGGTCTCGAAGTATCGTGCTACCTTGAGACTTCGAGTCTCGGTCGGGACAAGTTTCCTGGGTGAGATTTGTTCGAGATTTTTCCTCACCTGTAAGTCAATGTCAGGAAACATTAAGGTTCAAACTGTCTTCGAAACATCATAATCATCATCATCATTATTATATTCGCCTTAGATTAAATTTAGGAATAAGGACTCTCCTGGCGCACTACTATCACCATCATCACCCACAAAGTCATCGGGGCAGCGAAACCCAGCCTTCTAGGCGCCCAAACTTCAGAAGTGTGTTACAATTACTCCAGTGTCTGGAGAAAACATCAGAAATACCGAAATGGCACTCTGAGATATTGAATAAAAGAACAAATAACAAATCTAGTAAAAAAATATTTTAGGATGAATGAGAATTCATTATCCAGAGACCGATATTAAGTCTCCAAATATAATGTTCACTACGATGTCATGTGGAGTCACGTTCAACAGTTGATATATGTCGGATTTTTTTCTTTATTTTGAGCTCAAGGTATTAGTGATGTGGAAACTTCGTTGAGAAAGCTGTTACAAGTTAATCATCAACTTCACAAGTTGGTTGTTGTGAAAATGACAGCGCGTCTATCAAAATTACTCTCGAATATTTGGTTATTCAGTAATGTTCTTCTGGTTATTTAATTGCATTCCACCTCTTAAATTTTGAGGTCCCAAGGATTAGTTTCAATTTTAAACACTCTCTAACACCTTTATTGATTTTTTATGGTTAAAGGAACAAGTCTCCATTTGAAGACAGGCGTGTTATTGAAATAATATGCTCTATTTGCATTCATTTTGTAGACACGTGCAATAGATTTGTAGATAATTAAGCGATAAACGTTTTCAAGAGCTTACCAAGAAGATGGTATGTCCACTTTTCTCTGGAAGATGTGATGAGTAGACACATCTCCAGTGCAGACCAATTCTTATCTGCAGGTATTTGAGAACTAGAAACTTATATTTAAAATTAGTCGAGTTTTCTATTTTTAAATGTTCTTCTAAATTTATTTTGCTTTATATTAATACCTAATACATTTAATTACTTCCTTCAGTTTGGTGTTAACTCAATATATAATGTTTTGTTTGTATTATTCTCCTCTGCATTAATTCTTTGTGTGTCAGAGTACGTTTTATATTTTGAAACTTTATTCTAAATTTGTTGTGTTTATATTATTTCATAATATCTTTAATTACCCTCTTCAGTCTGGTATTACGTGATTTCGTATCATGTTTTAATTGTTTTATATATCATAACTTATTCATTGTCCTGAAACTGCCTCTTAAATTTATGTATATATATTTTTTTCTTCCTCTCACTTTAACTAAATCTCTGTAATGTATATATTCCGTTATATGTTATTTCTGTAAGTGAACTGCGCTCGAGCTAGTGTCAATACTGTGAACAACATTTATTTGTAAATACAATTTATTCTTACTATTAAAAAAATTTCAATGGAAAAATATGTAGGCCTACATGAGATAGAACAAAGAACAAAGGAAGAAATATGACATTGTTTTTTTACGATTGGTTTCCTTCAACAAAATGCAGCGTTGTCACTCTTCAAACAGATGTGGGATATAGCCTGTAAACAAATACAGAGAATAGATTGTTTGACCTATAATATGGAATCTATATTAATTAGTTACAACTTACTTCTACTTTATTAAGATCCTGGTTTCCACCATATTCTTCTTCATTGGTACGATCACTGTCACCATCACTTACATTAATAATAAATGAGTCAGTGTCATCTCGAGGATCACGGACAGTATATTCACTGTGGTCAATGCACTTACTCCATATTTCAGAACCTATGAGTCCGACGCATTCCCACAAGAAATTACAAACACTGGCAGGTTTTGATGGCGTCATTCTTCTTTCAAACCTCTGTTTTTAACCGAGCCCGTATAAACTCAATGGGATTCACATGGAAAGGAGGCAACCTCAAAACCTCATGGCCAAAATCTTTAGTAATTTTGTCAATTACATAGTTTGTTTTAATATTAGCTTATTTTATAATTTGAAGTAGAATCGATATTTAGAGACTGAATTGGGCACTTCTGTGTTATATTCTGTCTTGAAATTTATAACACTGAGCAACAAAAAAAATTTGTTTTGTCTATGAAAGAAAAATATGTGATTCTCATAGTATTGTTTCTCCTGAATTCAAACATGATATCGGGTTTTTATCCATCTCGCAAGGTTTCCGAGAGACAGGAATTTATAATTTCAAACACTTTAATATTTTCTACATTCGTAACTGCACAATATTCGAACATTCGGACCCACCTAAAAGGTACGAAATGACGATTTTCTGCTGTATTTCGCCTGTGGAGCATCCCTCTTGATGGTTCAACAATAATCGGCCAGCATATTAGGATTCCATTTGCCTTGATCTCTCTTTTCCATAGCTGAAATCTCCTAAGTTAGCTCATTTGGTTTTATTTTACAATGGACAATGGACTAAAAAACGTTTATTAAAATAATTATTTTAAATTCATTAATTGAAATTGAAATAAAAAACTGTGGGTGATGGAGAAATTCCGAATACATATTTGAAAACACGATACAAAACTGCATTAAGTTCAACTATTGGTACTCATGAGACAAAAATCATGTTAACCAGTGTAATAATTCCTTTTTTGTTGATATATTAGGAATGTTTTATTTTAACCTGGAATTATAATTATAATTATCTATTACAATTAAACGTGGAGAACGTTTGGGAAAATTCTCACTAATTTAGTTGTCAACCAGTTTTTAAAAATACGAGAATTAATTTTGTCATGAGAATCTTGTTTTGAACTCCTATAATTTTAGCAAAAAGTAACGAACAATTTGGAATCCAGCCCTCTGAACCACCTGTATGCAGTACCACTATTCTTTCCCGTGAGCAATTGGCGCGTTGAAAAAGTATGAAGTAGTTCCTTCATCCCAACCTTTGTTTACGACATCGTGGGTGTCATACTAAGTTTCATCTATAAAACAATGTCTGCTGATACTCTAGATCTAAGTGTGGACAGATACCTATATCTCCACGTAACTATTCTCGCTGATTCTATGATTACGCATCTTTTGTTTAGAGTTCGAAACTGACATCCCCAATTTCTTCAATACCTGTTAATGTAGTGTTTTTGTAAGGAACTCACAAACTTTCTGAATTTTGGCTGAGGTTTCCATTAAGCGCAGCGATAATTTTTAAGTCCCAGGAATACACCAATACTGACCAATCTTATAAAACTGTAAACCTGCAGACGAATCGGGTCGAAAGCAATGTTGACGATTTTTTCAAATTTGTCTCTTTTATTGTTGCGTTTTTGTGGGGTTTTAGGACCTCTTTTAATGATTTTACTAACGGTTTGCCCACTTATACCTATTGCTTTAGCGGTTTCTAAGATTGGTCCCTGCCCTATTCTGTTATTTTTAACAGAATATATACACTATAAATAATTTTCTGAGTAACTTTATGTAACGTCCTAGCACCTGCATTTGTACAATCACTAGCTAAAGGAACGCTTGATCTTGAGACACTATTACTTGTCCACGGTCTCCATATCTTAACGACTAATTTAAATTTAATATTTAATGCAATGTAAGTACTTGTTTAAAGCTAAGCTGTCTTGTGAAAACTGAAAATTTGCAACCCTGATTAAGAGTCCACGTGGAGGTGACGATTGTCTGTAAAACCACAATTCTTAAACATTATTGGGAAGTATGTTGGAGCTGTCTTATTGAAAGCGGAAGAGCAGCCGGGCGGCAAGAAAAATACATAACGATCAAAGATATGGGGGATGTTATTTAGGAAAACTCCGCGATAATGTAGAGCTACGGGACTTGCGCTGTCTAGTCCCCCATGGGGGGAGACATTTTCTCATTGAATTTCGGTCTGTATGGGATTGGCGCCCACCATCATCATGAGGAATTTGCATAGCTATAATTAATAGCGGGTCCAGGTTGAGAAAACCAAATATAATGAGGCAATGGTAAACCCTGAAAAAATTGGATAAACGAGGGTACATTTGTGGACAAAACGCGGAAAATAAGAACATCATTCGTGAATATATAATATGTATGCATATTATAACTTAATTAGTGTTTAATGTAATTGTATTGCTATCTATTGTGTTTTATTTATTTTTTTGTTCTATCTACTTTATATTACTAGACATTATTTTATTGATACGGACCGTGAACAGCACGTACGGCTTGCTACCCGTGCGGCGGCCCATATTTGTAAATACCATTGTATGTATGTACTTTGTCCCGCGCCGTAGCCGAGCGGTTAAGGTAGGAAGCCTTGGCGCAGAGCTACGGGACTTGCGCTGGTTCGAGTCTCCATGGGGGAAGAAATTTTCTCATGGTATTTCGGCCAGTATGGGACCGGTGCCCACCCAGCATCGTGAGGCAATTGGGTAGCTACAATAAGTAGCGGCTCCAGGTTGAGGAACCAGCTATAACGGCTGGGGGACTCGACATGCTAACCACATGTCACCCCTACACTGGCTGTTGATCATCTACCTCTGTGTTGACACATGTGGATGTGAAGAGCCAGCAGCCGGCTGGTAAAAGGGCAACCGCTGAAAAGTGGAAAGACCCTCAATCGGAATGTATCTACTTTGAGTTTAATAAAGCGCTGCTACTATTTTCTCGTGATTTACCTATGGATCACTCTTTAGAATGGCTTTTTGTAGCAATTTGCTAAAACAATGTCACTTATTATGACATTCAATAAAACACTAAGGTTATAAGGTAAGTCAGTGTGACTGTGTGTACAATAATGAAACTATGAATAAAGTTAAAGAGCTCTGAAATTTATTCAATTGTTCCGGGGCAAGGAAGAAAGTAACGTAAAACCGCTAGTTTACGAGTAACGTATGCAGGTGGCAAGTAACTTTGTTCGGGTTCGTTTTGCAAACTGCTTAGTCATTAAATAATAAACGAACATGACTACAGTATTTTGGAGTCCGGAATTGTCTTAACAAAGCTCAATAACCCTAAGTAATTGTGCCCTTTATGTATATATTCTTGGAATCTGTGTATATGACCAGTAGTTAACTATGCTTAGAATACTTCTTAAAGTTTTAAATATATTATGTAATGCTTTTGCAACATATCTCAACAGGAATAATTCCGTGAAAATCAAATGTTCGGCAGAAATTTTCTTTAAGAGCAGTGATAATTTTTGGCTGAAGTTTCCATTAAGCGCAGCGATATATAAATATGTATGCACCACGTGCATGCGCCAACAGGATTTTATTTTCAAATTATTTCCTATCATTTACAATGAATTTACATTTTTTCTAACGATTATTTCAATATTTTCTATGATATTTAACTACATACGTAACATGAAGACGTGGCAGCCATATTTATTATAACGAATATATCTACATAACACATGCAGTCAACATAGAGTACGTATTTCAGAATTTCAGAGAACTTACTATTTATTTTTATTATTTATTTTTGGGCGTTGCATTCTTTCACAGTTTAGAGTGCTTAAACTGCGTTAGGTTGGTCTTTCACAGGTTAGAGTACTTAAACTACGTTAGGTTAGCTTTTAGATTCGTTAAATATCTATTCTATTCTAAATAAATTTATACTAAATATCGTGAATATGTTGACTACATCGCATGAATCCATAGTGTAAACCGCTTCGGGTGTGTTTGCGCATGCGCGTGGTGTCTGGGATTTCGTAAAAATTCTCACTGCATTAATGGAAACTATATCCGAAATTTTCTTGCATACATTCCAGAAATAGTTTACCATAAGGTGCGTTACAAAACGAAACAAACACCATACAGACGGCAAGGCACACTTAAGTAACAAATACATATACATTAAGAAAACTTTATTTCGACATACCTTATACATTGTGATATGTGCCTAAAAAAACTGCAACTGAAGTTAACGTTTAAATTGTAACTTAAGTTAATATTATACCTGGATAACTTAAACCAACATTTATGCACATTATTTTTGTGTTGCAATATTATACAACCACTGGACCTAGTAGCCAATGAGAGACCCATGTTTCAAGACCAGTTTAAAAACACAATTATTATTATTATTATTATTGTTATTATTATTATTATTATTATTATTATTATTATTATTATTATTATTATTATTATTATTATTATTATTATTATTATTATTATGTCCACCGCTGTGGTCTCGGGATAGCGTGTTGCCTTGTCACGCAGCGGGCCCTGGTTCGATCCCCGGTAGGGGACAAGTTTCCTGAGTGAGTTTTTTTCGGGGTTTATCCTCACCTGTATGTCAAGAAACTTTAAGGCCCAAACGGTCCCCGAACACCATCTGGCCAAAATTGTCATCAATATCATATTCACCTAATTAGCTTAAGTTTAGTTCAAGGCCTCTCCTGGCGCATCATTACCGTCATCATAATCATCGGGGCAGCGTAACCCCGCCTTCCAGGTGTGCCAACCTCGGAAGTGGGTTATGCCAGGAGAGAATACCAGAAATGTCGAAATGACAACTTCGTGCATTAAAAAATATTATTATTAGTATTATTATCGGATAATCTACATTGTTATTGATGACTGAAAAATTGGATTATGATTCACCTGTTATTTATTACTATTATATAGCAATTATATATAAATTAATTAGTGTATAATGCTATTGTGTTATTATTTAATTGTAAAATTATTGCGTTTTCTTAATGTAATTGTAATGTTATTGCTTTTTTTGTTGTTTTAATTTCTTTACACTAGTACCAATTATTACTTTATTGTAACGGACTGTCAACAGCACGTACGGCTTACTGCCCGTGCGACCCATATTTGTAAATAATATTGTAAATATCTTACTTTTTGTCTAATAGAGTCCTACTACTACTAGTTGAATAAAATTATTGTAAAAAACACTGGTCAACATGATTTTTGTCTCATGAATAACAATAGTTGTACTTAATGCAGTTTTTTATCCTGTTTTCAAATATGTATTCGGAATTTCTTCATCATCCACAGTTTTTTATTTCAATTTCAATTAATGGATTTAAATAATTATTTTTTTAATAAACGTTTTTTCGTCCATTTGTCCATTGTAAAATAAAACCAAGTGAGCTAACTCAGGAGATTTCAGCGAAAAGAGATATCAAGGCAAATGGAATCCTAATATGCTGACCGATTATTGTTGGACCATCAAGAGGGATGCTCCACAGGCGAAGTATATGCAGAAAATCGTCATTTATTATTTCTAGGTGGTCCGAACGTTCGAAGTTCGAATATTGTGTAGTTACGAATGTAGAAAATATTAAAGTGTTTGAAATTATAAATTCTCTCGGAAACCTTGCGTGATGGAGAAAACTCGATATCATATTTGCATTCAGGAGAAAAAATACTATCAGAATCACATATTTTTCTTTCTTGTTGCTCAGTGAAATCATAGGCCTACTATAAAATATATGCACATCATAAATAAGAATAAAACATTAATTAATCACATCTGAATGTTGTTATAATTATGTAAAACATAACACATTTTAAGTTATTATTGATAAAGGATTTTGTGAAAGTTAAAAATGGAATGGATTTTTACATCTCTGCAACCTGAAAATTTAAGACAAAATTGATTTAAGGCTATTTCTGTGAGCTATTCCAGAATGGTATTTCATGAATCTTACTAAAGCTTGACGTATGCAGAAACGTTTTGTTTTCAATTTCATATGGGTTGATACAATGTCCCATGGGTTTAGAAAAAAGACAGGGACAAATTGTACGTTACTTTTCACCACGAGAACGCGAAGCTCTGTAAAAAAAATTCTCTTCCCAAAGGAAAACTTTTAAATCACGTATGAGAGAAGAATACAATAAATCTTATAAATTTTGGCATAAACTGTTTTACACATTGTCATATCAAAGTCTACTCAAATATATCAAAGTGTTTTGATATATGTATTCTCTGAAATAATAGAACATTTATAAGTGGGCACTTTCTGTTCTATTGGTAGCTACATTTCTGATGTCCTATGATGTAAATATGTCAATTATATTATTCTGGAACGTAAATTCCTGGGAAATAATACGTTTAAGAAAGTGCAAACAGTGGTTTCTCTTTTTGTGGTTAATCAATTGCTACAAATGTTTATATATTGCATTCCTCAAGCACTATCTGGTTACATTCGTGCACTATATATAATCTGGCAGCCACATGCATTCTATAATTCATACATCTTTATACATAAATTGTTATATTCAACGTATTTCGTAGAGAGTCAGTCACTGCAAAATAATGCTCAGACCTATGCAGAATATGATGAAATTAAATTGATAAAATCGAGGTGAAAAACGACTGTGATTGGTTGTAAAACAAAATTCATTGGAATGTGATTGGTCATTGACTCCCATTTGGGGCATGAGTTAATTATTCACATACTGCAACAATAAATTGTTCGCTTTTGAGTTTTTATTTGAATTATATAGGTAGTATGGTAGTATAGAATCCCACAAAAATTATATTATATATTGTACAATAATTACGTAATAAAGTTTATGTTGACAAGGACAAATTTAAATTTGTAAATGATTGGGAAACTTGGAGCAACTTTACAGCCACACCATTTGGAAATTGACTTTAGAAACTTGAAGTGAAGAAGAAAATTACTAAACCGCATCACGGATTACAATGTCAAGCTAACCCTTAGAGAACTTACACTCCTGTTTCGATGTAGCGCAAAACTATGTTCTTGTTTGTAGAAGCAAATGCAACTTGCCACACTGTTTAAACATCGTATGACAAAAATGACAAGCATTACCTGAGTTGAAGAAGCCTGAACGAAAACGTAAATCACAAGTGACTGGTTATTGAAATAACGTCGTGTAAGTACAACCCAACTTGGTGAAATATAGAATTTTATAATTTTATTTGCATTTTCTATAAAATACATTTGAGTCTACCGTTCGGATCTAGTGGCAACGTTATTGCTTCAGATTCGATTCCCGGTCGGGAAAATTTCCCTGAGTGAGTATTTTCACACGCTTTATATTAACTTGACCTGTATCTATCTATGTAACGGAATCTTTCAACACGATTTTCACCTACTTAAAAACATTGGATCGACTTGAAACTTTGTACACTTGTACAGGACCAATGCAAATACAAAAATTAAAAAAAATATAAGATCTTGGCCAGAATCATCAGAACATCAAACAAATAAAGACCGGTATGATAGGTTGCGAACGTAGCGACTTTTTAGTCTATCGTTGTGGAGCTCAGTTGGTAGAATGGTGGAGTGTAGTGGTGTGTAGTGATATATAATTTCAGTAATCCCTAGGTAGCTGGTTCAAATCCGGCCCGGAGGACTTTTTTTAGAAGAGCTCACACTACAATAGTATCGAATTTAAAGATATTTACATTTTTAGAAAACCAAACTAAGGAATAAAAAATAATTGTAATATCCAACCCGCTTGGGATAAAATTAAAGTGGTCAACAAAAAAATCATCTCCAACACACCTAGAATAAAACTAGACTTATCTACAAAAATAATTTTACCATCAAAAGCGTGTGGTGCTCTATATCAATTAATATATTTGATAATAAACAGATATTGGTAAAAGTAAAGTCTGCAAGAAGAAAACGTAAAAACCATATAAGCACCCCACGCTTTTGATGGTAAAATTATTTTTTGTAGATAGTTTTATTCTAGATGTGTTGGAGATGTTTTTTTGTTGACAATTTTAATTTTATCTCAAGTATGTTGAAAATTAAAATTATTTTTTATTTTTTAGTTCGGTTTTGTAATAAAGCGTGTTGTTTTAGTTTTTTTAAACTATTATTTATTTGTACGAGTATATATTTCCTCACCTGTAAGACAAATGCCAGGAACGTTTGTTTCAAATAATACCTGAATAACATCTGGACATCATGATAATCGATATAATTTTCAAACTATAAGTCATAAATTAACAAAATAAATCTGGTCACCGCCGAATAAGCAGAGTTCTATTTGGAGTAGTTTCAGATTAGTTTAGTAGAGCCATTAGCTATAAAGATAAAATGAGTACAGCCTTTGAAAGAATTGATGGCGCAAAGATAGTTTTTAAGTCCCAGAACGAAGTCATTGTGCATGATCAGAGATCAGCTACTTGGTTCACAAGTGCACAAGTATTTGAGAAAATAAAATCCGTTCTATTACGTTGTGTGTCGTGCAAGGGAAAATTATTTCCCGTAAATAAGTAGTGCGGTAGATGCTGTATATAAAACAAAGCAAAACAAACAAACATAAACAAACAAAATTAATTGAAATAAGGACGAGAAAAAAAAAAACAAGAGAAAGGGATCAAAAACGCGACCTCATGCATGGGAAATACACGTTCCCTCCACTAGACAACAACGGTCCATGCTAGAGAAGCAGTCTGTATGAAGCGGTTCAATATTCCTGGACATTTATATTGAAATTAGATAATAACATGACAGTTAAATTAATCAGACGCGTTTTGCATTAGCTGTGGAAGTGAACAATCTTGTTATGCCTTGTGTTTTGTAAACGAAGTAATGAGATGTTACAATCGTTATTCATTTTCTATATATATGTTTCCATTAATGAATTTATTTCTCTATATATATACAATTTATTTATATAACGAAGCCTGGTAACGTGTAGTCATTATGCAAATTAACGACGTTATTAAAAAAATCTCCTGACCAGGATCGAACATGGGTTCGCGTTGTCGTAAGTGAGCATCTTACCGACTGCTCTACTGAAGCGAAAGATTCTGGTACTGAATGAATAAGGACTTACGCCCCCCCCCCCGATTTGAAGTCAAACGAGACAGAACGTAACAACTTACTTACTTACTTACTGGTGTGAATCGCTCTTCACCACTATAACTTTCCATCATCAAGAGTTGCGCCATATATTTTTTTCAAAGGCCGTACATTAAATGTAATAAACTTATAAATAGTAGAGCCTCTAACTAAAAAAAATAACATAGTGCATTAAATGTAATAAACGTATAATTAAAACGTATCACTTACTTTAAAATAATATAACAATAAACTTATATAATTAAAGAATCGATGGCGGTGGTATAGTGGTTATGTTTTTACCTCTAATTCCGAATGTCGCGAGTTAAAATTCGGCTGGATCGTTGGATTTTTTAGAATGAATAAATCCAAGGGACAAAAGGCTTCAGGGAGGGACTTTAAGCCGTGGATCTCCAGTCTAAAGATTTCCGGGTTCATGAAAGATGTTCAATCCTAAATTAGTGCTTGTGAGAAAAAATAACCGACCTTCCAGATTCTTGTAATACTTTATTTGGTTACTAGATGTCTCATTGAGGCGATGTGCTGACCGCAAGTCGCTCATTGACATATGTAGGGAAATAAACTAACCAATTTGCGCAAGATCCCCCGCTAGGGGTGCACCTATGTCTCCATGAGGGACGTACGTGATTTATGTATATCTTATATAGAGTTAAAGAAATACAAATTTGCGCTAGCTGTAAAATAGCATAATAAAATAATTTAAAGACATACAACTTTACACCTGTTTCTTAATATTATTTCGCGTAAAAGAGTCACTTTGAAATTATTAGAAAGAATAAATTTATTGTGCAATCTATGAGAAAGGAGATAAAACTGATTGCAACAACTACAGGGGCACTTCATTATTTTTAACTTAATGCAAAATTCTAACAAATATATTAGTAAGCAGACTTACCCCCTCTATTGACGACATAGTAGGTGATCAACAATGTGAATTTATCATCATCATCAAACAACAACAATAACAATCAAGGATTAAGCCCATGTGGCTTGTTCCGGTCTCACAGATTCTCATTCAAAAAAGTTGGATCCATTTTTTTTCGGTCTCCAACATTCCTGTCTCCTTTTGGTTTGTAATTAAGTACGGTATAATTTTTGTATGCGTTCGTCTTTCGTTCTTCGAACATGTTCTTTCCAGTTTTTTTCTAGATTCTTGTACTTTTTTCTAAAAGTTTTAAAATATTTAGCTCATTTCTAATATCTTCACTTCTTCTTTTATCTTGAGGCTTGCAGCCAGCTACACTACTCAGAAATCTCATTTCAGCTGCTTCTATGATCTTCTCCTCTCATTTAGTTAAAACCCAAAATTCACTACCATACAAAAGTAAGGGGACTGCCACTGCTTTATAAAATTTCAGTTTGGTTTCCTTTTTTGTATTTTTAAATATTGTCTTAATTGTGCCACATATATAATTAAATTTATTACGTTTGTTATAAAGATCTTCATTTTTAAAATAGGAGATTTCATAACCCAGGTATTTAAAATGGTTCACTTGTTCATTGTGAATTTATTATAAGACATTTTTAGAAAGAAATTTAAATATTGTGGCAGTGTAGCTGAACTATATTGATTTTGGGGTTTTTTCCTCACATATAAAACAAATGTCAGAAATTTTTAACGGTCCCCCAAACATTATCTGGGTATTACATTCATAATTATCTTCTTCATCTTCATCTTCTTCATCTTCTTCTTCTTCTTCTACTACAAGGTTTAGGCTATGCAGCCTGTTCCGGCGAAGTTAAAAGTGGAGTCCATCTTCTACGTGGTCGGCCAACATCTCTTGTTCCTCTGGGATTATACAGGAAGGTTCTTTTTGGTATTCTTTCGTTGTTCATTCTCATTAAGTGTTCTGTCCATTTCTTATTATTTTCGCTGATTTTATCTTCAATTTTATATATATTTAATTCTTCTCGTATAGTTTCATTCCTTATTCTATCCGCTCTTGTGCATCCTTTCACATTACGTAAAAAACAGCATTTCCGCAGTCTGTATCCTGCTTTTATCCCTTGATTTCATTATCCAATTTTCACTTCCATACAACAACAAAGGAACAGCCATTGTTTTATATAATTTAAGTTTCGTATCTTTCCTTGTTTTCCGACCTAAGGTTCTTTTTATGGTTCCACAAATAATCTGGAATTTATTTACTTTATTTTCTATATCTTTATTTTCTCTATAAGTTATATCACATCCTAAATATTGGAAATGTGATACTTGTTCTATTATTTTGTTATCCAGTACAATTTTTGATCTAATTCCATATTTACCAATAAATGCCATTACTTTTGACTTATTTATTGATATTTTACAATTATATCTATGGGATATTAATTTAAATTTATATACTAACATTTGGAGCTCATTTTCAGATTCTGCTAAAAGTACAACATCGTCAGCGAATAATAAAGCATTTATTTTATCTTTATTATCAGTTATCATAATTATCTTACTCGCTATTTTAATATGAACATGTGAATGAATGATGGGTTTTGTCTTAAATGTTGTGTTGTCTCGAAGGAGACTCTGGTTTGAGCTGATCACTCATACGGGGAGGCTTCCATATCCTTGTGTACTTAAAAAGTAATCAAATGTGTTTTATTCAAAGTTTAAAATGCCTCTCCCGACAGGTCGTTCCACTGCAAGGTCCAGGTAGTATGCGATACGTAAAAATTCTTATAAAGTGAAATGTTAAATTGCGATAGAGAAGAAGTAGAAAAAGAAGTTATAATTAGTAATTACTCTTCATAAGTTCCTCTGTGAAAGAGAAAACGATTTTTATTTTGAAGAGCTTGAATATTTTACGAAATGATTATGTAAGTATGATTCAGTATAACTTGAAAGCATAAGTACCGGAAAATATTATTAAGTAATTCAAAAAGCAAGAAGAGTGGAGTGAAGAAAACTTTTTAAAATTCGTGAACAAAGCTAATTAAATTATCTTGAAACGCTGTAATGACGAGTGTGCATCGACAACCCTGTAATTGAAAGTCGCACGGAAAAGACTTTTTCAATTTAAAAGGAGTATTGGATTCTTCTACTTGCTTTATGTTTGAAAGATCAACCTGTAGCTTGTACCTTTTCTTGAAAACTTGGTTCTTTTACTCGATTTCTTTTACTTACTTTGTGATGTGAAGTTGATTGTGTTATTACGAACTTTAAAGTAAAATCCAATTTCCTAAGATATGTTTTGAACGATCGTACCATTGTGTCCCTACTTGATCATTCTTGTTTACATCCTTTTTTAAATTGACAAAACAGCATGCCCTCCGGTTGGTTAAAAATAAGAAAGAAATCGAAATGGTGCTATGATTCCTTACTAGTGTGGTAAGCAAAGAAAAATAGAACCATTGTAGTACAAAAAAAAAACTTTTGCAGCATTGGTAAAACAAGTTTTCTATGGTTGTTTAATATCTGCATCCACTAAAACTTGAAATTAATTATTTTATCATAATGCCTAAATGGTTAAAAAAAAGTTGTACATGGTAAAAAAAATATATACCGGTATACAACTAACTACATCACTCGCACTATCGAACCCGCAGATTCATGGCCGCAGCGGACATAAGCTCTCCATACATCGCAAACCTGAGCTAATATTTTCCAATCATTCCCAGTATAATCTATTTCCCTCAAATCATAGTTAATGTTATTCTCCCACCTCATTATTGGTCTACCAACTGAGCGTTTTCCCTCTGGTTTTCCTACAAGAAGCTTCCATGCACGTCTTTCATTCCCCATTCGTGCCACATGTCCTCCCCATCGCAGTCTACGAGACTTAACTGTTCTTATTATATCTGGCTTCCTATAAAGATCGTGTAATTCATTGTTATATAGTCTTCTCCATTCACCTGTCTGTTCATCTCTCTTGGATCCAAAAATTTCCTAGGAACATTATTCTTAAATACTCGTAGCCTCCTTTCCTCCCTTAAAGAAAGAGTCCATGTTTCGCATCCATATAATATAACTGGTAGTATAATAGTTTTATATATTTTCAGTTTAACGTTTTTTGAAAGGAGTTGGGACGTCAAGAGTCCCTGTAATGCATAATAGCACGCATTTCCAGAATTGAGCCTATGTTTAATTTCTTTATGCATCTCATTCCTATTTGTGATTATTGTTCCTAGGTATTTGAATTCAGCCACTTCCTCAAAATTTTGGTACATACTGTATGTAATGATTGTTGTATGTATTGTATATATATGTATGTATGTATGGATGTATGTAATATGTATGTGTATTATTCTCGAACGCATAGAGCTAATTTAATGAAATTTAGTACATTTATGAATTAAATTCGGGAAAATCGCTTCAAAGAATAAAAGGCCGAAACTAATCTCTAGAGGGATGCAAGGAGCGGCTGTTGTCGTAGGGCCAACAACCCGGCTGATATTTTGTCCCGATTGCCTAAAAAAGCGGAGATTAACCCCTTACTACTCCAAAGCCCTCCTAAGACCCTTACAGGGATCACTTTGCTTCACTGTTTACCCGTAATACATCTTATGAGTCGATTATACACTGTAAATAAGTCACGGTAGCCACTACTACAAAATGTTAGAAACAATACAATTGGAATTTCTTAAGGAAAATAAATTTCAGCATAATTATTTGCATATGAATGTGCACGTTACATGTATCTATAAAAAATAAGTACTTCTATCATTTCTTTCGTAATTTAACCATTCCTCTTATAGGTATTTATGCATCACCCATGCCGACAATAAAATATGGATTGTTAATTAATATAGTTATTAAAATTTATATAAATAAATTAATATTATCTTATAATGGAACGTGATGTCGGGATAGGGATTTCAAACTTTGGATCATCCAGATAACTTTCTTGGCCATAAAAGAACGTGAAGGGGCTCCCTGAATGAGTGATCAGTAGGGCCGAAAGAAATATTGGTTATAGGCTAGGCTGCATTGTACTTAGACCGCTATGTTTACAAACTGCACGTTGACACGTGCTACTCGGGGCAGACTTCTAGTACAGTCCACTTTGTGTAGGAATGGACTCATCTTTGCACAATTTTTGTTTCTGCATTCTGATACAACCACACGTCACGTTAACAGGTCTATTACTGAGGAGAGTCGAACATACATATTCTCCGCTCCGTGCTGGCAGTGGAGACGCTCGACAAAGACACGCATTTTGTAAACAATGTGTATATAAATTAGTTACTTCTCTGATACCGATACTTTTTTTTCAGCCCTAGTGATCAGATCAGTCCAGGGCCTCCTCCGAAACTACACAGCAGTCACACACACACACATTCATCTAAACATGGCGGATATGTTAATGTTGATTCTAATGGGCAGATGGTAACATTATTCAATTCATTAGATGTAGTAGCTACTGTGAAGATGCGTAGATTAGAATGATTGGGTCATGTTTTGAGAATGGAAAAAAAATCAAGAATAGTCAAAAACATTTTGGATGAGAAACCAGAAGGAAGGAGAAAGAGAGTAAGATCAACATTACGGTGGATGGATGATTTAGAGGAGGACTTGGTATTGATAGGAGTTACGAGGTGGAGAAGTAAGACAGTGTATAGGCAAGAATGACATTTGTCTTTAATGAATATTCCTGAAAGGACTGCAGTGCTAAGAAAGAAGAAGAAGAAGACATAGCCCCAAGGACACGGCGGTGGACAATATAAATTAAAAAGAAATTTAAAAACATAATACCAAAAAATGCGATTTTAAAAACTAAACAAAGTAAAGCAAATTTTTAGTATCTCACATCTAGCACAGTAGAATGAACAGAGTTCATTATTCCATGTCTTGTTTTGTTCATGGTATGGTATTACATGCTACGGCTTTGTTAGTTTCCAAGAAAAAGTGCTTCATAGCTCGCTCGTGCATCAAATTGTTCTCCTCTTTCACTTTCACGGGCCAGTGCAGCAAGTGACCCTTCTCTCTCCTGTACATTGTGATCAAGGAGTACACGTTCCTGTGAGACCACAGTCGGTTGCATCAGGCATTGCTCTTCGTTGTTCGAATAGACAGTCTCTATATCTTTGTCACACCACAACAAAATACTACGATGGTCCTTCGATCGTAGATTAATCGTGCTGAACACAACAAAACATAATGAAGCCAAGAAATAAAATTATCGAAATTATAAGCTATATTTTATTTATTTGTTAATAGTTAGTGTAATAAAGTAATTTAAGCATTTCTTAAATGTTTATACACATTGGGTCTTATATCAATATAATAATAATAATAATAATAATAATAATAATAATAATAATAATAATAATAATAATAATAATTTTTTTATATGTTTTGGCAGAGTTAAGGCCCTAAGCCCTTCTCCTCAACCAGTCCCAATTTTACATAATATATATATATATATATATATCCATCCATCCATAGTAATTCTGCCCGAGGGCACGTCTTTCACGGCAATCATAAGATTTTCATGCTATGCTTTGCAGCTTTACTAGGGAATTATAGGTGTGGTATCTTCCCGTTGCTTTCCACACCGGTGAAGGATAATGATGATGATGGCCGGATGATTTTTGGGGACCGTTGGGCCCTACGCTTCCTGACATTTGTCTTACAGGTGAGGAAAAAACACCGAAAAAAACTCATCCACGAACCTGTCCCGAGCGGGGATCGAACCCGAGCACGCTGCGTGACAAGGCAACACGCTACCTGGAGACCACAGCGGTGGAAATATATACATGTATATGAAAGTTTTCTTGGGTTTTCCGCGTCTTGGATTCAAGTTCGGCCTCTGGCCACTGATTCCTGGAATGAGTGATCAGTAGGGCCGAAAAAAATAGTGGTTTTAGGTTAGGCTGTATCGTACTTAGACCGCTGGACTCAGTGGCCAGAGGCCGAACTTGAATCCAAGACGCGGAAAACCCAAGAAAACTTTCATATTCATACTTATATCCGCGAAAATCTGCAATATAGCATATATATCATCATCCTAAGGCGCGACAACTTCAGAGGTAAAAGTTTTTGATATGCCATAATCAAGCTATGGCAAACATATTATTAACGCTAGTCACCGAATGGACAAAATAGAAAACACTCTAACGATAGTTCACAAAGAAAAAGTTCCAAGAATGATAACTATATTTGAAGACCTTGAAATTATAAAAGAATTAAACAATACCTTATTTCTTAATGAGAACCACCCCAGTCGTACAACCTATTACACGAGATCGTCAAAAACAAGTCAGTTGCGATTAAAGACACCGCGAGTATACAACGCCTTAAACAACAACGACTAGTAGCATATACTCATCCTGCTGATTATCGAAGTTGAATTCCGAAAGACGTCCAGATAAAATTTTAAATATAATATTTTAACACAATTGAGGACAACGGCACCTGCCGAAAGCTACATATTTTAAGTTTTTATCTTATAAATATTGAGTTACAAAGTTAATGGAAACAGATCAGTGGGTAGACCTAGAAGAATATGGCTAGAAAGTAGGCTACTTGAAAACGGAACAGGGAAATTCGATGCCTATGCCTTGAAGTGAAGATAATGATGATTTAGACTTGAGGTTTTTTACGTGTTATAAATATACGTCAATGTTTCCACGAATATATTTCATTACGATTATAATCATATTCAGGATTTTTCTCTTTGAAATAAATTCATTGTTCCGAGTTAAGCTCGCAAACGTTCAGTTTAGAAGTGATTATGGTAACCTGTAAACCATCTGGACCAAACATTATTGAAATGTCAAAATTTTTAAAATACACATTAAAGCACCGTTGAGGTTATGTAATACTTACTTACTTACTCACTGGCACTATCGAATCCGTAGGTTCATGGCCGCGCGGACATAAGATCTCCATACATTCCTATCCTGAGCTAATGCTTTCCAATCATTCCCTGTATAATCTACTTCTTTCAAATCATAGTTAACGTTATTCTCCCACCTCATTCTTGGTCTACCAACTGGGTGTTTTACTTCTGGCTTTCCTACAAGAGGCTTCCATGCAAGTCTATCATTCCCCATACGTGCAACATGTCCTGCCCATCGCAGTCTACGAGACTTAACTGTTCTTATTATATCTGGCTTCCTATAAAGACCATGTAGTTCATTGTTATGTAGTCTTCTCCATTCACCTGTCTGTTCATCTCTGTTTGGTCCAAAAATGTTCCTAAGTACTTTATTCTCAAATACTTGTAATCTCCTTTCCTCAGGTTATGTAATAAGATATTAAATATAAAATTGATACCTGGTAGGTCAGTCGTCCTCGACTAAATTATTAAACTTCATTAAACTTTTTTTAAGGCCTCCAAATTGGAACTACTTAATGAAGTTTAATAATTTTGTTGAGGACGACTGACCAACCAGTTACCAATTTTATATTTTATATCTTATTATTGAAAGATTCAATTTTTAAAGCCATTGACCATTTATATGAAGTGCTTCTTTTAGATTTTGAAGACTTGACTGAAAGTGTACTTTGTGACCTTGATTTGGTTACGAAAAGAACATTTTATGAAGAACTTGTTAAGAAAAGTCAACACGTTTTCTCAAGTTTTACAATTTTCTAGGCTATTGACTTGGAAAATGTTTGCTTCTTTTGAAAAACGGTATTTTTATTAGGTGTATTGATCTAGAAGCGAAAGCCGGAATGTAGAGAAAGAGGTCAAACCGGCGAAGTAAACTTACCTATATTGTATTCTGACATTGAAAAGAAGCGTTGAAATTGTTAGTAAATTTATCATAAGTAATGCCACGAGTGATTTCCAAATTATCGATAAATTCACGACTCACGAAGTGAGGAGTGAATTTATCTAGAGAATTTGGAAATCAAGAGTGGCATTTGTTAGGACTATTTAACGAATAAAATTAAGCTGTTTACTCACAAATCATTATTTAACTGTAGTTATTTTAAAATATTTATATATCTAATGTAAACGGCGATGTTTGAAAACAAATGAGAAACGATAGGTACGCTTCATCTGCTTCTTTTGTTTATCACTGCAACTAGATCATACTATTTCAGAATATTAAAAAGGAGGAGTTTTCTTTAATATGGTAATTATAACACTGATAAATATTTCGTGAAACACGACTCTGATTGGTTGTAAAACAGAAATCATTGAAACGTGATTGGTCATTGACTCCCATTTGGGGCATGAGTTAAATAGTCAAATTTATTCAACACTGCTTTCAGTAGTTCTTAATAAAAAATATACTTTTCGAATTTGATAATGTACCTCTTCGTATTTTGTCGGTTAAAACCTACCTTCCATTCCGACGATTTCCTCTATAAATATTAGAACCTTTTTCACAAGAGCCTGTATCTTAAAAATGGATTATAGTCCCTCAGGCTTAAATTTGCAAGACATTTGTAGAAAGAGACAGCTGTGCTCACCTCTCTCACTCGCACAATTGTTGTTGGCGTTTCTTCACCAGATGTTAATAGAGGTAAGAGGGAAGACGAAAAATGTCAACGGGGTGGGTTTTTTCTTTTGTAACCGAAGGAAAGCGGTCAAGTATCTACCCTTGTATCTCCATCTCTCTCTTTGCCAAGTTAAGCCAGATTTACAATAATCAGTCCATTGTTTTCTGGTCTAATACTGATGCACTTCCTTAACCCTCAAATTGGCAAAACACTTATTTCTCTTGTCAGTTATTTAAATGTGGCGGACTGCAGTGAAAATGAAATGTTGCGTAACTTTTATTATTAGGTATATTTTGAAATTCGGTTCTACCGCTGTGGTTTCAAGGTAGCGTGCTGCCTTGTCACGCAGCGGGTCCGGGTTCGATCCTCGGTCGGGACAGTTTCCTGTGTGAGGTTTTTATCGGAGATTTTTCTCACCTGTAAGACAAATGTCAGGAAAATGTAAGGCCCAAATGGTCCCCGAACATCATATGGCTATCGTAATCATCATCATTCATATTGATCTTAGATTAAGCTTAGGATTTAGGAATCTCCTGCGCACCACTATCATCATCATCACCCATCATACCATCGGGACAACGTAACCCCGCCTTTCAGGCGCCCCAACCTCAGACGTGGGTTACAATTACGCCAATTAAAATATATATTGTGAAATTCTAGAAAAAAATAAGTAATCTCTTGCCGTAAGTTTTCATCTGTTTTTATTAAAACTAATAAATTAATTAAACCAATTGATATATAATAATAATAATAATAATAATAATAATAATAATAATAATAATAATAATAATAATAATAATAATAGCTTTATTTTACCTGGCAGAGTTAAGGCCTTAAGGCTTTGTCTGCCACTCAACCAGGTTTTAAAAAATACAAAAAAAATAGTCTTACATCTAAATTACAATATACATAAACGATTACATGTTAAGTTATAATTACAATACAATTAAAATTTATAGTAATGTATTTTGATTTACTCTAAATTTAAGGAATTAAATATATAATATGTACAAGATATAAGAAAACGAGAAAAAGATTATAAATTACATAGTATAAATTAAAATAAATAGAGAAATATTAATTATTAGACAACAGGTAACTGTATAAGCGTGACTCAAAAGTGCCAAGTGTGCGATAACCCCTGATATCTTGAGGAAGGAAATTCCAGGATCGGGCAGAGGCTACTGTGATATGTATATATCTAATAGGATACATTTTTAATTTAAGGGTTAATGTGTTATAGTAAAGTTTGATGTAAATTTTTACATTCCTCATTTATAATTGTTTGATTTCAATGGTCGTATCATGATTTCATAGTAGATAATGAAACTTACGACAATATATTATAGTCTGTTAAGTTCGGTGTGCTATCCTCACCTTAGAATTACCAAGGGTCTGATCGGATTTTACTTTCGGTTTCGTGGATCCGCTGTATTTACAGAAACTTCAGCTTCAATTATAGGCCTTTCTATTTATCCTTTATCGAGTATCACTGCATCTTAACTCTTAATTCATTAGGAAACACCATATTACAGACATGAATTGGAAATTTAGACTCTTAATTATCAAATGTGAATTGGTGTCGTTCATAGAATTAGGATGATCTTGTCCTATCGTTGTGAACTTTATGATTATATTCTCTTTTAACACATTCCGAAAGAATGAAGCTATTGAGATTGTTTTAATGATAATATTTTTTTAAAACTTTTACGAGCTTCCATCGATTCTACCTAAGAGACACTGAAAATGACCATGAAATAGCCTATATATCTGTTTAAGCTCTAACGGCGATGCAACTATGTGTAAACTACAGATATGCTCATTCATTTTATATTATCTCACCTTTAAAACTATTTTCTCTCTCTGTAGAATAAAATTTTTAATTATTAGTTCAAGTGAATATTTAGAGTGATTTGTTTTGATTAAGTGTAGTCCGATGATAATAGCTTATATATATTTTGAGATATATTTTCTAGTAGATTAGATCGGAGGAAATCGGGCAGATCAAACGGAAATAATCAATTCCAATTTGAAGATTGTGATGCCACCTGTCATTAAGATAGACCGCTATATCCTATGAATCCAGAAAGAACTTCATTCGAGAGTTGTCATCTTTTTTCGTTGTCACTATTGTCCAGATACTTGTAAAAAATTATCCAATGTAATTATTCTGTGTTCTACTTCACGCATTTTAACGCATTTCGTTACAGTATTATTCAAGGTGCAATGATATTTTATCTGAATAATATCCTTCAAGAACATCAAATCACTTCGGTTATGGAGCATATAACTACAAACATCCCTCGTCAGATTTTGAATTATCATCCCCGAGGAAGGAGATCTTTGGGAAGACCACTCAAAAGATCGCAAGAGACCGTAACGGGCCACCAGACCTAATACATGGAAGGAAAATGATATTTATATCAGTAAGTATATCTTGGATCTATAATAGACAAATCTGGTACTTGTGAAAGATATATTATTAAAAGAGTAAATTGTGCAAGGAAAGCGATTGGATCCCTGAATGGTCTTTTATGGAATACAAATTTAATCCAGAAAACAAAAAAAAATATTATACAGACAGTAATAGAAAATATACTTACATATGGATCAGAAAGCTGGACAATAAATGAAAGGATGCAGAAAAGAATCTTGGCGACAGAAATGGATGGATTACGGAGAAGTATGAAAATATACAAGCTACAACATATAAGAAATATATACATCAGACAAGAAATGGATGCACAAGAAACTATTATCGATAGGATAACAAAGAGAGCTCTACAGTGGTATGGACATGTACAACGGATGTCGGAAGACCAGTGGCCTAAACAGGTGTTAGATTGGATGATACCAGGCAGAAGGAAGAGGGGGAGAAGTAGAAGAACATGGAATGAGGGAATATATGATGCCATGATGAAGAGGGGTATGGAAGACGGACAATGGAAAGATAGGAATCTCTGGAAAGCAGGAATCAAGGGCGAACTGTTGTAAAGTGGAAAACCTGTATTAAGTAAGTATGTTTATTGTTCAGTATCACCGATTTTGTGTGCCTTCAGATTGCACTGAGACATTCTATGAAATAGTATAATTTGGGATGATTCGTGTCATATTTATTGGGGTATTGTTGTTTATAGCATGGAATATCGTGGATTAGAAACGAATTAAGTAGTTTATTAAATATCTTTAGATATATAAGAGTGTCTATTTAGTATTGATTACACTGGTCAACATGATTTTTGTCTCATGAGTACCAATAGTTGTACTTAATGCAGTTTTCTATCGTGATTTCAAATATCTATTCGGAATTTCTCCATCGCCCACAGTTTTTTTTTTAATTTCAATTTCAATTAATGGATTTAAACAAGTATTTCTTTAATGAACCTAGATTTCTTCCCAGAAAATCTTGGCGCAGTGAGCGATAAGCACGGGAACACTTCCATCAGGAGATTTCAGCTATGGAAAAGAGATATCACGGCAAATGGAATCCTAATAAGCTGGCCGATTATTGTTAGACCATCAAGAGGGATGCTCCACAGGCGAAATATAGCACAAAATCGTCATTTCTTACTTTCTAGGTGAGTCCTAATGTTCGAATGTTGTGTACTTACGAATGTAGAAAATAGTAATGTGTTTGAAATTATAAATGCCTCTTTCTCGAAAACCTTGCGTGATGGGGAAAAACTGATATCATATTTGAATTCAGGAGAACAAATACTATCAGAATCACATATTTTCTTTCTGAGACAAAAACAAGTTTATTTTTTGTTGCTCAGTGTTCATTACGAAACACCGTTGAGGTTAGTATGTCAGATCTCAATCATTCTCAAGTTTATAATGTTGTAAAATATCAAGAAGGCCTTTCGGAAAGTTAATTTCTTACATTATATAGTTGAGGACGACTGAGATCTCAGTTGCCTATTTTATATTTAAAATTTTTACATTGAATACGCAGTTTGTTTAAAAATATAATTTACATTAAAATAAAGATTCTTTCATAAAACGTGACCCGATTTTCCTGTGTTAGTTTGTTGAAAACTATTCAGAAAATAACTGCTGACTGTACACAGATGCTGTGCAAGATGAATGATTTTCTGCTATAAGATTTATAGAGTTTGACAAAGTAGTCTGTTTTGTTGGCGAGGTCGATCCTGTGGGAAAAGGACGCGCTGTTTGTGAGAGAATTCATATATCATCCAATTAAGCTTGCACTTGCATCTCGTACCTGGAGACTGTTTCAAGTAATAGGATTCTGTAGGATCACGAGTCTCCTTCTCTGAGGAGACTTTACCAAGTTCCATCAGCTACTCATGAGGACAGTTCACTAACTTCTCTCAAACCACTTAACGGTCAAGTACACAACTTGGGTTATAAATATTGGAACATAAGAAACCTTCTATCTAAATTTTTCTCTACATAACGTAACATTTTAATTTATTATTTTTTTATTACCTGTTATTCATACGTAACTAACTTTATGGCAGTTTCAATATCGTACAGCACTAAAACCCTCCATTAGTCCAAATCCTCACCCATATCTATCACCGATATCCAATTCCTTAAGGTACATCCGAATACTGCCATCCCCCCTACGCGAAAGTCATACTAATGGTATTTTCCCGAAGGGTTTCCCAATATAACAATTTAAGAAATTTCTACTTTCATCTACTTCGAGCTGATGTTGTCCTAGTTCATGCGCACCGCGCTGATCAAGGTAGTATTCCGTTTTCACAAACATTTACTGCTCATGTCTTTCAGTGTGTCTGCAGCTTTTGAAATAATAATGGAGTTTTGGTTGTGTTTTATCAGTTTCAACAGGACTAATAGTTTCAATATAACAAAGCCTTTGTAATATATTAGTAGATTTATAGTTATAGTTTTTTAGTGGTAACTACGTTTTCAGGGCAGAGTGTAGCGTAAAACGCCCTTCCACTTGGCCATCTACTCCACCCGCTAACTCGTAGTGCGAATATAGTACATGATATACACATATTAATCCTCTATCGAATTTAAAAACACGCAACATTAATTTTAGATAATGGTATTTAGCTTTTGATTCTGAAAAAAACTTGGTATATCCCCTACCTTTAATACATTTGACAATGTATTAACATCGGTTTCTATTTGATTTATGTCATTGACATGAGTTGTGAAAAAATCTAGCGAACTGACTCACTGACTTTCTAAACTTCGCCAATTACTGAATACTT
Organism: Diploptera punctata; assembly: GCA_030220185.1. Lineage (NCBI taxonomy): Eukaryota > Metazoa > Arthropoda > Insecta > Blattodea > Blaberidae > Diploptera > Diploptera punctata. The sequence continues at coordinate 230,552 of JASPKZ010008886.1, forward strand.
GGTCAAAACCCTGTTTCGAAAGTCTTACTGATAATAATCCCCTATAATTCAATTCGTATGAGTTAATTTTGCTATTTGTATTCAGCATAGAATTTTATATCGCTGAACTATTTTCATTATTTTTTTATAATAAAATAATAACAATGGTAAAAATAATCATAATTATTATTATTTTGAGGAAGTGGCTGAATTCAAATACCTAGGAACAATAATCACAAATAGGAATGAGTTGCACAAACAAATTAAATATAGGCTCAATTCTGGAAATGCGTGCTATTATGCATTACAGAGAGTCCTTTCAAAAAACATCAAACTGAAAACATGTAAAACTTTGATTCTGCTAGTTATATTATACAGATGCGAAAGATGGACCCTTACTTTAAGGGAGAAGAGGAGATTATGACTATTTGAGAAAAAAAGTTCTTATGAAAATTTTTGGACCAAAGAGAGATTAACAAACAGGTGAATGGGGAAGACTTTATAACAGTGAAATACATGATCTTTATAGGAAGCCATATATAATAAGAACACTCAAGTCTCGTAGATAGTGATGGACAGGACATTGGGGCACGAATGGGGAATGAAAGACGTGCATGGAAGCTTCTTGTAGGAAACCCAGAGGGAAAACCTCCAGTAAGTAGACCAAGAATGAGGTGAGAGAATAACATTAACTATGATTTGAGGAACTAGATTATACAGGAATGATTAGAAAACATTAGCTCAGGATAGGGATGTATGCTGATGTCTGCGCGGCCATGAACCTACGGGTTCGATAGTACCAGAGTGAATTGTTAGTTATTTAATTAGAGTTAGTTTATAATTATTTGTTTTTATTATTATTATTATTATTATTATTATTATTATTATTATTATTATTATTATTAGATAGATAGATCATCAGTTGATTAATGCTTTGACATCGTCCGATATTCCTAATAGCCAATTTTGTCGGTCCATTCAATCTCGTGGTTGTAGATATTTCTCCTTCATAATAAACATGTTCCCTGACTCCAGGAGGTTTTAGGTCTTCTATTATTATTATTATTATTATTATTATTATTATTATTATTATTATTATTATTATTATTATTATTATTATTATTATTATCATTATGATTATCATTATAATGATTATCATTATTATTATTATTATTATTATTATTATTATTATTATTATTATTATTATTATTATTATTATTGTTCATACCCAAGGTTATATCGCGTCTATTTTGTTTTTAAATTATAGTACGAAACAGTGAATGTGGTGAAATGGATCTAGTAATGAAATTTCAACCTAGCATTTGCCTTAACGACAAAGAAAAACAAAGAATAAACTTCAGTCAGGTTGGTCGATACCTGTGTTTGAACTAGGAGTCTCTAATTGTAACGTTTCAGTCAACTCGTTCCTCTTCTCCCATTCTTAACCGTTTTAAGCCTAGAAGGAATTAAAAAAGTAAACATCTAAATAACTACAAAGGATAAATTTTCCACGTTAATAGTGTAATTTAAAATAATTAAAAGGGAATAAGGGAGTTCAAAGCGTAAAACTGCAGTGTATGTTGCATGCATCTGGATACTTGTGCGGTGTTATATAGGATACGTATTAAGCTATCGGGTTGAATTACTTAGAGCAGGAGGGGGTTAAACTATAAAACTTTAGAGGTTACGAGGTAACATTCTCGGGACACTTTAGGGCGAACAAATATTATCGTATTCAGGATGAGCCTTCACTTGAGTATTTTTATGCTTAAAGTAACTGTTACAAAAGTGGGTCCATACATTCCAAATAATTCAGCCTTCTTCTTACAAATTAACATTCTCTTGTTTTACTACTGCATTTTATTGTCTTCAGTCCTGACGTGGAGTTGTAGCAAATACAATTTTATTTTTATGGTTAATGGATTTATAGAGAGAGCACTAAGTGATATTAATTTTAAAAGTAATTGTTTATCGCATACTCAAAATTTGGGTATCTTTATATGAGCTGAAAAATGATATGGAGAGTTATAATTTTTTATTAATTGAGTTAACAAGTAGCGAAATGATTTACGTTTTGTAAAAAAAAACAAAACTAAACAAATAATAAGCACATGTGAAATGAAGATCTTAAGAACTATTCAGGGGAAAACATTATTTGATAATATACACAACACCGAAATTAGGGACAAATGTCATATTCAAGACATAACCAAATTTATTATAGATCGACGAAAATATTGGAAAGATCATATAGAAAGAATAGAAGACAACCGACTTACAAAATGAGCTAAAGCAGATAGACCAATGGATGGGAGAAGAACAAGAGGAAGACCAGCCAAGAGATGGATAGACAATGAATGCACATTCAATATACCTTCCTCCGAGGAGTGATTTTGGAAATAAACAGGATGAAAATCCTACAAATTATGATTAAGAAGAAGAAGAAGAAGAAAAGACAAGCGTGATGGGTGTTGAGTATATATTATTTATGATACAGTAGGTTTCTATTAAGTTTGAACCGTGGATGTATGTGTGTGTATTACAAAGAACTTTGTACATACCTTCCCGATTATTTATTCCATGCTCTGTATATTTACCTATCTTTGCGTTTCATATTGTGCATCATCATGCGCATGTAATTAAGCGCGGTGCTTATTCCGATTCCGATTGAGGGTCTTTCCACTTTTCAGCGGTTGACCTTTTACAGCCGGCTGCTGGCCCTTCACATCCACATGTGCCAATCACAGAGGTAGATGATCAACAGCCAGTGTAGGGGTGACATGTGGTTAGCATGTCGAGTCCCCCAGCCGTTATAGCTGGTTCCTCAACCTGGAGCCGCTACTTATTGTAGCTACCCAATTGCCTCACGATGCTGGGTGGGCACCGGTCCCATACTGGCCGAAATACCATGAGAAAATTTCTTCCCCATGGAGACTCGAACCAGCGCAAGTCCCGTAGCTCTGCGCCTAGGCTTCCTACCTTAACCGCTCGGCTACGGCCTACTAGCCTAGTATGCAGCAACGTGTAACAGTGTGCCTTCTGCTTTGGAGTTTGGTTCCATCAAGTTAAGTTGGCTTGTGAGTTAGCGGACTGCAAATATTTGTAATTTTATTATCTTTACTGCACGCTGTGAAAGAAGAATTATGATTTGGAATTTATGAATATAGTACTAGTAGTAGTAGTAGTAGTAGTAGTAGTAGTAGTAGTAGTATTAGGACTTTATTAGACTAAAAGTAAGATACATACAATATTATACAGTGTGATTATAAAGTCTCAGTACATTTTACAGAAATCGCTTACATATCGTATTTCTGTTACAGCCATTCGAAAGATACAAATATGTTCACCATTGAAGAGCGGATAGAGATTGTTGCTGCGCGTTTAAGAGACCAGTCGTACGAGGAAGTTGGAGACAGATTCCAAAGTAAACCATCACGGGAGACTTGTATCTGATATGTTGCAACTTTTCTTACAGCCGCAGTTACAGCAAGATGGTATAATTGATACAGTGGTGTTGCAACAAGATGGAGCACCACCACACTTTGCTCTGGCTATACGCGGGTATCTCAATGACTGGTTTACCAAAAAGTTGATTGGAAGGGCATCTCCTCATATCTGGGCACCTCGTTCGCCAGACTCGCACCCCTGGACTTTTTTGCTTGGGGTTCATCAAGCAACAGGTGTACAGAACCAAGTTTCGTAATGTGCAAGTGCTGAAAGAAAGCATACGCCAAGCGAGTGAAATGATTACAGAGGATATGTTGGTGCATGTTTTCCGGGCGACCGTGCGTCGTTGGGAAACATGTTTTGAGATTGATGGAGGTTATATTGAACACTAACTTCATACTAGATACTACCTTATAATTTTTGTTTTATTTGCGCTACGTTATCATAAGTAATGCCACGAGTGATTTCCAAATTATCGATAAATTCACGACTCACGAAGTGAGGAGTGAATTTATCTAGAGAATTTGGAAATCAAGAGTGGCATTTGTTAGGACTATTTAACGAATAAAATTAAGCTGTTTACTCACAAATCATTATTTAACTATAGTTATTTAAAATATTTATATTTTAATGTAAAACGGCGATGTTTGAAAACAAATTAGAAACGATAGGTACGCTTCTACTGCTTCTTTTGTTTATCACTGCAACCAGATCATACTATTTATTGCCAAAGGAACGCAATATTGTAAGGAGGAGCTTTCTTTAATGTGGTAATTATAACACTGATAAATATTTGGTGAAACACGACTCTGATTGGTTGTAAAACAGAAATCATTGAAACGTGATTGGTCATTGACTCCCATTTGGGGCAAGAGTTAAATAGTCTACAAAATGTACTGGGACTTTATAATCACACTGTATACAAATGTGGGTCGCACGGGCAGTAAGATGTACGTTCTGTTGACAGTCCGTTACAATAAAGTAATGCTTGGTAATAATATAACTTAAAGCAAAAAAAGAAAACACAATAATATTAAAGTAAATAACAATACAATTACATTTTAACTAGCAGGATATCAAAGAACAGACAAAAACATAACACAGAAATAAGACAACAACTAAAAATAGAAGAACTAAACTCAACAATAGAGAAATACAGAACAAACTGGAAATAACACTTGGCAAGGATGACTGAGAATAGAATACCAATAGCAGCATACAACTATTCACCACGAGGAAGGAGAATCTTGGGAAAACCAAGGAAAAGGTGGAAAGGGCAGCAATTTGGAGCCGGAACAGGCTAATAAATAAGCCTAAACCGTGAATAATAATAATAAGAAGATTACATTATACATTAATTTGGTTGCGTTATTCTTATTTTCCGCGTTTTGTCCAGATATTTACCCAAGTTTATATAATTTTCTGGACTTACCGTTAACTCGTAGCATGCCAATCTTTCATGATTTGAATTTAGAAATCTTTCCGATAATAACTGACGCCTCCAATATTCTATATCGTTACATTTTCCTAATATATATATCTCGTCTCAAAGCTCCCGCACATTGGACATATTCGCATATCGTGATCGTAGCTAATTTTTAAAAGTTTCCATGCCTCTAACCTAATCCAAGCAAGCCCTGCTCCCTCTTTAAATCCTATTTATGTATGTATGTATGAAAAGGGTGCTTGCTAAATTATGTATATTGCTTTCTATTATGATGTTTTCTTTCAAGACTGTTCATTTTTTAATTGTTTGTTTATTTATCACTATATTTTCCCCAGAATATTTTTAATTATTTATGTGTATATTTATTTTAACAATTTTACATTATTTATAATTAAATTTAATTCTGTATTTCTACGCCGCTTCATTAGACTTTACGACAAACCTAATTTAGGCGGTGGATCCCATCAGCACATTGTCCTTTATGTCTATCCTCAATACACTGTTTTATTCACTATATTTTACAGCTTCGCTTGCCAGAACATGGGATTCGGTTTCGTCCTATGTCAGAGACTGTCAAACGTAAAAATCGTTCAATAACAAAACAAAGAATTATTTAATAACAAACTAACTAATACACTCACTGATAGTATTATTTAAACAATTACTAATTTAATTTATTTTATGGAAATAGTATTAAGGTTAACAAATATTTTCAGTTGTTGTTTTTAATATTGTATAATCGACAAATTAGTTTATTATATCTCATTATTTTCGTTTGTTTTTATGTATATTAGATGGGGACAGTCTGTCAAACAATTTAATTTATCTTGCTTCTGTTCATTTGATTATAACTTTTAGTCTTATTATTATATTATTATTATTATTATTATTATTATTATTATTATTATTATCATTATTATGTTACCCTACTGATCAAATGTTATTTAGTACAATATTAGAGTTGATTGTGATTGCTATATTCTAATGTATCATATGTTTGTCCTGGAGAGTGGAAGAAAGACCACATGACTTTAACTCTTCTTCTTCTCTTCCTGGTTTAGACATCGATTGCCTGTTAGGCCTTAACTATACCAGGCTAAATCTAATATATAAAAATTAATGTTCGTTTGTTGGTTTGTTTGTTTGTTCGTACTTTATGCGCGGCCATTCCGTTGATCCGATTGTGATTGGGTTTTTTGCAAAATGTTCAGAGATTCCCGGAATGAACGTAGACGATAAGAGAGTTGAGATACTCAACTCCCACACCCTTAAAATCACCCTTTATAGTGAAAAACGTGAAACAAAATTATTTTTTGACGCTTAAATGGCTTACACTGCCTAAACCACAACAAATACACAACATTAATTTACACAGAATTGATTTCTCAATAAACTCAACAAAAGCGTCCGCGACAGCATATGTTTATCTTTTACGGATAACTTACAATAACCATTTTTGGCTTTCATTGATGCCAAGAAGATCGGGATTAAGTAGATTCCCGGGCAAGCAGAGCAGCAGAGAAATAACGAATTTTGTTTTTCAGCTCATTAATGCCAAATACATCCGGATACGTAGATTCCCGGGTAATGCCGGGTAATCATCATGGGGTATCTAAAAATAAAAATGATATAATTTATAATTATTATTTCTTTTACTTATTCAACTTAACGTAAAAACACATTATCATATTTAGGCGTAGCAGCGCACGCCGGGTATTAGCTAGTATTAAATAAAAAAAAAAAACCTACCTGACCAGAATCAAACGTGGACCCGTGTCGTCCGAAAAAGAGTATCTTACCGATTGCTCCACTGAAGCGAACGGCTGGAATACTGCATGAAGAGAGACACATGTCCGCTTTGTACTCAAACGAGTTAGAACATGCAACAACGTACTTGTGAATCGCTCTTCGAAACTTTAACTTTCCATCATCAAGAGTTGTGCCATCATTTTTTTCAAAGGCTGTACATATTTTTTTTCTTTTTGTGCAGCGCTTAAAATATCAAACAATTTGATAAATGACTACTCTACAGTACTTTGTAGCAACAAGATGAAAAACATTTTACATGGAGAATCACATGTGAGTACAATTAGGTAATATTCATGTATAATTCGTAATTACATTTGATACTAGGGGTTGCCCAGCGGACGAAATATGACCAAAATTCATTATTTTTTATGTTTGTCACAAATACGTCATTATGCATTAATTTTCGATTTATTTTAAAAATACGAACGATAGGAAATATGTGGTATAGCTTGGCTAAGCCATATTTGATAAATAATAACGCGTCATTTGACATTTGTATACCACTTATACTATTTAAATTTGCATTTAACCTATTATTATGTGTACGGGAATATATATCCCTTCTTCTTTGTCTCTCACTTAGACTCGTCAATGTTCTATGTCGAGGCATAATGGAAGTAGGTGCGAATATGTAAATATAAAAAAAAATGTAATGAAATTAATGAAACCAAGATTAGACAGGGTTTAATTCAGATTTAAATAATAAAATGTACTCACTTTTTTAAAGCACTAATAATAAACACGCGAGTAATTCACATTTCTGCTGCACAATTTTCTTTTTGCAACAATGCACTTTCAGTATGAACCTAAAAAAGTGAATGAGTAATACACGTAATTTCTTTGCGCGATAATGCGTTTTGTCGTACTTACAGCAATGGCGAACATGATTGAAAGTTCAACTTCCTACATTTCGGGGTTGCCAACCTAAATAGCTATACTGTAATATTATATTCTACCCACATGCGGGAAGTAAAACCACTGCCCTCTATATATACTATGTACAATGTATATACAAAAAATATCCATTATACGAAAGAAATCACTCTATTCCAAATGAACTGAACTTTATTTTATACAATATAAAACAATAAATACGTACTTGCGGCCATTTTATCAGTAATTATTCTCACGGCCTGCTGTTGTTTCAAATAACAAGCATTGCCCACACTGTTAACGTTAGTAAATTGTTTATAATGAACGCAAATATTTTCAAGAAAGATGCTATTATTTTATTATTATTTATTATTTTGAAAATAATGTACAACGCACGATTTTATACATACATTTTATTTTTCTGCACTCCTTCTCTATATGAATTTTAATTATGCCAAATATCACACTACTCCGTGCGTGCAATGTGCTTAAAAAAAGGGGTTCAAAGTTTTTTCTTCGCGTATCAATATATATAAATTACATATTTTGCTATATTTAGTTACATGTTTATGTAGGCCTACATATTTCTCAATTAGATAGTACATAAAAGTCCGGGCTGTACTCATCAGCAGTCGAGGACTTCTATTCAGAACACCGCTGTTTTCGCATTACTGTCTGTAATTATTTTCATGAACAAATTCTCTTCAGGTCATGTGACCTGTGACGGTAAACTTAAGGAATATGGTCTTGATCTTTCCACCGATGTTTTGGTCTTCCTTGGTCTGTATGTAATTAATGGTTAACAAATTGCTACTCTGCCATAAGTATCTAATTTGTGCAGGCCCTATCTCGCTGTTCTGGTAGATTTTGTTCCCTTTAAAAGCGCATTTAATTCTGCAGTCACTTCATCTGCAGTATTTTTTATGATTTTGTGATACAATCCTCTTTAGAACTGACTTGTCTCTTTCATTTAGGTTCTGTTTGCAACCACGGTTCGTTTTTCAAGAAAATGTTTTATCTTTGCTCAAGTGTGCAGACATAATCTTAGAAACTCACACTACATCAAGATACAGCGGTGGACACACATTATATAGTTACATATAAGGGTGAAATTCAATGACCTGCGACTAATGAAACAGTTTTGCAGTACAAGAGTATTTTATTTCATTCACATGGGGGGACTATGAAGAAAAAAGTGGCATTTCATACTCTGATAATGAGAAACAATTAACGATTTACAATTGAATATGTTAAATTCACACAGTATCTTATATTCTCTTTTCGATCTTAGTGCGGATTGTAGGGATTGATTGACTGTATTGATTTTCCATTGTTGATGTTCAACTTCAAAAACTAAAAATACTGTTTAACTTTTACGAACAATTGGTTTTTGCATTGTGCACTTTATCAATATCCGTAAAACACACGCGCAATGAAGTATTGAGTACTTAAACTTTAAAATGTTTTCTTTTCAAAACTTTATTATATTGACCTTGATCGTTATTCCTGTTTTTTAATTAAATGTTACTGCAATCATAGCATTTTCATGCTATGCTTTGCAGCTTTAATAGGGAATTTTAGGTGTGACAGCTTCCCGTTGCTTTCCACACCGGTGAAGGATAATGATGATGATGTTCGAGGGCTGTTTGGGCCTCAAGATTTCCTGACATTTGTCTTAAAAGTGAGGAAAAGAAAAACTCACCCAGGAAGCTTGTCCCTACCGAGAATCGAACCCGAGACCGCAGCTCTGCAAGTTTTCCTGTGTACCCTTCATTTATTATTAATATCATTTTTGTTCCTAAGTTACGCGACAGAAAATTGATTTATTCTGATCCCAATGCAAATTGTTAATTTTTTGCGAATCTTATTGTAATTCAGTTGCTATGAAACTATATCTTAAATAAAAAATAAATTCTATCGGTTGCAAATACTCTCTAAATATAATCACAAGGAATTAAATGGACATATTATACAGTCTTTAGTTAAAAATGGTTTTACAATAATTGAGCTTAAGAAAATAGCACAATATATATTATTAACTTCATGAACCAGTATTGTAAAATCATACAATAAACAAATCTATGCAAACTCTTGACAATTAAATAAAAACAAATTCCAGTAAGGTACATAAAAATTGAATATTATCAACTAGAGAAAAATGGAATGATAACAAAATCAAGAGAAATTAAAAGGACAAAGTCGACTTTTTTAAGTTATAAATCATTTATTACAATAACTGAACATACGGTAAGTAATGTCTGTTACTTCATGAATTGAGTGAGTAAATTACTGTAACAAACAAATGAATTTCAACCTGTGAATAATAAAAAAATGAAATTCCTGTAAGCTACATACAAACTGAAGATCATTAGGAAAAATTTGTATTCGTACAGCAAAATCCTAACTAAAACAGAAATATTAAATTAAAAAAAACATAAATATTTGACCTCAAATGAAGCTTTAAATTATGAATAAAGCAAACACATAGCTATAAAAATACAAAGTGAATAGAAGACGTCAAGATAACCTATTCAAAATCAAGTGTAATTAATCCAAAAAATAGTAATTTGGGCAATAACAGGCAAATAAGTAATACAAAATTATCTCCGACTTCATAGGGAGCAGTTAGATTTATATTGAGAACCTCCTGTGGCATGAAAAGGATGAAACGCTCACAACATTTTCTCTGACTCCCGAGTAAAAACTAGAAAAACATCGGGTTCTTCCATTGGGAGAAGGGGACAAAAGTTCCATAAAAATTTTCCCCAACTTCTGAGAGAAAAAGTAGAAAAATATCGGAAACATCTAGTGGGAAAGAAGAGAAAAGTCACACAATATTTTCCGCGACTCCTGAGGGAAATACGTGAAGAAATATCGGGATCCTCCAGTGGGAGAAGAGGAGAAAACATCCCACAACATTTCCCTTACTCCCGAGGGAAATACTTGATGAACAATCGGGATCCTCCAGTGGGAGAAGAGGAGAAAACGTCCCACAAATTTCCCCGACTCCCGAGGGAAATATGTGAAGAAATATCGGGATCCTGCAGTGGGAGAAGAGGAGAAAACATCCCACAAATTTTCACGACTCCCGAGGGAAATACTCGAAAAAATGTCGGGATCCTCCAGTGGGAGAAGAGGAGAAAACATCCCACAAATTTCCCCGACTCGCGAGGGAAATATTCGAAGAAATATCGGGATCCTCCCGTGGGAGAAGAGGAGAAAACGTCCCACAAATTTCCCCGACTCCCGAGGGAAATATTCGAAGAAATATAGGGATCCTCCAGTGGGAGAAGAGGAGAAAACATCCCACAAATTTCCCCGACTCCCGAGGGAAATATGTGAAGAAATATCGGGATCCTGCAGTGGGAGAAGAGGAGAAAACATCCCACAAATTTTCACGACTCCCGAGGGAAATACTCGAAAAAATGTCGGGATCCTCCAGTGGGAGAAGAGGAGAAAACATCCCACAAATTTCCCCGACTCGCGAGGGAAATATTCGAAGAAATATCGGGATCCTCCCGTGGGAGAAGAGGAGAAAACGTCCCACAAATTTCCCCGACTCCCGAGGGAAATATTCGAAGAAATATAGGGATCCTCCAGTGGGAGAAGAGGAGAAAACGTCCCACAAATTTCCCCGACTCCCGACGGAAATAATCGAAGAATGATCCGGATCCTCCAGTTGATAGAAGAGGACAAAACGTCCCACTACATTTTCCCGACTCCAGGGAGAAAACCCTAAATAATATCGGAATTCTACATCGGGGGAAAGTTTTTATCGTTTCACAGTATTTTCTCCAATACACACGACCGTCGTAGCTGAACAATTCAGGATTTCCGTGGATATAATTATCTCCGTGTAACAGTTACATTGAAATCAGTTCATTTCAGTATCGCAGTTATCGCTATCATTAGGTCCTTGAATAATTTTAAGGAACGTCTTAGTAAATAGTAACTTGCGTTAACATAGTGTGTAGTTAGATTTAATTATGTAACTTTATCGTAGTTAATGTAGATTGTTTAACTTTAATGTTAGTTTAACTTCTTGAATATATGAATATTATAAGATTGATTTGTGTTTCATTTTATGATAAATGCCCACTGTATTTATATTCTTGAGGTTGCACCGCGTAACGGGACGGTTTAAGGCATGATGGTACGGGAGTTGCTCTGCATCGATCCTCGGGGAAGAAATGTTCCTATGGAGTTTCGGACAGTCCCAACCCAACATCATGAGTAGTTTGGGTAGCTACAATAAGTAGCAGCTCCAAGTTGAGGAAATTAGTTGTAACTCTGGGGGAACCGTCATCGTCATTTTAATCACATATATACTGGTGGATGATTGTTCTGCATAGTAATTAATGTATGTGGATATGAGGCCAGCAGCTGACTTGTAGGGCACGGACCTACTCGCGTCTATCAGTTTAATGAGGAACGCATAGCTCACTCCCCAGTAGTAACATAGTTGTCGGATTATTAATTCGGTCAACGACTACTTAAAGTGTCGGATCATTTAAAAACATATTATTTGTCAGAGGTCCCCTCCCAGTGAAATAACACAACACAGGTGAAAGGAAGAGGCAACATACTAAGAAAAGAAGAGAATCGGCAGCACATTTCTAGCACAATTTCCTCGTGAATATTTAATTTCGGATATATATATATATATATATACATGAAATGAAAAGAAAAATAAATGCCTGAACCGGGATTTGAACCCAGATATCTAAATTGATACTTCAGTGCGTTACCGATTACGCCATCCAGATAATCCCAGCATAAACATTTATTTTTCTTTATATATTCTCTATCACGAGAGGTAGCGATAACTGAGCCTCACTGCCCTCTAGTGATTATTACACACACACACACACACACACACACACATATATATATATATATATATATATATACATGTGTGTGTGTGTGGTCTCCATTTATTTTGACTACCCAAAATATATTTGTAAGTAAAAATTGTAAAATTGTTTTGTAGAAATGTTATCAAACTATGTGGGGGGAATAACATTGATAATAATAATTAATGGATTTTGTAGCGTTGTTTGTTAACAAGATATAAATAGTAACTTTGTTTTCTTCAATGGCACCATGTATTTTTTCTTCGATGCATTGATTAAGCACTCAAAGACCAGCATGTTATCATTAGTAGCGATGGTATCACCAGCATTGTTTGCATGTAATTTATCCTTGATTTCCCTCCATCACGAACTAGGTAAACATATCGGTAGATGGAATTGTGCAATATGTATATATTATATAATGGGGACAGGAGTCCAGTTGAAGAAGATATAATATATAACCATACATAAAGAAACACATATTACATATATTGTGCAATATTGGCCTACTTATATAAAATGAAGTATATCTACATGTTAAAATGTATTACATCCAATATATAAAAATGAATGTTTGTTTGTTTATTTGTTCGTACTTTATGCGCGGCCATACCGTTGATCCGATTGTGATGGGGATTTTTGCAAAATGTTTAGGAGATTCCCGGGATGAACATAGGCTATAAGCGAGTTGTGATACTCAAATCTTACACCCTTAAAAATCGCCCTTTCTAGAGGAAAACGTTAAGAAAAGTTGTTCTTTGGACGCTTAAATGGCTTGCACTGCCTAAACCATAACAAATAAACAAAATGAATGTACACAGAATTGAATATCTCAACAAGCTCTAGAAAAAAGTCCGCGACAGCATATGTTTATCTCTTACGATAACTCACAACAACCATTTTTGTCTTTCATTGATGCCAAGAAGATCGAAACAAGTACGTAGTATATTCCTGTCCAAGCTTAGCAGCACATGGCGGGTATTCGCGGATAACTCACAATAACGAATTTTGTTTTTAGCTCATTTATGCCAAGAAGATCGAGATAAGTAGATTCCCGGGCAACACTGGGTAATCAGCACGGGGAATGTTAAAATAGTTACGATATAGGTTTATAATTATTTTTCTTTTTACTTATTCAACTAATCACAAGAAGTATATTAACTTTCATCTTTCAGCTCATTTATGCTAAGAAGATAGGAATGAGTAGATTCCTGGTACACAACACGGGGCATCTAAAAATAATTACGATATAAATGTTTCCGTTTATTTATTTAACTAAACATAAAACACATTAATTTTCGTATTTCAGCTCCTTTATGTCAAGAAGATCGGGGTAAGTAGATTCCCATGCAACGCCGAGTAATCAGCACGGGATATCCAAAAAATATAAATTTATAATTATTTCTAATTTTACTTATTCAACTAAACATAAAAGCACATTAATTTTCATTTATTTAGGCGTAGCAGTGTTAGCTAGTAATAAATAAATAGACATTATTAGTAATTCCCCTCTTCACCTCTGTTTAGAATTCAGCGTGCTCGAAAATCTTTTCATTCAAGATGTTCCATCTATATATCATTACAGTAGCATAAAATAGGTGGTTTATCTACGAAATTAAATTGTTGCTCTTTGTATGTATAATATAATTGTGATTGAGATCCTATGTGGATTATTGTTTGCGATCATTGTAAAGATTAGTATGATTAGCTTGTTGTAGGTATGGATAAAATGGTAGATACTATGTTGAGTTGTTAGAAAAAAATAATATATCAACGCCAGAAATTTTACACGTTTGCTTACAATAATTCACAGTGCTCTCAGCTAATCATAACATTTAGAAATAACGTGAAATATGATCATAAAGTACAGTTACGTAAACAATTATATCATCATCATCCTAAGGCGCGACAACTTCAAAAGTGAAAGTTTTGGCCTTCTCAACAATCCTCCTCCATGCTAATCTGTCTCTTGGCATATTCAAATTATTCCTTTTGACTCGGTTGTATTGTTTCCTATTAGACTGTCCAGCTGATTCTTGTTTAGATTTACAAGCATGTTTTCTTTTACTGTGCTAGGAAGCTAGCCTAACGCCAAATCCCCAACCTGGAGGACCAGGTCATTTGATTTTAGGATTTCCGTCCCTTAGATCAGTTGCTTCCACTACAGCTATGGAATCTGATCCACCCCTTGTTGTTCTGTTGGGGTTTTCTCCCTTAGCGTTTGTAGATCCCTCTACCCCGCAAGGCAGCGGTTTTCACCTGTTAAAGTACAGAGTGGTTGCCTCTTCTGCCTTCAGTGCCATATCGTAGGACCCCTACTCCGCCATATCTGCCGTTGAGATATTCATCGTGTGTCCCAGGCAATGACCCTGGTACTATCAGCTGGGCAAGCTGAACCAAGGTTTTTTTAACGAGGTTGTTACTCCTCCCCCACCTCCTTTCTCATTCGGACTTGAGACTGGCAATGATGGAGTTATTATATCGTCTCAACACTTGAATAAATTACTCTATGATTTTCTATACAACATTCTTATGAAAACGTAGCACTACGTACTTTTTTCGATTTTTACTAACATTTCTTACTATTTTAAACATTTTATAGTGATTTTCAAAAAAAATTATAACTATTAAATTTTAAAGAAATCAGACTAGAAGTACATTATTGGATAACAACATACGTACGTATTGATATCAAAAAGGAATTGAGCATGGGACCAATCACATTAATATAAAATATAGGATACATTGGAAAGATCATGTCGTACGAATGCCAAATACCAGGATGGCAAAACTGTTTTATATTATATTCCGAGAGGGACAAAAAATATAGGTCGTCTTTAAAGAGATCGAGTGAGGAATTTTGAGTTGGAACAGACCAACAAGTCTAGTCCTTGAAGACGATGATGATGATTAAATATTTATCTGCGTACGCAAACAGCGGTATTTATCTCTGTGATTTTTTCTAAATTCTATAAAATAGTTGTGCGCATGTGCGAACGCTTAAATAAACTTCAGGCTGATGGTAGAATATATATGATTTTGGTTGACCTTGTAGAAGAAACAACATTTTTTAAGCCCATTTTTTCCTTTACAGAGATTTAGGCGCTCTCCCCCTACAGGGAAGAATTTAAACCATACTAGTTTAGTTACACTTGTTTTCGTATAGATGTCATTTTGAGTGGTCCGTGGTCAGCCTCATACTGACATCTAGGAAACCAAGGTAGTACTAGGACGGGAAAATTCGGTAAATTTTGCTTAGAGGCCTTTTCATTCAGGCTTAAGGATTTTTTTACGAGCCTGAAAATCTTCAGACTCGGGACCCACGGCTTGAAGTCCCTCCCAGAGGACTTGCTCCTTGGATTTTTCCGTCCTAAAAAATCCATCAACCCCGGCCGGGTTTGAACCCGCGACCCTCGGGACCTGATGCAAGGTCTGATGCAACCCCTGGTCCACCGCGGCCGATAGAAGAAACAACATGAGGCACCATATTCTGTTCTTTTCATTATTTACCAGTATTGTTTACAGTCACAATTTTTGGTAGTTTGCATAGACCGTAAGTTCTGTAGTTCTCATAAAATCGAAACAATGGCTGTGCTATCACGATTACTTATTTCACAAGTGTGATGAGTAGACATCTATGAATAAAATTAAATAACTTTTTCGGAATTAAATCTGCAATACTAATCTTCTACGTCTGTTGTACCGCACGTATACCAAATTCTCAATTTTCTACCATAACTACTAAATTATTACAAAACGTTTAATTAAGCTCATATATTCTGAAAGGTTAAAATATTAAAATGCATATCTGAAATCTCAGTCGTACTCAACTAGTTAAATCGGAGTATAATCACTTCGTCAGTAAAATAATTTTGAAGACTTTTCAGAAAAATGTTAAAGAATCAGCATTTAAAATGATACCAGATGTTTTCAGCTATTCAGTAAAGAGGATTCAAGTCGTTGGATGTGTTCTCTTTCAATAAGTTCTTTTAAAGTTTCGATTTGTTTTTCAAGGATATATTAATTTTAAGCCTATATTTATTCATTTGTCTATGCTTTAACGATATCGTGTTGTTGATTGCGTTAAACAGATTATATTTTTCTATTAAATACTTAGCAATACTTTATTTATCCTCATTATATTTAAAATATCGGGAGCAATAACAGTGATCAATCCCTTCATTTTGTAGTCCAAAAACACACAAATTTCTTTATAAAGGTATTAATAAATACCTCAAGAATGTATAGATAAATTATTTTTCTAAAAAATCTTCAAAATGCGTTAAGTTGAATGTGAAGTTTATGTAAACATTAACTAGAAATTATCATTTTAAGGTTGAAACATGGCTGCATCCAACGATAACCCCACCTTTGCCCCCAGAATAAACGTATGGTACTCATTTCAGTTATAGGCTGATTCGATCTCTGGGCTATAGTGCCACCAGAAGATTTGGGTCAGTTTAAAAAACCTGATTCCGCCGGGACATGAACCCTCGAACTTCCGGTTTGCAGCGTATTGCCTTATCATCATCTTCATCATCATCACTCCAAGGATTAGGCAATTGCCCGTTCCGACTTCATAATGCATCAGCCCAACGTCTTCTAGGTCTTCCTCTTGCTTGATAATTTTTTGTTAACAATGGATATCTCTCCTTACTCATTACATCCATATGATCAATCCATTTCTGTCTGTAATTCGTGACCTTATCCTCATTTCTTATTCTATCAAGTCTTGTACATCCTTTAACTTGTCTTAGGAACCTCATCTCCGCCGTCTGTATTCTATCCTTCTGTTTTTTCACTGGTGCCCAAGTTTCACATCCATACAATATTGTGGGAACCGCCATAACATTATACATTTTTATCTTTGTTTCTTTCCTAATTTTATTTTTGAATGTTCTCTGTCTTGTTCCACACACCGTCTGAAATTTATTTATTTTGGAGTCAATATCTCTTTCCACATTGTAGCCAACATCACAGCTCACTACAATACAGCGTGCCCCCACATACGTAGGGATGGTTCGGTTATTTCTCACATGGCATCCAGTCTATGTGAGTTTATTCTTGGTAATTGGACATCATTTTGCCCCCTTGCCTGCTATTAATTTCCCCTACCCTGCCACTTTGTTTCTGAAGCATTTTTATACACACTAATGCACCTTGATATCTTCCTCCTTAAGATTTTATATTCCACTCTGTACATGGTAATATTTCGACAAATTATGAATTTTGTAGTTTAATTGGGAATCCTCATTGTTTCGTGAATCAATAGGATAACTAGTAACTCCAAACTCAATAAAATATATACATAATAACGTAAGAGAACAGTGGGAGTAATTCTGAAACAGATGAATAACTGCATAATCTGTATGGTGACGAAGCATTAAATTGCCTCCCCCCCCCCGCTTACTGAGTAATTCATATGTTAAACGGGGGAGGTTGTATTGCATATTAGCAGGAGAGAGAACACAACTACCCCTAGTTAATAATTCATATTTGTATCTCTTGAATATGCTCGTTTCAACAGTCCAGAGTTTGGAATATTTCACATAAATACGTTGAAACGTTGTCGCACTCTCTCTGCTAATCGTTACGTGCTCCTATTTATTATGCCACACTTCCTGCTCCTTTATGTGTATTTAGAAATGGCAGGTCTCTGGTCCTGAACTGGGGCTATTGAACTATTCATAACATCAGGAATGTACAGAATATTTGTAATAGAGTCCAACCTGATAATTTTATTGTGTGCTATTACGCTTGCATGAATTTAAGTCCGATAGTCTCGCTTTTCCGTTCATGCTGAAAATAAATAAAAATGTTTCCTGTAAAGTTAGGAATAGATATTTTTACTTCAATTTTAAAATACAGAAAAAACTGTTAAAATTTAGAGGGATCATTCTTCATATCTAACGATATTAGAAATGTGACATATATTTCAGAGAATATTAAAAATTACACATAATATAAAATAAAATAAAATATATAAATAATAATTGAATACAATTTATTCTTACACTTTTTAATCGGAAATATCACGTATAGTGTAATAAAAAATAAGAATACAGGCAGTTAGAGATTAAAAAAACTAATCTATTTTTATCAAACGTGGAGATGTTAGGTATTTAATATTTGCTATTTATCTAGACGTCTATATCAATTTTATTAAACACTAAATATGTTTAAGAATTGATTTCAAAATTAATACTCTGGAACTAATCAGTTTCTTAAGCAGAATAATAATATTCATCATTACCTAATAACATACTTATGTTTTTATGGATTTAAATTATTTCTTCTAAGTTTAGATTATATTTATTCATTAAAATATATGCCAGTTATAAAATATTATTAACTAAACTCCCTAATTTTCTCCTTATATTTATAATATGTTATAATACTTAGTTTGTTTTATTTTTTAAACAAATTAAATTATTAAAATATCTCATATAAAATTGGTATAATTTATTTATTATATGATATATATAAATAAATCATATAATAAATAAATTATACCAATTTGTAAATTATATATATAAACAAATTAACACAATTGTGAAACAATCTGGCGAACTGCTCAATTGACTCACTCCCTCAAGCGCCAGTTGCACTGCGTGACAAGCGCGAGTTAATGACTCATTTCTCGCGGTCTCTTTTGCGGCTAGCGGCCACAAGTCGAATGAGACGCATTGTATATGCAGGTTGTATCAAAATTAATAGCGCAACCTGAAACGGTTGGAAATATACGATAATAGAATATTCCATAATTATATATTAATTTTGAATAATACCTCAACGGAACACATCATGAATATTATAAAAAGTTGATAATAGAAGCAAAACATTTCTGTTAAACATGGGTCCGCAAATAATTCATATACGAGACATTTGCAAAGATGTGGTTACAAGCCTCTACCGACTTCATTAAGGAACATCTTCCTAATTAGTACAAATTTTTCGTTTAATTGCCATTCTATGTTGCCTCAAAATTCACTCATAGCCTAACCTACCGAGGAATTATATTATTACTTTACATGTTATAGACCTACAATAATACTGTAAACTCGTACCTAGTAAAGCAGATGTTCAAAGTGTCGTCCCTGCAACCGGTTGCAATTTAGAACTCATCTCTTCAATTAGTTTCGATATGATGTTTACGAAGCGTAGGATGTCAGTAGCGGCTCATAACCACATGTTCGCAATAATAAATCTAGGACACCATTTGTTTACGAACCCATGTTTACTGGAAGTTTTTTGCTTCTATTGCCGTATATTTTCATCCGTTCCAATGTTGCTATTAATGTTTATACCTCTGTATAATGACAATAATTACCAACTGGTCCAATATATTTATATATATATATATATATATATATAGACAATTTATTGCAAAGTTTGTAACAGTGTTTAAAATGCACAATATATTGACACACGTCTTTTTTATTGTCGAGGATGTTCATTAGATAAAGTTTTGATGAAGAGCCCATGTACAGATTGCACCGTGTTTTAATGCTATTACAATGATATTAAATTAAAACTCAGGTCAAGTGAGCAAAAAAATTCTCCCCTCTCAACATAGGCCTACTGCTGTTATTCGAATGCTCGGGCGAGGAATTTTCGGTGAGAAGTAAGAAATGTTCATTTATAAAAATAATGTTCTGTAGCAAAGGAACTGTGGGCAATTGCTAGGTGATAAATGAGATTTAACAAAGCCACATCTCTTCAAGAGTCAATATGTGTAAAATATGTTCTTCTGCAAACATATTTTAGTAGCTCTTTAATCCCTATCTCAAAACGTTAATTGCTATCGCTTAAATCATAGATGGGCAACCGCTGTGTCACGACTCAATTTAAGTCTCGATATCGATTTAGGGTCGGTTTCACCAACAGAGGTAACTGTATTACGCCAGTTTAAGCTATGCATTATACAAGGGCAAAACGTGCGTAATAAAGTTACCTCTGTTGGTGAAACCGACCCTGAGTCACTGTACATAAACACAGGTTATGATTATATCTGTGCCACTGGTTGCTACAATTAGAGTTGTAGGGTGCCCACCTATGATTTAAATAATTAACCCCATTTTTAGGCTTTTTACTTCAATAAAAAATGTACAGGTTTGAAAGTGCCGCTTTATTTTATATTTCACAACTGAATCATCTATTATGTTTCTGTTTTTGTTTTATTGCTTTAACCTTAGCTGCGGTTGTCATACATATACTTCTCGTCGGAAAGCACCTTATTTTAACTGCAATTTGGTTAAAATACGTAGCATATCGCCCATCCATTTGAGGAAAGGAATATGAAAATAAAACTCCTATAAAAGTTACGTTTCTGGAGTTGGATTTTTTATATTGAATGATTAAATTGCATATGTTTAGTTTTTAAATAATGATTGGAAATTGCACATCTTTGAACATTTAGTGTAGCCATTTTCAGAGTCTTTTCTTCGTTGCTGAAGTTTTATGTTTTTAAATCCCTCCGTATCTATTTGAATAGGATTCGGAGCTGTTGTAATGTTTTTTGAAGAATGAGTTGCTAGCCCATAGCATATATTCCCAACAGGGCATCTCTCATTGTTTGATACCTAGTCTTTATCCTGTCGGGCAAGGGAAGATCTTCCAGTATCTTCGCTCTCGCAGGAATCAGGTCTACGCATATCTTAACACTACGGTGAGGTGGAGATGCCTTCGGGAAGGTATGTGATGAGAATGAGAGTGATAGAGGCCATAGAAAATCTTTAATTGATATCATTTCGGCAGAGCAGAGAAATAAATACCGGGATCTAACAAGGGAACTGTCAACCATTGCATGCCAAATTCTACTTCGAAATTTCTTCCAGAGTCGGGTTGTGATATAACAGGGCCGTGTCCAGAAATGTATCTGACTTTTTAACTGCAAGGCACAGAAACAAAGCTAGAATCCAGCAATGGCAACCAACTGAGCGGAGCAGATGGACTCTCTGTATGAGTAAGAGTGGAGTGAATTGAGGCGGGACGCGGTGCAGACGGCATGAAGTGAGATTTACCCAGTCTACCAATCCACGAACTGTATTACTTCTCTATAGTTCAAATGAGAGATTTGGGGCTGAATTTTAATGTCTTGCCATAGCAAAGTGGTTAAGGCAAAATGCCTTGGCGCAGAGCTACGGGACTTGCGCTGGTTCGGGTCTGCATGGGGAAGATATTTTCTTATGGAATTTCGGCCAGTATGGGACCGGTGTCCACCCAGTATCTTGATTCATTTGATAGCTACAATAAATAGCGGCTTCAGGTTAAGAAATCTAGCTATAATGGCTAGGGGACCAGCCATGGTGAACACATGTCAACTCTACACTGGCTATATGGTCATGTACCTCATGATTAACGCATGTTAATGTGAGGTCAGCAGCCGGCTAGTAAGCCAAGGACCTCATAGGCCTTTCGACCCATGGAGTTTTTTTTCTGTTAAAAACGGCAGATGTTTTTGACACAGCCTTGGTATATCACATCGCTTCTCTGGGAGAAATTTCAAGGTAGGTTTCGTCATATATTCTTTGACAGTTCCCTTGAAAGTAGAAGAAAATCTATTGAGAGAGAGAGAGAGAGAAAGAGAGAGAGAGAGAGAGAGAGAGAGAGAGAGCGAGAGAGAGAGGAGAATCAGGATACTGAATTTGGAAGATGCATTGAATAGAAATAAGTGGAGGCTAGAAGTTGGAAAGCGGCCACAGCTGTATGTGATTAGGAATAAATACGTACAATTTGGTAACAGTATTCGAACCACATGCCGTTCCTTTTGATATTTGCTCTACAAGTATGATATACATAAGTATGTCAGGGTATAAATAAAATGTTTGAAATATCATTATATTGAGAATTCAACTGAAAACGTATTCAATATTGAATCGATAGATTTAAGAGAGAAACGGGGAGATTTTCACTTGAGTATCGTATCGAATTTCTTTTTTCACATCTTAAGCAATTGTGTAAATAAGAACTAAAGCATACATTGGAGAATCTTACTCCGTTTGTGAATTTCTTTTTATCTCCTTCGCTTCCAAACTAAAAGCAATTGAAGCGAACATTAAAGTTAGTTTCAGAAGTTATTTGGATTCAGCTAGTCTGAAATCTCAGTTTCGTACCTCTACTTCAGTAATTTAATCTCAACTTACTTACTGTAACTACACAAATAGCATTTACAAATATGTATCTGTTTTATATTATAGGGTTTGTTCGAAACTTGACTTGAAATTTAGAATAAATAATTCAATATTATTGGCAGATATCTTAACTTTACAGTGATTCTTTCGCAAATGTTTAACCCCTTGATACTCAAAACGTAAAAAAAGTAAATAAAATTAATAGCTTACGATCCTCTGGATGATGATGATGATGATGATAGTGATAATAATAATAATAATAATAATAATAATAATAATAATAATAATAATAATAATAATAATAGTACTTAGTTATAACGTTTGGACAGAAATCGGGTTTCATAGGACTGGAGTGGTTAATTCCAGAACCGGTTCATCCGCCCTCTCTGCCGTTGGAAAAAAATCCTCTACCGCCGTTGGAGCCGTTGACCGTTGATCCGCGGGTGCTTATTTGGCAAGGCCTTATTCGCACTTGTCCTGTATATATACAGGAACTTCCCCTATCAGCCATTGGGACGCGCCGTGTAGGGTTTGAGGACCCCCCATCCTAGTGTCTTACATGAGGTTAGGTCTAGCCCTCACTTAATTCAGAACCAAACCCCCTTGTAAGCTAACCAAAAGTAGATGCCAAAACATGGAAACAGCATTTCGGCTTACTCAAAACACTTATAATAAAAAATGCATATCTTTACACACAAAATCACGACACTATAACACTGTAATTAAACCAGAGTGCCTCTATGGAGCAGAAACATTAATTTTGAACAGAAAAAAAAAGATATCGAAAATATAGCAAAAAAAGAATGCAAAATTATAAGAAACAATTAAGGTCCACAAGTCATAGGTGAAGCATTTAGACTCAGAAGTAAAAAGGAAATAAAAATATATACAGAAATTCATAGTGATATTAGAAAACGAAGGTTAAAATTTTATTGCCATATTAAACGAATGAACTCAAATAGGCTTACAAAACAGATAATGGAATTCTACGAAAACAGAAGTAAAGCTCCAGTGGATACTATGAAGTGGATTGATGAAGTCAAAAAGGACTTAAAATTGGCAGGAATTACTAAAGAAGATATCCCAAACAGAGATATATTTAGAATTAAGGTGAATAAGTGGCAAGTTGACCAAGAGGACAAACCGAAGAAAAAAACTGGAACAACTTGGACAGATGATAGAAACCAAGCTCATAGCAATAGAATGAAAGACATTTGGGGAACGCCTCTAGTACTTTGCATAGTTCCACATGGGCTCATCCGCAGTAAAAAATAATAATAATAATAATAATAATAATTATTATTATTATTATTATTATTATTATTATTATTATTTATATACAGATTTTTATTGTTTGCACATCTTCTTGTGCCTAATGTTTTATTTTCCCTCTCCACTCGTCTCTATCCATCCAATCCATGTCCTCCAGTGCTCTTGTTCTCATTCCAGTTCTTATTTCTCGTATCCGTGAGTTCGAGGTCTTCCTTTCCTTCTACTTCCAGGTGGACATGATTCCAATGTTTTGTTGGGTAACCTTTCTTCTTGCATTCGTCGTACGTGCCCATACTAATTTAATTGCTTATATCTGATATAATCTACAATTGACTATCTAACATTACTTCTTTCTCACATGACAGTATTTCGTATTTTTCCTAATTCTGAACAACTTGCTGCTCTTCTCAGGAAATTCATTTCCATCGATATAAGGTTTTGTTCTAAGTTTTTGTTGAATAATAATAATAATAATAATAATAATAATAATAATAATAATAATAATAATACCACCAAATCACAGCGGTTACATAGTTCAATGTTAAAGTTTTTCGAGTGTGTAGGATGTAATATGTAGTTACATAAAAAGCCCTCTATTGAATTATTTAAATAAATGCTAAAACATACCGGTACTACAAATATTACTGAAATGTTATGTTCGGAAAATAATGTCGTTTAAGAAACTATTTACAAAAATGTATGACAAGCTGATACTTTAGGCGTGAACTTACTATCGTTAGATGTTTGTCAGAAAATGTTGGAAATGACATCCTTCTTAAGCTTCAGAAATATAAAACATACACTTTCATAACTATAACTCAATTTAAAGCGATTGTAAAACGACGTCGAATCAGGATAATTTATTATAATTAGTGATTATTCAGAAAATTAGTTTTGAAATACAGTATGCTATATAGGATTGTCACTATAACTTTCCACAAGCAACAATACAACCATTAATAGCATAGGTCTATCATAAAAAATGACTGAAGATAATTTGTTGCATTTATATATATATATCCTAAACTCGCGTCCAACTCAGATGAGATGAAGTTCCTATATTTGTCTGAGAACGATAAGGATGCCGGCCGACCACTCCTGACGCACCGTCACAGGGTCGGATGAATGAAATTAAATGGATGAGATGAGTACCGAGAAATGGTGGAATAAAATTTGTGGTAGGGCAAAATGGGAGAAACCCCGAGAAAAACCTGCCCAAGCTTCGTTTCGTCCACCACGAAACCCGCATGGAGTGACTGAGACTCGATCTCGGGAACTCAGCGGTAAGAGGCGAGCGTCTAGCCGCTTGTGCCACGGAGCCGTCACTGTTACATTTTTTACTTTTCCATAATATCACATTACTTAACTGACGGCAGTTCAGGTTTCATGTTCTTTTAGAAAAAACTCATTACATGTTTGAAAGAGGAGTTCACGGAAGTAAGCGATAGAGCAGCAGGGAAATGTACTCGTAAAAGCACGAAACATTCTAAAAATTTAGCTAATCATAAGAAAGCTTTTGGTGTTTTGACAGAATGACATTTCTTGGCTATAAACCAAAGTATGGCCCCTGTGTCGGTGTTGCGGACACAATCAAGCGATAAGTTCAATATACTAGCATACGTGGTAAACACATCGCTACACCTGGAGAACGTCACGAATGGGCATCCAGTAAAAATTAAAGGAAATATGTTTTCATGTATGTGTAGGCCTACAACGAAGAAAGAACATAAAGCAGAAGACCATTTATTAAATATAGAGACATTTGATGTGTTGATGACACAAGAAACATAAGTTATGTGTCATATCTGTAAGTGGAAACATAATTTGAATCAAACCCTTCTCCATTTATCTTAATTATAGTAAGTAGGTACAATCAATAAGTACTACAAGAATAGACTAATAGCTCTAGAAATGGATTATTTACGCAGAAGTGCCAGAAAGTCTAAATTAGAACATGTCACAACTAAGGAAATTAGAAACATAATGGAAGCAGAAGAAAGTGCACCGGCGTACTGGATCAAACCGTTATTGTTGATAACTATTTTGATTGGAAAGCATAAATTGTTCAAATTGTGACATCTTTGCCCGGGCCCATAGAGGCAAAGAGGAATTCAACTTTCTTTACTCAATTCTCCCAATACGTAATGTTTACTGACTTATAAAATACAATCGTGGAAGCTTTGGGATAAAGGAACTAACACAGGCTTGAGCAAACTTTTGGATTTTGACTTTTTTTTTACTGAATGAATAGGCATAAGTAAAAAAAAAACACAACTAAAGCTTTTAATGCGAGTCAAAATTTAGTCAGATATGATATAAAGATAAATAAATAAATATTCGCTTTACAAAGAAAAGAAATCATAATAGATCATCTATACAAAAAGAAAATATGATATAAATTAACATACATACATACATTATCACTCACTCTAGTCCAGTCCAGCCTCGGGTTGGGGGAAATACTGTCCTAGCGTCCCCATCCAGGCTTACTGGACTAAACAAACAAAACCAGCTCTCCTGAGCTGTTCTGACCAGACTCCAACGGTGACTAAGTACATGATGATGATTCGATGTTACAAAGCACAGCTATTTATGAGAGTTCACCGGGAGAGGGGGGAATGCGCGATAGCACAGGGTGCGCACTGAAGAAAGGAAGGGATAGATAGGAAAGCATTTGGCACTGTTCATAAAGATGACACTCGAGATGGAGACGCGATGACGTATAGTTTGCGCAGTAAGACGTAATTCCTGTATCGAAAGGTCCATTTTGGTACAAAAGCATCTTAAAAGAATTGAGGAGAAGGAATTAAAGTGGTTAGGACATGTTTTAAGAATGGAAGATGAGCGATGGCCGAAGCAACTATATAAATGACATCCGAACAGAAAGTAAAAGAAAAGAGGGAGACCAATGTCAACATGGAAGGAAAACATGAAGACAGTAATGCAAGCTAGAGGGCTAAGCATCGAAGATGCCCAAGACCGTAGGGTTTGGAGGTTTGGCACGGGAAGACGGCAGCAACTGTAAAAACCCGAGGATATAATATATATATATATAGATAGATAGATAGATAGATAGATAGATAGATAGATAGATAGATAGATAGATAGATAGATAGAGATAATAAGTAGGTAAGTGACACTCGAAAGAGCATTAAGTTTTAGGTTTATATGATTTGTCTTTTATCAGTTCGTTCAACGATCCCGTCCATCTTCTGCATTGTTTGTAATGGTATCACTCGCATTTTTGTTCACATATCTTGCATTCACGCGAGTAGCTCGGTTGGTGGAATTTCATATTTTTGCACATTTTATGGTGATATCCATGTGTTGCTAGGCCTATGATTGCGTGCCTTTGTGATTGGTTGCTTCCGGTCGACTCCCTGTTCACCAGGGCGTCTGAGGTGTAGAACTCTTCGTCGATCTCTTTTTCCTTTTGTTTCTTTTTTTCGGTGAATTTCTTATATGGCTACATTGCTGGCAGTAATATCCTTTGTCTCAGGTCCTCTAGGAAGTAGGTTTCTCTGGCTAGCATATAGGCCATTTATTTGGTGTGTACTTACTTGTACCTAATGCCTTTTTGATGTGTCTTGCTTTCACTTTTTCTAACCTCTCCAAATCGCCGGTCGATAGTTTCTCCCATATCAGTTCTGTCCCGTAGGTGGCGATCGGTATAATCACTGATGCGAATAATTTCATGGCTGTAATTTAAATGCTGCCATGTCTTTGATATTGCACATAGTTCTTACAGCTGCTGCTGCTTTCTCCTTCACACGTGCGCTGAAAGACTTTGTTCTTGGCTGCAGTGTTGTGCCTAGATATTTTAATTTGTTCACCATTCTTGTCGGTTCTTCTCCTATTTTTAGATAATCTAAATTTATCTTAGGATACGTGGAACGTCGTTAATCATTCGCACCCGCGCGTATGTGAAGGGAAGTAACTGACGGCTAGACTGCGACACACCGAGAAACCCGCTTACTATAGCAAGTTATGTTATTTTTTACAGGCGTAGTTTTATGTTTTATGTATTTTCAATAACAATTCAAAGTACAGTACTAATATTAAGTATAATAATAAATCTTTTTGCGCTATAGTGCGTTTTGTCGTACTTACAGAAATGGCGATCAATGATTGAAAGTTCAACATCCTAAATTTCGGGATTGCCAACCTAAATAACTATACTGTAAATATACACATTGCAGACCTCATGCGGGAATTAAAAATATTGCCCTTTATGTATACTACGTATATTGTATATACAAAAATATATCTAAAAGTGCTGTTAATATACATTATACAAAATAAATCACTGCATTTTAAATAAACTTAACTTTATTTGAAACAATATAAAATAATAAATACGTACTTGCCACCATTTTATGATAGATTGGTCTCACGGTCTGCTGTAATCTCAACTAACAAACATTGGCCACTCTGTTAACGTTAGTTACTTAATTTTATTAATGAATACAAATATTTCCGACAAAGATGTTATTATTTTACTATTATTTATTATTTTGGAAACACCATCGCGCAAAAAATAATTTTCAACTCACATTTGCGAAGTGGTTTTACAGAATCTCGGAAATTAAAAACCTCTTTATCGCTCGGTTTTTAAACATTTCCTCGCTTCTGTAAAAATCACTTGTAAACTTCGCAACGAAATATACTATTACATAATCTCACTAATTAGGATTTAAATTTATTTTTCTGACTATTCATTAGTTCAGGATATAGATTCTAGATCTGTATAATAATGCATTTGAACTTTATCCCTATATTGAAGGGCACAAAAGAGCAAATATTAGATAATGTTACCGAATAGTGTATTTTGTAATTATGGTGATCCAGTAAATACAATTGAATCAATTCTGGAAGGGTTAGGTTTTGTCACCTACTGTATTGCTTGGAATGATTTGTTTAGTATTCCATTTATGTTGTTGTTAAACGTGGTATTATTCTTATACCTTGAAAGTGGAAAAAAAAAAGAAAAAAAGAAAAGTGGGTTATTTGGTACCATGTTTGTTGTTGATTCAACTGTTTTTTTTTATTTCTATTTCTTTCTTTTTTCTCTCCTAGACAATCGGTAGAAGGTAACGATGATTATAGCCAAGGTAGAGAAATGAAGCAGAAACATTGTATTGTGTACGATTAAGCAAGAGTGAAGAACAGAAGTACAAGATGTTTCTGTCGTATCAACGTGATGATTTCTCTAAGTATCTGAGATAAGTTTAAGATTTAAAGTATGGTACAAAAACATATAGGAGTTTTATTTCTCATACTCTATATTATTTTTCATTATATTCATAAATTTGACGATTAATCATTATACCCCACATCAAACAGGATCAAATAATCCTCTAGGATTAAACAGAAATATTGATAAAATTCTCTTCCATCCCTACTTTTCCATTAAAGATACTTTTGGGTTTATCATGCTAATTATAGTAGTAACAATTTTAACCCTAAAAGGGAGTGTTTTAATTATTACAGTATACTACAATGTTAATAGTAATTTTTCCTTTAATTTTTTAACTCTTTTATGCACACATCGAAGCGTAATATAATAATATTAATATTTTTAATAGGAATTTTTTCTAACACAATACAGTAGTTTTTCCTTCAACCCTTAAAGTTTGTTTTGTTATTCCATACCCTAAGTTGTTATTGTTATTTTGACCTTTTGGGGGTTTTCCCACACCTGCTAGACAAATTTCAGGAAAATTTAAGGCCCAACCCCGGTCCCCGAACATCACATGGCCACAATTTATTATATTCGCTTCATTAAACTTAGTTTAGGATTGACCTCTCCTGGCGTATCTTACCTTCTTCATCACCCATTATATCATTGGGGCTGACTGACTGATGACTGATTGTCGACGGTGACTTGCACCGTCCAGTGTGCTGCATACTGTTTCCCACTGGGATAAACTTGGCAGCAAATTCCTTTTTGGCTATCAAGTAGTGGTTGTGGATTATGTAACCTCAGCCTTTGGTGACATTGTATTTTACCTAACGGGTCTATACCAGAATAATAGTGCAAACCTCTATACTTGTAAGAAGGCATCATAAACTACGCCGCCGGCAAGCAGAGAGTCCGAAAGCCGGACAGCGTAGTGTGACCCACACTTATCATTGGGGCAGCGTAATCTCGCCTTATAAACCCACCATCCTCACAAGTGGGTTACAATACGCCAATGCCAGGAGAGAATATTAGAAACGTCGAAATGACAAATTGGTGGCATAAAAGTAAAAACAAAGAACATTCGCAATATCTTATTCTGTAGAGAGTTGGTCAGATGGTTGTAATTATTTTTATTGTTTAATTTTTCTATTGCCTAGTATGATTTGTTATTTTTGGCTGACACTTTTAGATACGTTTGTAAAATAAAATAATTCTGACTTCCATTCGAGATGTGTTGTATCATAATACTGATATAAGCCTTAGCTGATTTTTAACATGACTAATTTTATTAATAAATAAATTTCCTCAACTCGTGTCCAACTCAGGGTCGAGATGAGGGATGAGCCCATATATATATATATATATATATATAGTTCTGTGAATGACATGGGTGCCTGACGCACCATCACAGGAGCAGATGAATGAAATGAAATGAATTGGAAGAGATGAGTATGGAGAAATTGTGGAATGAAATTGTGACGGAAGAAAACGGGAGTAACCCCAAGTACAACCTTCTCAAGCTCCGTTTCCTCCAACACGAAACCCACATGGAGTGAGAGAGACCCGTTCTCGGAACCTCAGCGGTGAGACGCGAACGTCTAACCGCTCGTGCCAGGGAGCCGCCTTAATTTTGTTAATAATTATGTAAATGTTAGACTAGTGTCAGAGCTGAAAGACAACCTATAACTTATATAAAGTAGACTTTAATTCCACTCATCTCCATAATACTGGGATAGCGCAAGATATCTTTCAGTTCGCAGTGTTAAGGATATCTGCCTTCCCAAACTAAATGAAGAAGTGAAAGAACTAAAGAAGTGCTAGATTAGTGTTTATTGCCAAAATCCATTTAATCATAGATAATAATTTATTGTGTGCTTGTAATTTAATATTCAATAAAAGTAGAAATATATTTTTAATGGCTCTTCTTCTTATTTTCTTTCAGATACCACAAGTGTCACAAATGCTGAAAGAAGCAATGTGGTGAGTAGCATTTTGAAATTTAACACATTATAAATGCATGATGAACTAATAAACTTGTCAACGGAGTTCCCCAAGAGGTTGGTGATGTTCATTTTTAAATTTATTTAGTAGACGACAAATGTGAACTTGAAAACTACCCGGCAACTCTGATTACATTTATACCAGGAAACTAAATTCACTTGAAATTACTACTTATCTCGTTTGAGAGATGTTAGAAAATGTAAATTGTAAGCTGGAAATAAAAAGCGGGCTAAGTGCTACAGTATAATTCAATTTTATTGGTAAAATATAGGTTATTTGTCTATGCCAGTGCTATAGAAATAAGGTCATGTGATTTTTAGTCTTTAAGTAGTTAAAATTTTAGCCACAAGAATGCGCCTTGCCTATCAAAAACTGTGTTAAGGATATGTTTTTTTCTGTTTTTCTCAGAACTTAGAATTTGGCATTTAGCCCGGTTTTTATTTTCATTGCCGGTATACAATTTACTTTGTACGACCCAGAATCTTGAAAATCAAAAGCTTCTTGTTAAAATTATCACTCAGCAGTGGAGTTATCCTCTTCTGTTATTTCTATGAATTACACCTCTTACTCGAAGATCGCAATTTGATCCCGCGACAATGATAAATTCGCGGGCATGAATTTATATGGGTCCTAAAGACCACGATGTATTAAAAAGAAAATTATTTAAATTAAATACAGAAAATGTTACTTGAATTTAATTTACAAGAGTATATTTTAGTCTACCGCTGTGGTCTAGGGCTAGCGAAATCAGGTTCGTTCCCCAGTCGAGAGAAATTTCCTGGATGAAGGTTCTGGGGTTTTTTACTCACCTGTATGACAAATCTCACGGATCTTTAAGTTCTTAATACTCCCCAAAAATCATATATCCATAATAATCATTATGCCATATTTACCTCTAATCACACATCATCATCAACATGAACATATTTAGGTTTAGGTCATTTAAACCTGTTTCTATAAGATCTCAAGATGTGGTAGGTCAGTCCATCTTAATTTTGGTCTTCCTTTATCTCAAAGTCCTTTAGGTTGATGCTGCTGTGATAATTTAGGAAAGCGAGATGGGTTCATTCTTTAAACAAGTAATCAATTGCTTTGATAATTCTGATTTTCTTCAACTATATTTTGAACTTTTAATTTATTGCGTAAATCTCTTTTTCTCTGCTTGTCCATTTTTGACAAACCTAGGAGCGGAAGTAAAAATCTCATCAGATCCGCTTGCAATTTTGATTTTATAATTTAGTTATGAATTTCATTCCTGATTTTGCAGTTACATTGTGTAACTTCATTTTCGTTATGGTTTATATTTGTTTACCATTATTTCTTTTTATGATTCCATTCTTGTAAGTACTTTTTCATAAGTAATGCCACGAGTGATTTCCGAATTTATCTAGAGAATTTGGAAATCAAGAGTGGCATTTGTTAGGACTATTTAACGAATAAAATTAAGCTGTTTACTCACAAACCATTATTTAACTATAGTTATTTTAAAATATTTATATATTTAATGTAAACGGCGATGTTTGAAAGCAAATGAGAAACGATTGGTATGCTTCATCTGCTTCTTTTGTTTATCACTGCAACCAGATCATATTATTTATTGCCAAATGAACGCAATATTGTAAGAATGCTCTCTAGTGGAGAAAAAATGAAACACATCAAACTGAATATTAATTCATTTCTGATGTCGTATGATGTAAATATGACAATTATATTTTTCTGGATTGTTACCTGGGAAAAAATACATTTAAGAAAGTGCAAACAGTGGTTTCTTTTTTTGGTGGTATAATCAATTGCTACAAATGTTGACATGTATGCACTATATATACAATCTGGTAGCCGTATTTATTATAGGCTCAGTCACTGCAAAATAACGGTCAGACCTGTTCAGAATATTAAAAAGGAGGAGCTTTGTTTAATATGGTAATTATAACACTGATAAATATTTCGTGAAACACGACTCTGATTGGTTGTAAAACAGAAATCATTGAAACGTGATTGGTCATTGACTCCCATTTGGGGCATGAGTTAAATAGTCATTAAAAACACATTACAAATTCAACATGTATACACACACGATTGGTTGCACCTAAAAATCTTAATCATCTATAGACGAGATAAAATAAAAACTCTTTTTCTTCGAATACTATTTTTAGAATAGCTTGATTTAATTAACTGTAAACATATGAAGAACTTCAGTAATGCATCGTTTGAAATGTTGATAGAAATTAAGCTCGACTTGATCAGTTTATTATTTCAGCGCGAAACTCTGCAACATCAATATTTGAAATAGACATTTTCATCAACTCTATCAACTACAGTTTAGCATAGATCTTCGAAAACAAATATTTGAAGTAGATTTTGTTTCGTTACATTAATATCAACTCCAGTTCCTCATTGACATTTTTGAATCTAAAATATTTGAATATAATTTTATATATTCAAAGAATTTACACACATTACAGTTATTTGAATCTAATTTTCTACGCACAAGAACTTTCCGCCAATTTCAGTTTTCACTATTTTCAGAGTCAACATATTTGAAGAAGACTGCTGTAATAGTTTCAGTTTTGCTAACTAACTTACTGGCCCTATCAAAGCCGTAGGTTCATGGCCGCGCGGACATAAGCTCTATCATATATCCCTATCCTGAGCTGA
The DNA here is from genome assembly GCA_030220185.1 of Diploptera punctata. NCBI lineage: Eukaryota > Metazoa > Arthropoda > Insecta > Blattodea > Blaberidae > Diploptera > Diploptera punctata. Next base: position 264,203 of record JASPKZ010008886.1, read on the forward strand.
TGTATTCCAATCGTTCCCTGTATAATCTACTTCCCCCAAATAATAGTTAATATTATTGTCCCACCTCTTTCTTGGTCTACCAACTGGCCGTTTTCCCTCTGCTCTTCCTACAAGAAACTTCCAAGCACGTCTTTCAATCCACATTCGTGCCACATGTCCTGCCCATCACAGTCTACGAGGCTGGACTGTTCTTATTATATCTGGCTTCCTATAAAGACCATGTAGTTCATTGTTATGTAGTCTTCTCCATTCACCTGCCTGTTAATCTCTCTTTGGTTCAAAAACCTTCCTAAGAACTTTATTCTCAAATACTTGTAATTTCCTTTCCTCCCTTAAAGTAAGAGTCCATGTTTCGCATCCATATAATATAACTGGTAGAATAATAGTTTTATATATTTTTAGTTTAACGCTTTTTGAAAGGAGTTGGGAAATCAAGAGTCTCTGCAATGCATAATAGCACGCATTTCCAGAATTGAGTCTATGTTTAATTTCTTTGTGCATCTCATTCCTATTTGTGATTATTGTTCCTAGGTATTTGAATTCAGCCACTTCCTCAAAATTTCCCTCATTTGTCATTAACTGTCTATTTCCATTATATAATGTATTTTTATGTGTGATCATATATTTAGTTTTATTGATATTCACTTCCAGTTCCAATTTCTTAGTGTTACTCAGTAGTGTGTGCGTATTGGCCTTTGTTACATCCTCGCTATCGGTCAATAGAACTATATCATCAGCATAAACTAACAGCTTAGTAATACCATTGACTTGTAGGCAGGGATTAAATTTAAATATTTGAAATATAGGCCTACTATTGTTCCATTTTAGTGATTTCATATAAAGGTATTGCGATTGTTGTAATACATTTTTTTGAAGAAATTTTAGAGATTTTCACCGATCCTATCCAGTAGACACAAAAATGGCCATGACTATACTAATATAAGAATAATCAGAACCACACTTAGCCTATGAAATATATTAAGAGTAAGCAAAACCGGATCATTAGGTGTAGGAATTCATCTGAAATTAAAATTTAAAAATCGCTCTAGTGGTCGTAGTTTTCGATGTTTCGCAACAAAACTGTGTGTATATGTCATTAAAATAAATCGACGAATTTATTCTCGAAAAAAATCAGAGAAATACGATCATTAGAAGTGGGAGTGTACCTGAAACCAAAATTGAAAAAAAATGCCCTTAGTTTTCATTGGTCCGTCACGTTTTAATAAGCTGGCATCAAAAAATTGAATTTCTATTTTTTTTTTAACTTCTGAATTCATCCACAATACAGTGGTTTTCCGTCACGCACAAAAAAATTGTCTTCTCCAATTGTGGCTATCCTCAACATCATATTAAGTCCCAAGTCACTCATATTTTTCTCCCACTGTCCAACCACCCTCTTTTAGGTCTTCCCTCTCGTCTTTTATTATCTGTTTTTCATTACAAGATCTTCTTAGGGATTCTATCAGATGTCAACCTCTTGAGATATCCATACCACCTTAATAGTCTCCCTTCAATTGTCTGTAAACATATTTCTAACAACTTTGCTATTTCTCCTTATTTCAACGTTTCTAGTGTTTTTCTAATCTGGGCTTCCGCGATAATCTTCTCCAGTAATCAATCTCTGTTGCTAATAACTTGAAATCTTGACACCTTTTAATTGTCCACATCTCTGATCCATATAATATATTTTCTACAGTGACCTTTAACATAGTACATTACGATGCAGGTTGGGAAGTGTTTTTTACAGAAGCGAGGAAATGTTTAAAAGCCGAGCGATAGCGAGGTTTATAATTTCCGAGATTCTGTAAAACATTTCACGCGATGGGGTTTTCAAAATGATAAATCATAGTAAAACAATAACATCTTTGTTGGAAATATTTGCGTTCATTATAAACAACTAGCTAACGTTAACCGTGAGGCAATGTTTATTAGTCGAGAGTACAGCAGGCCGTGACACCAAATAATGAATGGCGGAAAGTACGTATTTATCGTTTTATATTGTTTCAAATAAAGTTTAGTTCATTTACAATGCAGTCATGTTTTTCGTATAATGCATATTAACATTACATTTTGGATACATTTTTGTACATACACTGTGTGTATTATACATAAAGGGCAGTGGTTTTACTTCCCGCATGAGTTTTGTAACATGTACTATTACAGTACGTATAGTTATTTAGGTTGGCAACCCCGAAATGTAGGAAGTTGAACTTTCAATCACCGTCGCCATTGCTGTAAATAAAACACAAACGCACTATCGCACAAAAAACAAAATGCATATACCGTGAACAGCAAGATTGAAGATAAATTCCAATTTCGAGGAATTCGCTTAGTTTACACAGATCCCGTTGCCTATTAGATGTCTCTTTGGGTCGGTGTGTTGGCCGCATGCCATTCATGACATTTACGAGCAAATAAGGTAACTAAAAATTTACTTGGTCTAGTAACTCCTTACAAAGGAGAGGCTATGGCTCAACAATGGGCTACGCCATTGTAGATAGATAGATAGCTAGATAGACAGACACAGTTCCTGCATGACGGACATTTTCCTGTTCTATAATACTTTGATCAATTTCAGTTTGCATAGATCTTTAAAATAAAATATTTGAAGGAAATTGTTGTTACACGATATTTTATTGATCCATTGCAATTCCATAAATTTCAGTTTTTCATATATTTTAAAATCGAGGTATATAAAATTGAATAATTTTTATTATTCCACGATATTTTCAATCCCAATTTTGCATAAATCTGGAATATCTTCTTCTCTTCTTCTTTTTCTTGTTCTTGCAAGGATTGAACCTTTTTGGTTCGTTCCGGCTCCAAATATTATAGCTACTGTGTCCATCTTTTTCGTGGGCGTCTTCGATCGTTTTCCCTCCTCTTGGTTCATAGTTCAGACTTTTCCTAGGCAATCTGTTGGTATCCATTTTGACGACATGTTCATACTATTTTCTCCTATACTCTTCTATTTTATCTGTCAAACTGAATATGTGTAATTCTTTACGAATATCTTCACTTCGGTTTTTATCAATTAAAGTATATCCTACCACAAATCGTAAATATTTCATGTCTGCTGTTTTTATTCTTTTCATTGACGCTTTATTCAGAGTCCATATTTCTGAGCCATACAATTTTGCAGGTACGCCAATACTTTATAAAATTTAAAAGTGTTTCTTTTCTATATAAAAAAATATTTTTATTACTCCATGATATGTTCATCAATTTCAGTTTTTCATAGATACTGAATAGCAAAATATTCGAAATTATTTCTTTCAGTCTCCATGAAATTTTCTCCAATTTTAGTTTTGCAGAGATCTTTAAAACCAAAATATATTGACATAATGATTACATGGCGTTTCCACCAAAACACAGTTTTGCATTGATTTTCAAATTCAAAATAATTCTAATACTCTTCTGCTGCATGTTATTTTCGTCAAATAAACTTGTGCATACGTTTTGAAAATACGTTGTTTTCGTTTCTGTCTTTTCGATTTCAAGGAGTAATAAGATTTTCTGAGAAGAAGTTTGTGAAGTCACGTAAGACAGTTGGAAAATCTAATAATAGTGCAATTGTGAGAGTAGACGGAACTTAATTCCACCGCAGCTGTTCTTAAGTCGCTTTGATTAAGTGATTAACAATTGCAGATGGGTGCATACTCCAGGTCCACTTTTCAGCATTCTTCTTTATTCCTATATTAGCGTACACGGCAGACGTTGTCCTGCCCGAACGTTCAATTCTCATGTCATGGGCGGACGATAAAAATGTTACTTTTTTACCATCAAATTCAGAAATTATGACATAAATAGATATTATTAAATAAATTCGCAAGAAAAGCTTTTACAGCCTTCTGTTGTGGCTCAAGAAGTATGAATGATGACGTCACATAGTCATGAACATTATAATTGTACCCTCCTTTGTAGATAAGTTAAGAACCGTCATATAACAATTATATTAGAGTGAAAAAAAAAAGATAAATTGACGAGAGTGAGTCAAAACATTTATTTCCCCCCCCCCAGATAGATTTCATTTCTGACTCATACTGGCCGACATTCCATGAGAAAAATTACTTCTCCCGTAGAGACTCGAACCAGCGTAAGTCCCATAGTTCTGCGCCGAGACTTCTTGCCTTAACCACTCGGCTACGGCGCGAGACTGTTATTATCAGTGAAAGACAAAACTGGTTGTCAGTTATCCGTAAGAGATAAGGGACTCTTGGTATCAATGAAAGACAGAAATGTTTCTTGTGAGTTATCCGTAAGAGATAAACATATGCTGTCGCGGACTTTTTTTATAGAGCTTTTTGAGATATTCAGTTCTGTGTACATTAATTTTGTGTATTTCTTATGGTTTAGGTAGCGTAAGCCATTTAAGCGTTCAAAGAGCTATTTTTTTCACGTTTTCCACTACAAAGGGCGATTTTTAAGGGTGTAGGAGTTGAGTATCACAACTCTCTTATAACCTATGTTCATCCCGGGAATCTCCTGAACATTTTGCAAAAAACAAATCACAATCGGATCAACGGTATGGTCGCGCATAAAGTACGAACAAACAAACAAATATTAATTATATATATATATATATATATATGTTTTTCATTTTATCCTTACTTTCTTTCTTTGGTTATGATGTAACGACAGACGTAAATTTTCCCCTCTCTCCCTTATTTTCAAACTTCTGGACTTTCACTCCTAGATACGCTGGCGTCCAGATTTGAGAAGTCACCTTCTCACCACAATTAGTATACCAATACGTCCTTATGATACACATTTTATTATAATGTTTCACAGTAGTCATTGTACAGTTGCTAGAACATGGTTTACCAACAAACTTATTAAGTTATTACCCTGCAGGAAATAGAATTCAGATCGACATCATCGTCATTGGACAGATCAGCTCCAATTGTAGTTCACAGACGGAATTAACCCAAACCTGTGTTTTTGGCAGAAGAAGAAGAAGCCATTGTCCACTCCTTTCTCAAGATATCAAGGACGGGCGCATACGTGACTTTCAAGATGAAATTTGTGCAATTACTTGTTACTGATAATTACTCTTTTCCCTTTAAACACTGATTTATTTTCTATGTAATTCCTAGCTCTAATTTCGTTACAATTATCCTATTATCTGCTTTTATCTCATATTCGTTAAATGTAGACTAAAGTAAGACATATTTTATATAATAATTGTATTGCAAGGGTATTATTATTCTTTTATTTTTATTGTAACTTAGTTACGAATGTTTTAAATTTAATCCAACCTGGTTGAATGATGGACAATGACTTACGACTTAACTTTTCCAGATAAAATAAATTTACAGTTATTGTTGTTGGTGTTATTATTATTATTATTATTATTATTATTATTATTATTATTATTATTATTATTATTATTAACTCTAAGACATTGACACTATCGAATCCATAGATTCTTGACCGTGCCAATTAAGCTCTCCACAGATCCCCATCCCGAGCTAATGTTTTCCAGTATAATCTACTTCCCACAAACCATGGTCGATTATATTCTCTCCCTCATTATTTGCCACCTACTGGCAGCTTTCTGTCTGGATTTCCTACAAGGAGTTTCCATGCTTCTGTTGCATTCCCCATTCGTACCACATGGCCTGATTATCGCAGTCTAAGAGACGTAACTGTTCTTATTATATCTGATTTCCCAATGATTATGGGGCACGCCGTAGCGTAGTGGTTAAGGCACTGCGATGCAAGCCGGAAGGTCGAGGGTTCAAGTCCCAGTGGGGTCAGGATTTTTAAACTGACCCAAACCTTCTGGCGGCACTATGACTCTGGGGTCGACTCAGCCTCTAACATAAATGGGTACCAGACGTTTGTTCTGGGGGTAAAGGCTGCCGTCACGCAGGGCTGACAACCAGGCTGACATGAAGTGCCGATTTTCCAGAAAAAATAGGAGCCTTAACATCTTACTATCCCAAGAGGCCTGCTGAGGCATGTAGTGGGGTCACTTTACTTTACTTATAATGATTATGTAGTTTCGCTGTTGTGCAGTCTTCTCTATATTCGTATCTTTTCATTTGTCTTTGGTTCAAACTTTTTCCTAAGAACTTTATTCTGAAATTCTCCTAATCTTTTCTTATCCCTTAAAATAAGAGTCCATGTTTAGCATTCTTAAAATAAAACTGGGGGAATAACAGTTTTATATATTTTTTCAGATTGTTTATTTCATAGAAGTTGGGACGCCAAGAGACCCTGTAATGCATAATAGCGTGTATTTCCAGAATTGAGCCTATGTTGAATTTCTTTCTACACCTCGTTACTGCATGCAACCATTATTCCTAGTATTTTAATTCAGATTATTCTTCAAAATGTCCCTTATCTATCATAAACTGTCCATTTCCATTATGTATAATCGATATATTTATTTTTTTTAGTTTTCTTACAGCCCCAAATTCTTAGTGTTATTATTATTATTGTTATTATTATTTTTATTATAGACCAAAAAACAAGTGATACTCGACGCCTACTGTGAAATGAAAGTTTTGAGAACAATAGAAAACATAACTTTAAGAGATCACATTAGAAGTGATAAGATAAGAGAAAATTTACAAACAGAACAATTTTCAAATTGGATAAACAATCGAAGGAAATAATGGAATGAACATAAACATATAATATCAAACGACAGAATATTTAAAATAGTTAGGGATAAATTCCCAACTGGGAAAAGAAATATTGAATGATCGAAGAAGAGATGGAAAGATACAATAGAGGCAATAAATTGAAGAGAACAGACACCTTGTCTGCACTGGATGGAATTATTATTATTATTTTATACGAATGACATCCCCCATGAGACTTACAAGCTCTGGCAAATGCCTGCAGGGAGGAGTATAACTCTGACCACACATTATTCACGTGGACACAGTGTTAAACCTCCCTCGATCTGCGGTTAGGAATAGACAAATATCACAATCCAGCCTACCATAGTACAACTCAAAACAAGGGACCAACTCTGGAAATTTAAAATTCTATCCCACGTTAGGAATCGAAACAGGACCACCGGAGTGGATATAGAGACTCTATGGACTTCGGCACAGTGGTCGACCTATAAAAACTTAGCTGAAAAATCACTTGGGATGACATTTAACTCTATATAGCAATTCACGTAATATAATTAGTATATGAAATGATATATCCAATATGAACGAATAGATACAATTTTTTAAGAACTGAACAACAACATTTCTGAAATTTCAGCACCATCACCATCATATACAAATCTGTTTTAGGTCATGTGACCTGTGACTGTAAACTTAACGAAGATGATCTTGATTTTCCAACGATGTTTTAATCTTCCTTGGTCCCCATGTCCTGTTGGAGTGTATTGCAATGCCAATTTTGGAAGTCTGTTTCTTTGTATTCTTCTCAGATGATTTTCCTATTCTTGGTATCTTTCTATATCTTCATCTGAACTTGGCAGTTTTGCTGAGGACTAGTCCAGAAAGCGCTACAATTAAATAACTAATAAAGTTGAGGAGACGGACCTTTTAGGTAAATATTCCATAATTGTATAGGCCTACTTTAATTTTGAACTTGGCACTCCAAGCGTTTCACTTATAATATTGTACTTCTGAAATTTAACTTTTAAATTATTTGTAAAATGCCAATAAAACAGCAATTTCATTCGGCACACTTATTTAATTTCTGAATTATCAATGTAAAATTTTAACAACATTGTAACTCGTAATTCAGATTATTTTCTCCTGATATTCTACGTTCCCCATTTCAAATTGCTTACGTGAAACTTCCTCTAAAATCCGTTGTTTTTTTTTTTGTTTCGGTTTAATTCGTGTATTTCGTGTTATAAAAATAAGATTGAAGTAGGTAATACTCATTTTAAACACATTTAAACGCAAGGAAGTTTTTGTTTTGTACTTTAGAGATGCAGCATGATTGAGCACTTCTTTTAAGAGATGGAGCATTATGATGGTTTAAAGCCAATAAACTGAAAGGAAAGTGTAAGGAAAATCTATTTTGATGGCTTTGAAGTTACCATACGCGATTGAAACTATAGGTATTTGAATAAATTGAAATCTTTTTTTTTATTCAATAAACTTAACGTCTCTTTAAAAGAAGTTGGTGATGCGATGGAAGTATATTGGTCCTTTGTTAGTTGAAGACTTCCAGCGAAATTCGACTTGCATCGACGATAAAAAGAAATCTCAAAAGTATTCGAATTTAAATATTTTTATCATCACGATTAAATTTATCTTTACTATCCCCTCTTCTTACTATATTGCTCTTCTTTGTAAACACAATCGTTTATTTTACGTTACGTCTTGAGAAATTTCAAAACATTTTATGATGTATTGTATTGTAAGCCTATGTTTTCCCTTTACAGAGATTTTAGGCCATCTCCCCCTACAGGGAAGAATTTGAACGATACTAATTTAGTTACACTTGTTTTCGTATAGATGTCATTTTGAGTGGTACGTGGTCAGAGTTCCGCCTCATACTGATATCTAGGAAACCAAGGTAGTACTAGGACGGGAAAATTCGGTAAATTTTGCTTAGAGGCCTTTTCATTCAGGCTTAAGGATTTTTTACGAGCCTGAAAATCTTCAGACTCGGGACCACGGCTTAAAGTCCCTCCCGGAGGACTTGCTCCTTGGATTTTTCCGTCCTAAAAAATTCATCGACCCCGGCCGGGTTTGAACCCGCGACCCTTGGCAAGGAGCATAACCAGTAGTCCACCGCGGCCGAGTTTGTAATGTACAGCAGAAGATAAACATAATGTTTCGGGATACTAATGATCTAGCTGACAAAAATAAGCTGTTTATAAATTTAAAACGACTTTCAATCTCACGTTTATTAAAAACGAAAACTTGTTGGGAAAATATGATGTACAGTAGCTATTTATATAGATTAAATCATTCATATTTTACGTTTTTCTTATAGATTTTCTCTTTCTTTTCTTTATAAAAACATTCATATATTTCATAGCATTAATTTAATAATTGTGATTTGACGGATGTAGAGTATATAGCGGATCATTGGAAAAAATGATCTCTAGACGGGGTGTATGCAGGTCTCGTATCCGCGTGTCCATACGAGTTCGATAGTGTCTGTGTGCTAGCTAGTTGATAGCTTTAATAAGGAACTATCATTGTTTTAATCTAATATTATTTTGTTAATTTTATTAATAATAATAGTATCACATTTCCAATATTTAGGATGTGATATAACTTATAGAGAAATTAAAGATATAGAAAATAAAGTAAATAAATTTCAAGCTGTTTGTGGAACCATAAAAAGAACCTTAGGTCGGAAAACAAGGAAAGATACGAAACTTAAATTATATAAAACAATGGCTGTTCCTTTGTTGTTGTATGGAAGTGAAAATTGGATAATGAAATCAAGGGATAAAAGCAGGATACAGACTGCGGAAATGCTGTTTTTACGTAATGTGAAAGGATGTACAAGAGCGGATAGAATAAAGAATGAAACTGTACGAGAAAAATTAAATATATATAAAATTGAAGATAAAATCAGCGAAAATAATAATAAATGGACAGAACACTTAATGAGAATGAACAACGAAAGAATACCAAAAAGAACCTTCCTGTATAATCCCAGAGGAACAGGAGATGTTGGCCGACCACGTAGAAGATGGACTCCACTTTTAACTTCGCCGGAACAGGCTGAATAGCCAAACCTTGTAGTAGAAGAAGAAGATTAATGATAATAATAGTCTTCTTCTTCTTCCTTCCAAGTATCAGGCCAAGGCCTGTTACGATCCTATAGAAAATTTTCCCTCCAGCGTTTTGATCCTTCCGGGAAATTCTCGTATAAGACTTGAAAGCATAATAATAGTCCCTTCGATTGGTTGCTGGCCAAAGGAAGGCAAGACCAGTGATGGGGCTGCCATCTTATAGCCTCTGGTCAGGCTTTTCTGGAGAAGGAAAGAAAATAAAGGAAAGAAGAAATGGAAGATAATTTATTATTATTATTATTATTATTATTATTATTATTATTATTATTATTATTATTATTATGTGATAGATGGTGTTCTATGGAACAGGTATATAGCCAGGAAAAATAAGTTACAAATACATAATTAAAGAGTGAGAAGGATTGTCACATATGGAGCTGAAGTATGGATATTAAAACAAAGTTAGAAGAAGTAAATATGTCTATGTAAACATATTTATTGAGGAGAGCAGCAAGATGTTCAAAATTGAATAAAATAAAAAAAATAAAGTCAATCTTTCTTACTTACTCACTAGCACTATCGAACTCATAGGTTCATGGTCTCGCGGACATAAGCTCTCCATACATCCCTATCTTGAGCTAATGCTTTCCAATCATTCTCTGTATAATCTATTTCCTTCAAATCATAGTTAATGTTATTCTCCCACCTCACTTTTGGTCTACCAACTGGGCGTTTTCCCTCTGGTTTTCCTGTAAGAAGTTTCCATGCATGTCTTTCATTCCCCATACGTGCCACATGTCCTGCCCATCGCTGTCTACGAGACTTAACTGTTCTTATTATATCTGGCTTCCTCTAAAGACCATGTAGTTCATTGTTATGTAATTCTTCTCCATTCACCTGTCAGTTCATCTCTCTTTGGTCCAAATATTTTCCTAAGTATTTTATTCTCAAATACTTGAAATCTTCTTTCCTCCCTTAAAGTAAGAGCCCAAGTTTCACATCCATATAATATAAGTGGTAGAATAATAGATTTATATATTTTCAGTTTAATGTTTTTTTAAAGGTCTCTGCAATGCATAATAGCACGCATTTCTAGAATTGAGCCTATGTTCAATTTCTTTGTGCATCCCATTCCTGTTTGTGATTATTGTTCCTAGATATTTGAATTCAGCCACTTCCTCAAAATTTCCCTCAATTGTCATTCTCTGTCCACTTCCATTATATAATGCATTTCTACATGTGACCATATATTTAGTTTTATTGATATGTATGCCCAGTCCTAATTTCTTAGTGTTACTCTATAGTGTGTGCGTGTTGTCCTTTAGTATCTCCTCGCTATCGGCCAATAGTACTACATCATCAGCATAAATTATCATCTTATTAATACCATTGAGTTGTAGGCCTTCTTCATCCTCTAGAGATTTAATGGCATGCTCTAGTACAAAATTAAATAGTAGAGGAGATAGTGCATCTCCTTGGTTCAACTCATTCGAGATTTCAAAGTGCCGAAAACTGTTCGCCTACACGGACCCTACTCTTAGTGCCATTTGTACGCGTTCGTATAAATCTAACTAACTTTTTAGGAATTTCGAATTCCAGCAGGATACTAGGCTAAATAAATCTATTCTATTCTATTCTATGTAACTTCTCCCTCTTAATTGAGTCGTATGCTTTTTTGAAGTCTACGTATATTTGATGTACAGTACCATTATATTCCCATTTCTTTTCTAACATCTGTCTTATACTAAAAATCTGATCTGTTGTAGACCTGTTTTTTTTTCTAAATCCATATTGATGATCTCCTAGAATGCCATCGTCATCAATATAGGGAGTAAGTCTCCTTACTAATATATTTGTTAGAATTTTGTACGAAGTTAAAAGTAATGCCCTTGTAGTTGATGAAATCGGTTTTATCTCCTTTCTTATAAATTGGTACGATAATCGATTCTTTCCATTCATCTGGAAGAGCTTCTTTTTCCCAAATCATACTAAGCAACCGGCGTATCTTGTCCATCAATTTTTCTCCCCCCGATTTTATCAGTTCTGCTGGGATCTCATCTGAACCTGATGCTTTATACATCTTCGATTTTTCTATCGTCATTTCAACCGCTAAACACTTGGTTCTGCGACTAGCATTTCTGCTCTCTGTAAATTATCCTCCTCAATGTCCTCTTCTGTATGTACATTTAATATCTGATTAAAATAACTTTTCCATCTATTTAATATACTCTTGGAATCTGCAAACATATCCCCATTTTCATTCCGAATTATGTTTGTTCCAGACTGAAACCCTTTCGTCTCTATCCTAAATCCCTGATATGATTCTCTAATGTTCCTTTTTTGTTGCATTCATATCGATTCGATTGAGGGTCTTTCCACTTTTCAGCGGTTGCCCTTTTACCAGCTGGCTGCTGGCCCTTCACATCCACATGTGTCAATCACAGAGGTAGATGATCAACAGCCAATGTAGGGGTAACGTGTGGTTAGCATGTCGAGTCCCCCAGCCGTTATACTGGTTCCTGAACCTGGAGCCGCTACTTATTGTAGCTACCCAATTGCCTCACGATGCTGGGTGGGCACCGGTCCCATACTGGCCGAAATACCATGAGAAAATTTTTTCCCCCATGGAGACTCGAACCAGCGCAAGTCCCGTAGCTCTGCGCCAAGGCTTCCTACCTTAACCGCTCGGCTACGGCGCGGCATTCATTTCAAGCTCATTAATCTTCTCGCTCAAATATTCCCTCTTTTACACTTTAGTAACCTGGTGGTTTCCCATTTAATGCTACCCAATTACTCTGGATTTACCTCATTTGAGCTCATGTAACCATTTCATTTTTGCTAGCTTTCTTTTCTTTAGAGTGTCGGCACATTCCTCATCAAACCATTTCTTGTTTTGCCTCTTTTTTAAACAACCAATTCTTTCTGATGCTGACAATTTAATAGTATCTCTTACAGTCTCCCATTCTTTATTTATAACAGTTTCTTCTTCATTTGCCACATTGTCATCTGAAGGTTCCAGTACTTCAAATCTATTAGCAATTTTGATTTGGTATTCTTTCCGCATTTCAGCATTTATCAAGTTTTTAAATTAAAATTTTTCAAAATCATCTTTGGCGATAGCCGTTGTCTGATTTTCACCCTGACCAGATGATCCGAATTGCAGTCTGTCCCTCTAACTGATCTAACATCAATGATGTCCACTAATACATCGTCTATCTGATTCCGAGTTTCTCCATCTGGAGACGTCCAGGTAAAAAAAATAAATAAATAAAGTCATACGAGAAAAAATGAGTATTAAATATTCAATAGTAGATTAGACCTATATAAGATACAAGCAATTCAATTCATGTACGACGAATGTAAGAAGAAAGATTATCCAGAAAAAACATTGGAATGGTGTCCACCTTTAAGAAGAAAGAAAATAAGACCTCGAAACTCGTGGATGCAAGAAATAAGAACTGGAATGAGAACAAGATGACTGGAAGACATGGAGTGGATAGATAGGGCGGGTGGAGAAGGAAAATAAAACTCTACGCACAGAAAGATGTGCAAACATTGAAAATTTGTATATAAAAAAATAATAATAATAATTATTATTATTATTATCATTACTAATATTATTAGTCACAATTATTACAGTGAGTTTCACTCGACATGCGGCCACCATCGTGGAAACTGCGTGGGCAGCACGAGTTGATGACTCAATGCTTTGCAGTCACGTATCCCGAAATCGGCCGCAGGTCGAGTGAAACTGAAAGTATTAACAGAATTTCACCCACAGGTTATGTCAACTGCAAGTAACAGAGTCTAGTCTGATAATATTAATTTTCATATTTACTATTGTATGGACCCGATTAATAAGCCACATGATGTGCTAAATTCTAAATGTAAAAAAGTCAGTTTGCTGTTTGTATTTGCTACTTTGGTCTTTTTGCATAATTTTTCTGTTAAAAATAATGCTCATTTGAAACAGTACACTCAGCGTCTGTAACTGAAATTGGCACAATAATGCACAATGCAAAATTTATCCATATTTTGGCTTTAACATTGTATGTTGTTTTTTCTCTTTTAATTGAGTAGTGTTTCACTAAGAAGTTTACGTGAACCTAAGAAAAAAATTGTATATGATAATTTTTCTTCCGCCGGACTGGGAACTGTTTATAATTATTTCTGTGTCACTGTGTCAAATCTGTTTTTTTACTTCGAATTTTAAGGGAATTCACTTATAACCGGGTACAGATTACGTTGGGAAAAAATACAATGTTTATATTTGGCATCTGTTCGCACGATGTAATCAGCAAGTTTGAATTATGGGGGAAATGGGTGAGAAACTTATTTGAGAAGTAAATCAGAGTTAGAAAATAAAGATGCAAGATACATTTATCGTGGAGCTATAACTGGATTTTAACTTGCAATTTAAACGAACAATGGAAATACAGACATATGCCCTAAGCATATATAGAGAAACAGAGAAGAAGGTGAGACACGTTATAAGACAAGGAAAGGAGTGAAAATGTTTGCGAGGAGCAGATCCAGATGGAAATATTAAACAAATGACTATGCTCTTAATGAAACAAAAATAAATGCTACTGTTAATTAAATAACTGACTGGCGCCATCGAACTTTGTGGTAATGGCCGCGCGAACATACAATCTCCATGCATCCCTATCCTGAGCTATTTTTTCCAGACATTCCCTGTGTAATTCATCTGCTTAAAATTATAATCATTGTTAATCTGCAACTTCATTTTTGGCCTCCCTTCTGGACGCTTTTCTCTGGATTTCCTAAAAGAAGTTTCAAACTCTCCCTTCTATTACCTATTCATGCCATATGCCCTGCGCAAGGCTTAACTGTTCATATTACATCCGATTTTCATAAAGATAATGTAACTCACTATTATGTATTTTTGTCCATTCTCCTGCATGTTCATCTCTCTTTGGTACAAGAAAATTCCTTCTTCTCCTTCTTAAACTTAATTTGTAGGATTTCCATCCTGTTTATTTCCAAAATGCCCCTCAAAATCCAACCTCAGTGGTCCACGTCCCGAGGGGTGGGCAACGGGAAGTACGGAATAGCCTATTGGGGTGATGTACGGTGGGGACTAGTTTCCCCGTGACCGCTACGGTAGCCGAGAAGGCCCAATAGGAATCCCGAAAACCGGCAAATGAGATATCAGTCAAGAAATGGATGCACAAGAAACTGTTATCGATAGGATAACAAAGAGAGCTCTACAGTGGTATGGACATGTACAATGGATGTCGGAAGGCCAGTGTCCTAAACAGGTGTTGGATTGGATGGTACCAGGAAGAAGGAAGAGGGGGAGAAGTAGAAGAGCATGGTATGAGGGAATATATGATGCCATGATGAAGAGGGGTATGGAAGATGGTCAATGGGAAGATAGAACTCTCTGGAAAGCAGGAATCAAGGGCAAACTGCTGTAAAGTGGAAAGCCTCTATTAAGTAAGTAAATAAGTAACTATTTCCAAAATCACTCCTCGGAGGAAGACGTATTGGATATGCATTCACTGTCTATCCATCTCTTGACTGGTCTTCCTCTTGTTCTTCTCCCGTCCATTGGTCTATCTTCTTTATCTCTTTTTGCAAATCGGTTTTCTTCCATTCTTTCTATATGGCCTTTCCAATATTTTCCTCTATCTATAATAAATTTGGTTATTTATTAAATAAATAATTCCTAAGACCTTTATTCTCAAATATTATTAATGATTTTTGCTTCCTTAAAGTTAGAGATAATGTTTCACATTCATGTAATGTAACTGGAAGAATAAACATTTTATATATTTTTTGGTTAAACATTATTTTCCAGGAGTTGGCATGACGAAAGTCTGTTACTGCTACAACCACTGTTACAACTGCCGCCTCTTGCTATTCTTATTATTTTGACCATGTTTTATATATATATATATATATATATATATATGTCCCATGTGTCCCGCGTGGAGATCTCTACCGGGAGTTTCTTAACCAAGCTAATGCATGTTACGGTTATTTTCATATATTATGTCAACGAGTGACATGTGGTTAGCACATAGCCTCAATGAGACATCTAATAGGCAACTAAGGTATTACTAGAATGAAGGTCGGTTAAATTTTGCACAAAGGCCATATTGTTCAGGCTTGGGGTTATTTTACGAGCCAGAAAATCTGCAGACTCGGGATTAAATATTTAAAGTCACTCCCGGATGACGTTTCCCTTGGATTTTTCCACCCTAAAACATCAATCGATCCTGCCTGAGCTAAGTTTTATTTAACATCCTAACATTGTATTGCCATCTTTTGTTTTTAATATAGAGTGCGATCAGTATAGCATTGGACAGCTGATGCTGAGTTTGTGCTGTGAGGTGACGAAGGCTTACACGTGCAGACAGGGGGCTTGAAATGTGCGCAGACTCAGCAGTATACAAGCATTCCCACGCATTCACGGTCGCAGTCAGATTGTATGCTTCGAATGGATAAGGTGCTCGCTCGCTTTTGCTTGTGTACTGAATGGCGTGTGTATAAGTTATTTCAATTTTGAAGTTTGTATCTTATAAAACAGGCGTGTATAAGTGTAAACTGAATGACGTGTGTATAAGTGTAAAGTGTAAACTGTATAATGACTAATAATTTTTCTCTTGAACAGCGTGTATTTATTTATGATCAATATTTGTTAACTCAATCTGCCAACCAAGTACGAAGACTTTTTGAAACACGATTCCCTGGTGTAAAAATTCCGTCACGTTTAATAGTCCATAATCTGTACAACACATTTTATAGAGAGGTGTAAAAAATGTATGGATAACGAAAGTGAACAGTTCCAGCACCTGCTTCAATAAAGTTGGTAAGTTCGAGAATTTGTAAAATAGTTACGAAAATGTGTTTGATTTTGTATCACCGCGATCCTACGCTGTCCGTTCTCCTTCGCGAGTGCGTCAGCAGTGTATAGCGAAATCCCCGCGTTTGCTGTCCAGTGATATACTGATCGCACTGTATTATATATATTTACAATTTGAATGAAAAGAGAAGACACATGGGCTTAAAATTTTCTCCTTCATTTTTTTTTTTACTTTTATAGGGCTTAAATTTCCCATGGGGCTTGAAAGTCAAAAGTTTCCGGCATAGAACAGTAATTTGATCCTTATATTAAACAGGTACAGACTGTGGTTAGTAGCAGGCTAAGGTTATCGTCTATAACATAAGACAACGCACACACACACATACAGATTCAAAGCGGAGATATAAATTTTCCTACCCCCGAGAATCGAACTGAAGGCCGCCCAAATATAAGATTGGAACTCCATTGAACACATCACGGCGACGAACAAAGCCTTAAGTTCATAACGATAAAATATAAAACTAAATAAATACTAACTAACTAATTCACTGGCACTACTGAACCCATAGGTTCATGGCCGCGGCGGACATAAGCTCTCCATACATCCATATCCTGATACAATTTTTCCAAATGATTCCTGTATAGTGTAATCGAATTCCCTCAAATCATTGTTAATCTTATTCTTCCATCTCATTCTTGGCCTATCAACTGGGCGCTTTCCTTCTGTTTTTCCTACAAGATGTTTCCATGCCCTTCTTCCATTATCAGTTCGTGCCACAAGTCTCTTCCAACGCAGTCTACGAGGCTTAACTGTTCTTATTGTCTTGTCTTGTTTTTGACGGTGACTTGTACCGTCCGATGTGCTGCATACTGTTACCCAAGGGGATTAACTTGGCAGCAAATTCCTTTGTGGCTATCAAGTAGTGGTTGTGGATTATATAACCTCAGCCATAGGTGACAATATATTTTACCTAACAGGTTTATGGTTTATGTTAGAATAATAGTGGAAACCACTACACTAGAAAAATGGCATCATAAACTACGCCGCCGGCAAGCA
Organism: Diploptera punctata; assembly: GCA_030220185.1. Lineage (NCBI taxonomy): Eukaryota > Metazoa > Arthropoda > Insecta > Blattodea > Blaberidae > Diploptera > Diploptera punctata. Next base: position 281,777 of record JASPKZ010008886.1, read on the forward strand.
GAGAGTCCGAAAGCCGGACAGCATAGAGTGAACCACACTCTTTAAAAGCGAGTAGCCTCGCACTATGATGTAGATGGTCTCTCCTTTAGTGGTTAATCTGCGAAACACAGCTTAACCAGTCGGCTCATGAAGAGAAAACGCTCCATGGTACTAGACAGTTCAGCGAACAAGGGTTGAATATCCCGGAGTACTTTCCTCCCCACGTGCACTTAAGTTACCTATTGGCGATAGTTCTGTTCTTATTATATCTGGTTTCCCATAAATATCACGTAGGTCACAGTTATGTCTTTTCTATTCGCCAGTCTCTTCATCTCTCATTGGTCCAAAAAAATCCCTATCAATTTTATTCTTAAATATTCGCCATCTACTTTTGGCCCTTAAAGTAAGAGTCCCTGTTTCGCTGCCATATAATATAACTTGGAGAATGACATTTCTATATAAGTTATTTTCAGTTTAACTTTTTGAGAAAAGTGGGATGACAAAGAGTCCCAATAATGCATAATAGTTTGCTTTTGCAGAATTGAGCCTATTTAATTTCTTTGTATGTCTCATTCCTATTTGTAATTATTGTTCCTAGGTATTTGAATTCAGCCACTTCTTCAAAATTTCCTCATTTGCCACTAACTGTTTATTTCCATTATATAATGTATTTCTATGTGTGAACTAAAAACATATTGGAATATTAAATACTAACCTGGAGAGGATTACAAACGTGATCCTCAAAATCACCCAAACTGGCTTAATTCTCTCCAATGTTATGTCACCTTCAATACTGAGCTACTAGACACGATGTTAGTAATTATAGCCTAGTAATTAAATTATTGCGTCTACCGCATTGATACTGTACTCTGCTGCAAACTCACCTTTACGTAAATAGGTGTGTTGGCACAGTGGTTATGTTACTGATGCATGAACCAGCGAATCTTCTACTAACTTTGAAATCGTTATAAATATTAAATATATTTCGTCTCTAAATATTATGGGGTGTTTCATAATCCAGGTTATTATTGCAGTAAATGAAATGAAAATGTCTTAAAACCACGAGGTCTCAAATGTCGTAATCAAAAACTTGAGTTTATATTGTCTGTTAAGTTGAACCAAGTTTTGCCCTTGAGATGTACGGTTAAAGGAAGTTGGACAGTTTTGTCCAGAAGTACGTGGATCTCCCTCGACTACAATTAAACCCCTTGTTCTCCACTTCCATCTGTCACGAGTCTCGGGGGCATGATGCATACATTTGATTAGTAATTCCCACTTCATCACCAGCTCTCTGTCATCCCTCCATCCATCCCTCCCTCTCTCTCTCTCTGTCTGTCTGTCTGTCTGTCTCTCTCTCTCTCTCTCTCTCTTGTTATCTGGCCTCCATTCTCATTATCATCTCCAAGCAAAGTAACGGGAATAAATTGTTCTTAGTAGAGTAATAGTATATTACAAAACCAGGTTGGGAAGGGGTATTTACACAATCGAGGAAAAGTTGTTCTTAATTTCCGAGTTTCTGTGAAACACTTCACAAACATGCGTTGTACATAATTTTTTGGGCGATGGTGTTTTCAAAATAATAAATAATAGTAAAATAATAGCATCTTGGTTGGAAATATTTGCGTTAATTATAAACAATTGACTGACGTTAGCAGTCTGGCGAACGTATATATGCTAACTGCCGAAAAATAATTGTTGTTTACAGTAGCCTTGATATCTATCTCGCATAAAATGGCTGCAAGTATGAATGATTGTAATCAAAACGACGAAATTGAAGAAGCATGGGAAGTTGGGTGTGCTTTTTTAGTGCCAGAGAAATCTAAATTAAAATAAGAAAACATATACATTTCATTCAGAAAATGGCTGGAGGAGAAGAATTGTAGTGTAAGTGAAAAAAGTATGGTTGCTTATTTCGTACTTAGGAGTGAAACATTAAAGTCTGCAGCGAGTTTGTGCTCATAATAGTCAATGCTGATGACGATGATAAATTTAAAAAAGGTATCAATATTGCAGACTTTGTTACACTAGTTAGCTTCTTCAAAAATAAGAATAATTGGACTTAATGTTAAAAACTCTAAAAGTTTTCAGTAGCATTTTGTTAAGTCAACTTTCAATATTGTTTCAAATAAAGTTCAGATCATTTAAAATGCAGTGATTTCTTTCATATAATGTGTATTAACACTACCTTTTGGATGTATTTTTGTATGTACAAAAATGGCAGTGTTTTTACTTCCAACACGTGGGTTGTAATATTGCAGTATAGCTATTTAGGTTGACAACCCCGAAGTGTAGAAAGTTGAACTTTCAATCATGGTCGCCATTGCTGGTAAGTACCATAAAACGTACTATCGCGCAAAAAAATATATTATATATTATCTATAATGACGTAGTCCATTGTTGAACCATAGCCTCTCCTTTCTTAAGAGTTACTAGACCAAGTTAATTTTTAATTACCTTATTTACCCATAGATGTAATGATTGGCATGCTATCACATACCGACTCAACGAGACTTCTAGCAGGCAACTAAGGTTTCACTAGGACGTTGAGGTCAGTAAATTTTACTAATAGTTATTTTTTATTCAAGCTTAAGGATATTTTACGAGCCTGAAAATCTTCAGACTCGGGACCCAAGGCGTAAAGTCCCTCCCGGAGGACTTGCTCCTTGGATTTTTCCATCCTAAAAATGGTTGCCGTATTTTGAAATTATGATATTCATTTTGTGTATCCTAAATATAAATTACTGAAATCGTTGTAATATATTGTTAAAAAAGGATAATGACGACATTGTTGCAAGGAAAGGGAAAACTCACTAAAAAATAAAGTTAAAACCTCGCAATCATGCCTATTTTAAACAGTTATAAATCGTATTATTGATTATTTTTGTTGTCTGAAAAAGTTTTCACTTTAAAATCCGGTCTATAGTAAACGTCGAAGAAGAGCACTGAAATTTCTTTATGGAAAAATGGAGTCATTAGGTAGGACATAAATGGGGAGGCACAAATATTAATTCAGGAATGACATGTATGATTACTTTTATCCGCATTGCCATGAATCTCCGGGTTCCATAATTTCAGAAAGTTAATTATAACGGCAAATAGAATATTGATGGTAACAACTGTAGATATTCTAACGTTAAGTTTTTTTATCCATTTTTAATGTTTAAAGGTTGATATGCTCACGAACTCAATGTATATTTTTAGTAGATTACGTATGTATAAAATATATCTATAAACACTTTTGTCAACAGAGTGTAATTTCCACATAATGATATTCAGTTCATATCCAGAGTAAACTTATGTTCGTACACAATATTTCCGACATATTTTACAGTCCAATAATTGGAATACCCATATTAATAAGAATTGATGTCCAAAGAACATCATACATCACAAAGTGCTACAGTTCCTTGTTTTCACTATCTTCAGTTATATGTATATATATATATATATATATATATATATATATATATATATATATATATAAATGTCCACCGCTGTGGTCTGGAGGTAGCGTGCTGCCTAGTCACCCAGCGGGCCCGGGTTCGATCTGCGGTCGGGGCAGTTTTTCTGGGTGAGGTTTTTATCGGGGTTTTTCCTCATCAGTAAGACAATTGTCAGGAAAACTTTGAGGCCCAAACTGTCCCCGAAATCATATGGTCATCATCATCATTATCACCCTTATCATTATCATTATGATCATCCTTTACCGGTGTAAAAAGCAACGGGAAGCTACCAGATCTACAATTCCCTAGGAAAGCTGCAAGCATAGCATGGAAATGCTGCCTTCAGGCAGAATTACTATGGATGGATGGATATAGTATATGTATAATTCATCGCTGTGGTCTCGAGGTAGCGTGTTGCCTTGTCACGCAGCGGGCCCGGGTTCGATCCCTGGTCGGGGCAGTTTTTCTGGGTGAGGTTTTTATCGGGGTTTTTCCTCACCTGTAAGACAAATGTCAGGAAAACGTTAAGGCCCAAACAGTCCCCGAAATCATATGGCCATCATCATAATCATCATCCTCATCATTATCATCCTTCACCGGTGTGAAAAGCAACGGGAAGCTACCAGATCTACAATTCCCTAGGAAACTGCAAGCATAGCATGAAAATGTTTTGGAGTTTAATTTTTGCTGTAGTCTGTTATCGATTTTATTCAATTTGTACACGTTAAGATATGGTATTTTCTACATATTTCTCCGCATAGCATTTGCAATCTTCTGTCGGCTCGTGAAATTTCTTGTTCGCACAAATTTTATGGTGAAAACCGTGTAATGCGAGTCTTGTTACGACGTGTCTCTGGGTGTTACACTCTCTGGTCCAACTATCATCCAGCATGGCTGGTGTGGTGTAGAACTCTTGGTCTACCTCTCTCTTCTTGTGTTCCCTGATGTTAATTAGTTCCTGATAGGCGTCCTGTAGACGGTAGCCCTGTTGTAATCTGATATCCTCTATAAAATAGGTCTCTTTCATGAGCTCGTAAACCAGGCGTGATGGCGCTGTTTTTCCAACTCCTAATACCCGTTTCAAGTACATAGTCTTAAGCTCTTTGTAGTCTTAACATATCGCCAATTTTAATTTTCTCCCATATGATCTCTATTCCATACGTTATGGTTGGTGCTGTTGCTGTTTTAAATAAAGTCATGGCTGTGTCTGTTGATAGATTGGTTATGTTCGGAATATTGTATGAGGCTTTGATGGTTGCTGCCGCTCTTTCCTGAATGTGCTAGTTGAAAGATGTTACTGTAGTCTGTAGTGTAATTCCGAGATTATTTGTACATCCCTACTATCTGAAGTGGTTCATTGAATTAGGTTATTCTGTCTTTGGTCGTTATTTTTCCTCCCTTCCTGAATGTCATTTGGACTGTCTTTTCTTCGTTTATAATTAGGTCGTTTTCCTTTGCTCAATCATGTTCCCTCTATATTCAGTTATAAGTAGTAATATTTTCCTATAGAAACCGAGGAACACAATAACATAGAGTCTAATAACACTGGTATACAAGAATGTACTTTTTATTTCACAAGAATAAAAATAATAGATTCTACAAGTGTTTTTTTCATGCTGAATTCAAATATCATTTCAGTTTTCCCCCATCACGGTAGGAGGTTTGTGTGATATTCATTTGGATTGTTTTTATAATACTACTCATACATTTTTATAATACTACCTACAAATGGTAGATAGTGATTTTTGGGCATCGTTTGTATCTGGAATATCCCACTTCTTGGTCCAACGGTAGTCAGCCAGCATATTAGAACTCCACTAGCCTTGGTACCTATTTTCCATTGTAGGAATTTGGTCATGAAAACTCTCACCGTGCTCATCGCTGACAGCCCCAAGATTTTCTAGGAATAAGTCTAAATGAGAGACCAAGAATTGAATTTTTAAATACATGTTGCATCCCATAGCGTTTTATAACAATGTAGAAGATCGGCTGCTAGGCCACGAAAGTTTTCTGCTTTATAGTTTCCAAAGAACGTACGCTTTTTAAAGACTCTCAGGTTGCTTTTTCAAGTGGATTTAACAGTTTTTCAAATTTTCTTCAGCCATTAATGACCGTATTTGTGGTCCTATAAAAATTCATTCTTTCATTTTAGCATCATCGACGTTGGTTAATTTCGATTTGAAGTAAAATATTCCACCAGAAAGTGTATCCATAGATTTTACGAAATTTTTCATTACCTCTAATTTAATATGCAATGAAGGTTAATTCATTTTTCAGGATTCACTAAAGGGACATGTGACACACTTTTCTCGTCAGGGATACGAAATTAACGTTTAGGCCATGATTTTCCAACATAGACAGATACATAATAACGTCAGATTATCAGGTTTTAGCATGTCAACACATGAATTATATGATGCTACAAGACAACAACAAGGCAGATGGGCGCGGGAAACCACCATGTGGGACCCCTACATTGGAAGACGAACACGAGGTCGGCCAAGAAGGAGATGGACAGACACGTTCAAACTGATGTTGGGAGGACATTGGTCAACCATAGCCCGCAACAGGAAAAAGTGGAAACAACTAGCGAACAATCTAAAAATGGACTAAAATTCTTAATAAACTGCAGTGACGTGCACAAGTGAAAGACTCTATAAACATAATGTTCACGTGAATTAGCTCACCACGTGAACCACTTAAAACTTTAAAATTGAGCCTCCCTCTTGTAGGAGGCCCTAGCCCTTCATGGGACATAGTGGCTACATTCATTCATTCATATATAATTTCCTTAATTACAACTCCAATAAAATCGCTACATATAAGGTAAAGTTTCCTATGAAAGGTTAAAGAGAATACTAAAATCTGATTTTAAAAAGTAGCTGTCACAAACAAAGCGTGCCTGATGGAAAAATTCTGAGTACATTTCTGAATTTAGTATGAAAACATGCACTATATTCACTAATCAGATTTGTTGTGAAGAAAACATTATCTTCCAGTGTAATTAAATGTAAGTTGTCGGGAATACACTTAAACTCTATGTGATTGCTATTTACCGTAGACCATGTTTCAAGAGATTATACTGTCATTATCAGCTAAATCCGTTTGCTCATGAGAAATCAGTTGTGTGACGCAATCACCTCATTTTGATAGTGGTAACTATAGTAAGTACATAAAACCGCCGAGAGATAGTAAAATGTTTTAACTTGGTCATGTCAATATCTGACTGTCGCTACAAAAGCATGCAGAATGGAAACGTTATATTTTGTACGATTTCTGAAGTTTGACAACATTGTTTGCATTTATGTTTGTTTTTAGTGTACTTTCCATTCCTGAAATTGCATGTATTGGGTACATTGTCCTGTATAACCAGAATGCATATTTTAAGTACAATGTAAAAATGTATGTCGTTTACTATATGTTTGATATTTCTCGGTCAACAGACATACGCTCAATATAATTTTAATATGTAACATGCAGAGACTTATGTTGCCATTACTGAATGTTATGTTCCATGTGTCCTTATGTGTATGTTTAGTAGGACGTGAGTGTAGGGTAATAAGATAGCATTGTGTAGTAGTGAAGTAGTCTCGAATACTCTCTTTCATGAATATATTTTATAACCAGCATTCCCCTACCACCTTGAGATCAATATAGAGAGAACTGGTTAGTGAGACGTGTGGAAGATAGTTGCAATACTTTGAGATTAGTAATAGTGCTTCTCTTTGTAACTCTGTGTTAACCAGTATAAGGAGTGATTCAGAAATATGGCTATACGTTTGATCGCATTTTGTGATGAAAATATTATTATTAAAGGATTTAAAGGTTTTATGATGTTATCATTGGAAAGGGAATCCTTAAAAATTGCAACAATAGAACAAAACAAAACAAATCACTGCTCACGTGCAACTTGGCGGGTTGATTTTTGTGGGCTAGCGTCGAACGCCTCCACAATTCTCTTCGTTGTTTCTGCATCCGTGCTAATGCGAGGCCTTCCAGGAGGTTTGATTTTCTGCATCCTTCCAGTTTCCAGCAGTCGTTTTCTCCAGTTCCCCACAGTCGGCGGCTGCAATGCTACGTTACTCAAGTCTTGCCCTTCTTGCGGCCTCACGATTATTAGCACCCGTTATTGCCCATGCAGCAATTGTAATTTTGCTGTTGCATATTCAACGCCATTTTGACTAATGACGTAAGTTCTACAATGTTTTGTTTTATTCCATTGTTGTAATTTGAATAATTGCCTTTCCAACAGTAATTTCATATTTCCTGTAATGGTAATATTTTCATCACACAACGCGATCAAACTTATAGCCATATTTATGATTCACCCCGTAGTTTTCTAAATGAGTATGTGGGTTCTGACATAGCGTATGTCGTTTTAACCATCAATATGTTTTATTATTGTTTTGTTGATTCTCTGAAGGTAGTTCTTATCTAAACGTCTTTTAATGTGTATAGCTTTTTCGAATCTCATTGAACTTCAAATGCTTATTGGCCTCTCATTTCTAATAGAAGATCCATTTTGAACAATTAACCTTTCAAGCTTCTTTGCTAAGAGATGTGTTATGATTTGTTTTTGTCAATATCAAATTCCATCCGAATATCCTTTCAGAATAATTCAGGTAGATGAATCGTAGTTCGCAAAATGTGTGTTAAGTGTGATTCGTTTGGTGAATAAAGTGTGTATAAATATGAGATTATAATGATGGGTATATTTTATGTTGTAATCACACAATTATACCTTATATCACCTAGAATTTTTTTTGGGACTAGATTAATTACAAGTTTAAACCAAATGGGCTCAGTTAATGTATTTGGAATACGAATGTTTAAGAAATGCATGACGATTGAGGAAATAATATTTAAAGAAGTGCATTACATTGTTTTGTAAAAGATACGCGATTTTCATACCAAACTTTCCTAGAGGGATATCAGAGGATCATAAACAAAACATGTAACATTTTAATACAACTAAGGTGAAACATTTCTATTTAAGCCGAGATTTTAACCCGATATCTCCAGCTTTACACGCTAGCGCCCTAAACCATTGTGTTACTTGGGCATTTAGGAAGAGACACCAATTTTTCTCTACTTGAAATTCCTGTATCCCTATTAGTGAACTTCTAATCACATCACATTAGCGCCTTCTACTAAGAATGCATTATTTTATTTTAAAGCCCATGTTTTTCCTTTACAGAGATTTGGGCGCTCTCCCCCTACAGGGAAGAATTTGAACCATACTAATTTAGTTACACTTGTTTTCGTATAGATGTCATTTCAATGGTACGTGGTCAGCGTTCCGCCTCATACTGACATCTAGAAAACCAAGGTAGTACTAGGACGGGAAAATTCGGTAAATTTTGCTTAGAGGCCTTTTCATTCAGGCTTAAGGATTTTTTACGAGCCTGAAAATCTTCAGACTCGGGACCCACGGCTTAAAGTCCCTCCCGTAGGACTTGCTCCTTGGATTTTTCCGTCCTAAAAAATCCATCGACCCCAGCCGGGTTTGAACTCGCGACCCTCGGGACCAGAGGCAAGGAGCATAACCACTAGTCCACCGCTGCCAGTAGAATGCATTATACAATCTGAATTTATTCAGTGCCACAACAGCTAAAAACATAATATTGAAATTAATGTACGCAGATTTGATGATCGCATACCCTCGGGACCAGAGGCAAGGAGCATAACCACTAGTCCACCGCTGCCAGTAGAATGCATTATACAATCTGAATTTATTCAGTGCCACAACAGCTAAAAACATAATATTGAAATTAATGTACGCAGATTTGATGATCGCATACTTACTTACTCATTGGCACTATCGAACCCGTAGGGTCATGTCCGCGCGGACATAAGCTCTCCATACATCCCTATCCCGAGCTAATGCTTTCCAATCATTCCCTGTGTATTCTACGTCCCTCAAATCAGTGTTAATGTTATTCTCCCACATCATTCTTGGTCTACCAACTGGGCGTTTTCCCTCTGGTTTTCCTACAAGAAGCTTCCATTCACTTCTTCCATTTCCCATTCGTGCCACATGTCCTGCCCATCGCAGTCTATTTGCTGTTTGCATACAACAATTAATGCAACTAAAGAGAAAAATTTCTGCCTAAAGCGGAATTTGAACCCGAGATATCCAGCTTCATGCGCTGGCGAACTAAAATATTGTTATGCTTAAGTTTTGCTTGTATTAACTATTGCATGCGAACAGTAAACCTGATAACAATAATTTCAAAATTACTTTTGTAAAATTTCCCATTTTTCTGAGATAAGATTGTAACTGAGGTCTGAAAAAAATTTAGAAAAAATCTGGAGTGTAGAGCAGAAACCCAATATTTCATATTAGAAGATCAGAAGAGGTATATCAGACAATGTGGAGAATTTGAATATATACGGGTAAAAGCAAATAAAGAGGATTGACAAGAAAGTGATATTAAGTACAAAATAAATAAAGGTTGAACAATAAAAGCATTGATAAATGGAGTCATGTGGAACAGACATAATAAAAAAAATTACAAATATATAATTTAATAGTGAGACATACTGTCACATATGGAGCTGAAGTTTCGAAATTCAACAAAAACTTAGAACAAAAACTAATGTCGATGGAAATGGATTTCTTGAGGAGAATAGCAAGATGTTCAGAATTAGAAAAAAAAAAAAAAAAGAAATAATGTCATACGAATGCAAGAAGAAAGGTAACCAAGAAAAACATTGAAATGATGTCCACCTGGAAGAAGAAAGAAATGAAGACCACCAAACGTGTGGATGCAAGAAATATAAACTGGAATGAGAACAAGATGATTGGAGGACTTGGAGTAGATGGATAGAGACGAGTGGAGAAGGGAAATAAAACTTCAGGCACATAAATATATATAACCATTGAAAATATGTATATAAATAAATCAGATAATGAAAATGTTAATAATAATAATAATAGTGATTGTGTTTGATAATATTCTGCACCGTATCCGAGCAGTTTGAGGCATGATGCCTTGGTGCAGAGCTACGAGAATTGTCCTGGTTCGAGTCCCCATGGGGGAAGATAATTTCCCATGCAATTTCGGCTAGTATGAGACGTGTTGCGATCCAGAATCGTGAGGAATTTGATTAACTACAATAAGTAGCAGCTCCATGTTTACAAAACCAGCTGTGACAGCTGGGGGACCCGAAATGCTGACCACATGCCATCTTACACACTGAATGGATGGTCACCGACCTCTTTAATGCAGGTGGACGTGAGGCCAGCAGCTGGCTGTTGGTTAAGAGCATTCTTGGGTCGTCGTGCCATTGAATTGTGTTACTACTACTACTACTACTACTATTACTACTATTACTACTACTACTACTACTACTACTACTACTACTACTACTACTACTACTACTACTACTACTACTACTACTACTACTACTACTACTACTACTACTACTAATAATAATAATAATAATAATAATAATAATAATAATAATAATAATAATAGCTTATTATAACTGCGAACAACTTCTCTTAAAGTGTTTTAATTTTTGTTTGTTAGTAAATAACATTTCTCATGCTTTATTGTGTTTATCTTCTTGTATCTTGTAAGCCCATGTTTTCCTTAACAGAGATTTAGGCGCTCTCTCCCTACAGGGAATAATTTGAACCATACTAATTTTTACACTTGTTTTCGTATAGATGTCATTTGAGTGGTCCGTGGTCAGCGTTCCGCCTCATACTGACATCTAGGAAACCAAGGTAGTACTAAGACGGGAAAACTCGGTAAATTTTGCTTAGAGGCCTATTTCATTCAGGCTTAAGGATCTTTTACGAGCCTGAAAATCTTCAGACTCGGGACCTACGGCTTAAAGTCCGTCCCGAAAGACCTGCTCCTTGCATTTTTCCATCGGGACCTACGGCTTAAAGTCTGTCCCGAAGGACTTGCTCCTTGGTTTTTTCCATCCTAAAATAATCCATCGACCACGGCCGGGTTTCAACCCGCGACCCTCGGGACCAGAAGCAAGGGGCATAACCACTAGTCCACCGCGGTCGATTTTATTGTGTTTATATGAAGTTATAATTCAAATTATGGATGAGAAGTTAAAATTATGTCATTAAATATAGTGGAAACCAATTCGAATATATCCATAGAAGTTCGAAAATGATGTTAGTGATCTCATATAGCAGAGAATTGCTCGATTCATATCCACCATTCTGTTGATAAGGAATGTAGAAAGTGTTGGATACGTAGAGAGACAGAGGGGGGGGGAGTTTGCAGGTTCATCCCTGCAGGGAATTGTGCCACTGTAATTTGGTGAGGGAGAAAAATTGCATATAGATATCTACAGGGGACAGAATACACATTTCATTAGTTTAAAACCCGATGTTTAATTACTTGAATAAACAGCTTAGGGACTCGTTGAACTAATTGATTTAAAAACTGGACTGTTTTACATTTATCAAGTAGTTACCGAGCTTTAATTCTTTATCCTATCGGAATTCTGTTACAAAAATAATGATTATTATTTATGCAATAAGTACGTTAATTATGACTTTGGCGAATGGAAGTGGAATGTTTACGGACGAGTTTCTGATACTCAAATACATGCTCAAAAATCTTTGTGTATTTGTACCGTATATTTTTAGTAAAGTTCCGTAATTTAATATAATATTTATGTAATATTTACTCATAAAGTAAATATTTTCTATGTAAACCGAGTTTCTTCTTTCGTCATTATTATGATTTAATATGTTACATTTGTTGTTCTTCTTCTTCTTCCTTCCAAGTATTAGGCCAAGGCCTGTTACGATCATATAGCAAATTTTCCCTCCATCGTTTCATAGGACGGCCCAGTGTTATATTTGTTACAATATAATAATATGGTTGGTTTTCATGTACTGGTAGTTACCATAACTTTGAGGTTCAAGGATTAAAACCCAGTCGGGGCCGATGGGTTTTTAAAGGTGTAAAAATCTTATCTTCGGAAAATACGTAAAGCCGTGGGTATCGTGTCGTAGATTTATGCCAAGTAAAATAACCTCTTAGGGAATCTAAACAAAAATTTGTTGGTCATTTCATTCCTAGCTTAGATTTATCATTAGGGCTCGGAAGTTGAGGACCTATAATATTCCTATAAAATACCTTTAAAAAAGACCTAAAGATATCCTACAAAATACCTAAAATTCTGGAAAAGCGTGTAAAAAGTGTTGCAATTGCTAACGAGTGGATAAAGATTACCTCGCTGTTTTCACCCTCTGATCGAAGTAGCAACTTCTTGGAAAATTTGAAGTCGAAATACAATAGTTTAGGCGGTCAGTAGGCTGATGATTAAAAATAACGGGGTATTTTGTGAGGGTTCAATAGTTTCTCGCGAACAAAAGTGTTTGAAATATGAAAAATCTTTGGAAAGTAAAGCTAGAGAGTATTTTAAAAGAAGTTGGAATTGAGACTAGATTTTGTGGATTCTTGAATTAAACAAATGATGTAAATGTAGTGAAAAAATGCAATGTTGCAAAAAATCCATTAAGACCTACAAAAAAGGCTAAAAAGGGACGAATAAGCTAAAAAAGTCGAAAAAAGACAAATTAAACCTGCTATTTTCTTGCCTAAAATTACCCTATATTTGTTGGGCCTCGTATTTAGACATAAAAATGATTTTTCCTCAACTTCCGAGCCCTTTGTGATGCTAATGATCTTAGATATTAAAGACCATCATTAAATAAGAATATTGCCCACAAATAACTTGCGACTAGGAAAGAATACCAGAAATGTCATAATGACAACCAGATGGTAATAATTTAAAAAAATTGTTTTAATGTTTCTTTATTATTCTAAATATCCGGCTTTAAATGCTATAACTACAATGATGCCCGCCACCTCCTGCAATTTTAATATGTATATATATATATATATATATATGTGTGTGTGTGTGTGTGTGTGTGTGTGTGTGTTAGATGTTATAACTATATCTTTTGAGATGTGGCAATGAAGGCAAATATCACATGAAAAGATAATTAACTCAGGCATTTATTTTTCTTTTCATGTCATATATATGACATGAAAAGAAAAATAATTTGTGGTTAAAATTGATTGCCATTTACAATGATCTCGATATATATATATATCAATTTTAACCACAAATTTTAAAGTTGGCAATACAATTCTAGGTACCATACTGTTTGCAGACGATCATGCAATCTTTAGCGCTTCACAAAATAGCAGCATATAAATTAAATGAAATAGCAAAGATATTCAACATGACAATCTCTGAAAGTAAATCGAAAGTAATGGCATTGAACGGGAATGACCACATGAGGTGTAAAAACAGCATTAATAACAGTATAATACAACAGGCGAACAATTTAAATTTTTTGGGATGCTATGTATCATATTGCCAGAAGGAAGATATCTATTAATATTAAATTTAACAAATTTTACAGAATGTGTAGCACTATAAAACGAACACTGAAAAGTAAAACATTGAGGAGTACACAATTAAAATTTTACAAAATCATGGCGGTGCCTGTCTTAAGATATGAAAGTGAGAATTGGACTCTTAACCGTTCAGGGAGAAGAAAAATAGAAACTGCAGAAATTATTTTATTTCGTTCAGTAACAGGTGAGATATTTTCGGACAGAAAACGAAATGAAGATATTATAAAATACTTAAATAGTTCCAGTTTAACAAACAGAATTGACAATGTGAGAAACGACTGGTATGAACATGTTAAAAGAATGTCTACACATATAGGCCTAATCCCTCAGCTGTTATTAAAATACAAACCAATAGGACACAGAAGTGTTGATCGCCCATTTACTAGATGGGAAGATTCATTAAGCCCTATTCGATATGAAAACAGGTCAAAGGACCTAATTTCATGATGCAGAAGAAGAAGAACTAAAGTAAATTTAACGCTACATATTAACCTATAAGCATAGGATAAAGATGAGAAAGGAGAAAAAAAAAAGAATCCAGAAAGTTAAGTTCTTGTATATAAATATTATACTAAGAGACACGTTATACAGTTTCTTGTCTGCTATTTTAGTGCAAGAAAGGAGATTCCGTATTTTGATATAGGAAATCGATATCATATTAGCCGAGTATAGCCAGCGAAAGATACAATTTATATATCTACGCGACAATCCTGGCAATTTTTTTAATGGAACAACCTTTCAGATCTAACTTTATTTCTGTTATCAAGAAGAAATGAAAGTGTTTTATTTTTATTTTATTGTTATTTATAGCCTTTCCACATCTAATATCCTTGTAACTACATATGTAGAATGTTTGGTTGTATCTAGTGGACATGTAAGAACAACGACTACAACTCAATGATAAATAAGCTGTGATTTTATGCTGATGATGGAGTAATATTATTAGGCGATAGCGAGAATATACTAAGGGTCAAAACCCACGCTTTATTGAGTAAGGCTATGAAATTGCGTCTGGAAGTAAACATCAATAAAACCATATATCTGATCATACATAGAAAAACATTATAAATGGAAATGGACATTTAATGATAAATGACGGAAATTTTGAAAAAAAAAAAATCTTAATTCAAGTACCTTAATTACAAACAAAAATGACGTCCAAAAAAGGAATTAAATATAGGCTCAAATCTTGCAATGCATGTTGTTACATATTATTGGGACTCTTCTCGTCCCAATTGTTCTCAAAAAACATTAAAATAAAAATATATAAAACTGTTATTTTCCCAGTTTATATTATATGGATTTGAAACATGGGCGCTTACTTTAAGGAGGGGAAAGGATTACGAGTATTTGAAACTAAAGTTCTTAGGAAACTTTTTGGAACAAAGACAGACGAAAAGACGGCGAATGAATAACAGTGACCTACATGATCTTTATGGGAAACCAGATATAATAAGAAAAGTTCAGTCTCGTGGACTGCATTGATCAGGACATGTGGCACGAATGAGGAATGAAAGAGAATCATGGAAGCTCCTGGAAGGAAAACCTGAGAGAAAGCGCACAGTACTTAGGCATGGAATGAGGTAGGAGAATAACATTAGTCATGATTTGAGGGAAGTAAATTATACAAAGGGTGATATGGAAAACATTAGCTTTTGATAGTGATGTCTGAATAGTTACGTCTGCGGCCATTAACCTACGTGTTCGATAGTGCCAGTGAGGTAAATATAATGAAAAATTACTAATGTTGAAATCATTACCCTGGCGGCGACTCAGCCTCTAACGGAACTGAGTACCAGATGCTTGTTCTGGAGTTATACTGGCGGGCGGCACGCAGGGCTGACAACCCGATTGACATCAAGTGCCGATTGTCTAGAAAAAGTGGGAGCCTTAACCTCCTACTATCCAAAGGGCCTATAGTGGGATCATTTTACTTTCCAAAGGGCCTATAGTGGGATCATTTTACTTTACTTTACTTTAAAAAAGACTGTGGTAATGAAGTTAGAACCCAATATTTACCTATATGAAGGTAAAGGTAAAGTGATCCCACTACATGCCTCAGGAGGCCCTTGGGGTAGTAGGAAGTTAAGGCTCCCACTTTTTCTTGACAATCGGCACTTGATGTCAGCCGGGTTGTCAGCCCTGCGTGACGGTCGCCTTTACCCCAGAACAAGCATCCGGTACTCATTTCAGTTAGAGGCTGAGTCGACCCCAGGACCATAGTGCCGCCAGAAGGTTTGGGTCAGTTTAAAAATTCTGACCCCACCGAGACTCGAACCCTCGACCTTCCGGCTTGTAGCGCAGTACCTTAACCAGTACGCTACGGCGTGCCCCACCTATATGAAGGAGTAATATAAAAATCTCCTGTGAGTTGAATCGTTTCAGATGGTATCAGATGAATCATCAGAAAACTAAATATAACTGAATGGAGGAAATAGAAAAAGCTAATTCAACATATCTGTATTGTTATTCCATTAATAGCAGTATAGACTATATCCCGTTGTATTTATTTGATTGTTTGAATTGCACTGTGGGGAAAGGTGGCCACTTTGAGAATGAAAGACCGCAAGGAACAAGACAAATCACAAAAACGATATATGTCTGATTTTATTACACTGGTCGACAGAAATGAACTTGTTTCTTTCACAAGAATAAAAATATGAGATTTTAGAATTATTTTTCATCCTGAATTTAAATATCATTTCAGTTTTTCCTATCAGGCAAGGATTTTCTGTGATATCCATTGACATGATTTATAATTTTTAATAAAATCCATCTGTCCCGCGCCGTAGCCGAGCGGTTAAGGTAGGAAGCCTTGGCGCAGAGCTACGGGACTTGCGCTGGTTCGAGTCTCCATGGGGGAAGAAATTTTCTCATGGTATTTCGGCCAGTATGGGACCGGTGCCCACCCAGCATCGTGAGTCAATTGGGTAGCTACAATAAGTAGCGGCTCCAGGTTGAGGAACCAGCTATAACGGCTGGGGGACTCGACATGCTAACCACATGTCACCCCTACACTGGCTGTTGATCATCTACCTCTGTGATTGGCACATGTGGATGTGAAGGGCCAGCAGCCGGCTGGTAAAAGGGCAACCGCTGAAAAAGTGGAAAGACCCTCAATCGGAATAAAATCCATCTAACTCTAACTCATGACTTACCTAGAAAGTGGTAGATAGTAATTTTCGGGCATATTTTGCATCTGGAACATCTCTCTTCTTGGTCCAACAGTAGTCAGCCAGCATATTAGAACTCCACTTGCCTTGGTATCTCTTTTCCATTGTGGAAATTTGCTGATTAAAACGCTCACCGTGCTCATCAGAGACAGCCCTTAAATACAGCTTGAATAAAATTGCTACATATAAGGTAAAGGTTCCTACGACAAGTCAAAGAGAATGCTAAAACCAATTTTAAAAAAGTAACTGTCACAAAATAACTGTGCCTGATGGAAAAATTCTGACTACATATCTCAATTAAGTATGAAAAAATGCACTAGATTCACTAAACCGATTTCTTGTGAAGAAAACCTTGTCGAGCAGTGTTACCGAAGTCACTTGTTTCAAAAAAGTGCATATTATATGAGACACTCACTAATATTAAAAATCGGCATTAAAAATCGACACGATTTCTAACATTTTATTCCTAAAGTGCCAATACAAATAAATTTCATGGAAAAATTCCGTTGAGGTATTAGTTAGAATATACAAATTGCAATATTACATTCCATTGATGCAGTTTACCTCTCAACGTATAGGTACTTTTACATGCCACACGCCAACCGGGGCTTATAATGGCACGACTTGTCGGGAGAGGGTCTTCTAACTATGAGTCACTAATTTTTTGAACACCCCAGGACATGGAGGACCTATCCGAATAATCAGCTCAATGTCAGGACCTCCTCCAAGACAAACCAAACATACCATTCACACACACATACTAAACGTGGCGAATATGATAATGATGGTCAGACTATATTCGAGGACCGTTAGGGCCCTAAAGTTTCCTACCGGAGTTCGAAGCCGGGTACGCTGCGTACGAGGCAGCGATGCTACCCCGAAACCACAATAGTGGATCAAATTGAAATATCATCATCTTTTCTTCTTCGGCTTCCCCACTTATAGGTTTGCCGTCTTCAGTTTTCATTTATTTCTGTCATTACAATCTCCTTCTTCCAAATTTCTATAATCCACTATAGTTCTGACGTAGGTTTTCCATTTCCATCTTGGTCTGCCACGTTTATTTCTTCCAGGGGATGACCATTGGTACATATTTTTTGGCCATCTTTCATTTTCCATTCGTTGTACATGGCCATACCATTTAAGGTTTGATTTTCAATCCTCTTAACAAAACATGTGGTGACATTCATTTTTCTCCAAATGAATTCATTTATTATTTTATTCTGTCATGGATGAAGTGGATAGTACCTAATTGCTTTCAGGACATAAGGCCCCAAAGAAGAATGACTTATCTTCTTTGTTAAACTGTACGAAGAGTATTTTGATTGGCAGTGTGATTCTTTGTAATATAAAGTTACAAAATCTCTAAGACGAATCCGTTCCTAAATAAGATGGTTCATAAAGCAAGATTGAACATTGCCATGGAGCACTAGGACAAGACCCAGGACTTCTGAAATAACATGATCTCTTCCGACGAAACTAAAATAATTATTTTCGAATGCGATAAAAAAATGGGTATGTAGAAAAAATAACATTGCCAATGAAAATACTATTCCTACAGTTTAACAGGGAGGATAAGTCACTCTTCTTTGGGGTCGTATGTCCTGAAAGCAAGTAGGTACTATCCACTACATCAATGGCACTACGGAGCACTGGGTCTGCAGTGTTACTCTGAAAAAGAATGTAAAAGTACTGAGAAAATGGGCAAGTCCGTGTATTATGCATTTCAGGAAGACAATGGCCCGAAACATACTGCCGACAATAAACGGTGGTTGATCTGGAAAGTCTCCGATTAGCTAAAAACGCCTGTCCAATTTCCGGACCTAAACCACCTTGATCACTTAGGGAGTTCGTCAGATGAATGTTTAATCTAAATATCAACTGAAGAGAGTTGTTTCGGAAAAATAAGGTCAAATTACTGTAGAAACTTGTTTCAGATTAGTAAAGTCAATGGGGAAAAGGTGCAGAGTTATTATTAAGGCCAAGGGACATTATTTAAAGTACTAAGTATTTTATTTTTACAATAAAATCCCTGTTACGTATTTGTTAATTTATTTAAAGTGTACAAAAAATAACAATGTTACACAAAATAGTAGATTTTTTTCAAATGCCCCCAGGTTGTCTTGCGACATTCCTGGTGTTCTCGTCCTGGGCATGGCTAGTGCTTGTAACGCCACTTTCTGAGGTGGGGTGGCGCCTGGAAGGGCGGGGTTACGTTGGGCCTCCGATGAATACGATGGGTGTGTGATGATGATCTATAGTGGTGTGTGCGGGGCCTGGAGATTGTCCGGCGAGACCCTAATCTTAATTTAAAATTAATATGAATAATGATGGATTGCGATTTCCATATGATATTCGGGGACGCGTTTGGCCGTCTGATATTTTTCTTAGCAGGTGAGAAAACACCCCGATAAAAACTCAAAAGCGCTCAGCGGCCGTAACAAACTGTCCCGACTGGGGATCGAAATCCGGACATCTCCGGCTGCGTGACCAGGCAGCACGCTACCTCGAGACCACAGCGGTGTACAAATAGTAGATTTAGTTTTCTAATTAATTAATGTTTTTGTTGTTTGAAAGTTGTGAATTTCAACTTCAGTTTAATTTAATGAATACTTATTAAAATTAGTGGTCGCCCAGCGGTCGAAATTCGACCACAATTCATTAAATTTTTAAGTTTGTCACAACTATGTCATTATGCTTTAATTTTCTATTTATTTTAAAAATACGAACGATAGGAAATATGTGGTATAACTTGGCTAAGCCATACTTAAAAAAACAGTAACGCGTCATTTGATAATTTATCATCATCATCATCACTGGTATCATGGCAGCTGCCGCCGTCTTCCGGAAACCAAACGCCATTCCTCTCTATCCATCCATTGATCTTCCTCCATTCTCTGATATTCATAGCTGCTTGTACCCCTTCTATCCAAATTTTCTTCGGTCTTCCTCTCTTCCTCCTTTCCATTGGGATCCATTCCATAACAATTTTTGGCAATCTTTGCTCTGGCATTCGTTTGTCATGACTATTTATACTATTTAAATTTGCATTTAGCCTATTATTAAGTGCACGGGAATATATTCCTTCTTCTTTGTCTGTCACTCCGACCGCCAATGTTCTATGTCGAGACATGATGGAAGTAGGTGTGAATATCTAAAAATAAAACAAAATGTAATGAAATCACTGAAACCAAGATTGGAAGGGCATAATCTGAATTTAAATAATAAAATATACTCACTTTTTTAAACCACTAATAATAAATATACGAGAGTAGTTAATTCACATTGCTGCTGCACAATTTCCTCTTTGTAACAATGCACTTTCAGTATGAACGTAAACAAATGAATAATACACATAAATTACTTAGAGCAATTAATTCTATTTTGTTTCATTTAATTTATTTTTAATACATACCATACACAAATTGTATTATTCTGTACTCATTATCTATACTATGTATGAACTTTAATTATGACAAATATTACACCTCGTGCGCGCAATGTGCTTAAAAAGGAGTAAAAAGTTATTTCTTCACGTATTAATATACAGATATTAAAAAACCGAAAAAAATTAATAAATAAAAACTGTCGAATTTTTATACGATTTTCATAAATATTGATTTTATGTAACATCTGTAACAGCTGTTTCAATACACTGTACGTTTATGAGAAAAATGTTCTAAATGCAAATAAATTTTCTATTTATTGACATTTTAAAGAAACATATTTGTATTTGTCATTCGTCAGACGGAGATGCAATGT
This sequence comes from Diploptera punctata, assembly GCA_030220185.1. NCBI lineage: Eukaryota > Metazoa > Arthropoda > Insecta > Blattodea > Blaberidae > Diploptera > Diploptera punctata. The sequence continues at coordinate 302,546 of JASPKZ010008886.1, forward strand.
ATTAAGACAACTGTTATGAATGTAAAATAAAATAAAAGTTTATGAAAAATCATATAAAACTTTAATAGTTTTATTCATTAAATACATTATCGATTTTCAACAAGTAAATGCCAAAATAGTTTATTACCGAAAAAATAAGTGTAAACCCGATATATTTTATTAAAAATGCAACTGTACATTTTTTTTTGCAAGTGCCCCAGGTTGTCTTTCGACATTCCTGGTTTTCTCTCCTGACATGACGAACTTGTAACCCACTTATGAGGTTGGGGCGCCTGGAAGGTGGTGTTACGTTGCCCCGATGATATGACGGGTGATGATGATGATAGTGGTGCACCAGGAGAGTCCCTAACCCTAAGCTTAATCTAAGATGAATATGAATTATGATGATTGCAATGGCCATATGATTTCGGGGACCGTTTGGGCTTTAAAGTTTTCCTGACATTTGTCTTACAGGTGAGAAAAACCCCACCTCACCCAGAAAAATGTACCTACCGGGGATCGAACCCGGTTGTGTCAAGGAAGCACACTACCTCGAGACCACAGCGGTGGACACTGTACAAATATAAAGGTTACATTAATTAAATAAAAATAAAACGTAGTTTTATTTGATTTTCATATTTATTATATAATTCAGTGACAGCTGTTTCGGTACACTGTACCTTCTTCAGACATGTTAACAAATATTACACACTCTTAAAACATGCTTACATCAAAATTACTTTGAATTTAATAACAAATTGTACATAGCTAAAGATGGTTTGATTATGGGTGATTCGTTGAGCCCTCTTTTGGCAGAGATTTTTATGGATGACTTAGAACAAACCATACATAAGAATGTATTAGCTAGAAATGTTCTATTTTGGTATCGTTATGTAGATAATATCATAGCAGGCTTCACAGGAACCAAAAGACAATTGAATTCCTTTTTAAATTTTATTAATAACATTCACAGAAGTATTAATTTCACAATGGAATTAGAAACAAATAATAGTATAAATTTCTTGGATTTATCAATAAAACACATTGATAATAAGTTTGAGTTTGGTATCTTTCACAAACCATCTCATACTGATACCACTATCCATAGTTCTTCTCTTCACCCATATACTCATAAGATGGCAGCCTTTAATAGTTACATTCATAGACTTTTAAATATCCCTCTTTCACCCTTGGAATATAATAATGAATTGAATATTATTAAACAATTGGCTGTTAATAATGGCTACGACCCTGAAATTATAGAATGTTTAATTAAGAAGGTTCATTACAAAAAAGTAATTAACAAAGTTTTTCCTTTACCCAAAGAAAACATAAAGAAATATGATGTAATGTCATGCATAGGCTCACTTTCAAATAAAATATCTAAACACTTTAAAAAGTTGAACATTAATGTGGCATTTAAAACTAATAAAACTCTACAAAATATAATAAAAATCAATAAAACTCTACAAAATATAATAAAAAACAATAAAACCAAAACAAAAAAAGAAAAATTATCAGGTGTATATAAATTGAAGTGTGGCACATGTGACAATGTCTGTATAGGACAAACTGGTAGACCTTTTATCTCTCGGATAAAGGAACACATGAGAGCATATAACAGAAATTTAGAAAATTCAAAATATGCTAACCACCTATTCCAATTTAATCATTGTTTCGATCCAAATTTTGAAATTTTACATATTTGTGATAAGGGTAAGAAGTTAGATCTTTTGGAGGCTGTACAAATTAATAAATTTAAAAGTAGTAAAAAACTGTTAAATTCTCAACTTGATTTGAATGAATCCCCTTTGTTAAATTAAACAATTTAAATAAATATTGTTGTATTGTTGCTTAGATCAATTGGAACACAATTCATATTTGTTAACACGTCTGAAGAAGGTACAGTGTACCGAAACAGTTGTTACTGGATTATATAATAATTATGAAAATCAAATAAAACTACGTTTTATTTTTATTTAATTAATAAATATGGATTTTCATCACGTAAACGCCAACTCAATTGATTATTTAAAGGTTACATGTTGTAAATATAAGGCTAATGACTTTCAAGAACGTTGTAACGAAAATTTTCTCACATTTGGCGATGAAACCTGAAAAGACATAAAGATGGAAATTCGCTTATAACGGGATTAAAGTCTGGACCATAAGAGTTATGAGCCTACAAGTTACAGAATAACTAAACCATAGTCTGATATATATTATGAACACCCTATAACCAGTCATATCAGTATAGTGATATTAACAGACTGTATATAAGAGGGAATGAATCATCTTTTTATAAGTATTTTTGTGTCTGAAAATTACTTTCTTACACTGTGAAGAGATATATATGGTTTGAGTTATCAATAAACCAGCGTATGAAGTTTTCTTATAATACCTTCTGCTTCATTGTAAGGAAATAAATCACCTTGTATTTTCGCATGAGGTGAGATGATCTTCTCTTTTTGATACATTCATGTATTGAAAGTTGGCGATACTTCAATGAATAGGAAGCTTTTTTCAATTTCTCCTACGGATAACGAAAGAGGTAAGTTGGTAGAAAATTTTGCTATGGTGAATAGCACAAGAGATCTACCTGTTTTTATAAACTTGTGTTTGTGTGTAGAAAATCTCGAATTCAAACCTAAAATATACCTAACGGAATATTTCATCATCATCCTCTTATAGTGTCCTCCTTTCGGAAGGTCGATCATGGGAGGAAATAATCTCCAGTGAAGATTTGTATATGAAATGAAGAAAACACCATCCTGCTATAACTGACTCACTAGCACTATTGAACCCTTAGGTTCATGGTTTATCCCTATCTTGAGCCAATGTTTTCCAATCATTCCCTGTATAATCTACTTCCCTCAAATCATAGTTAATGTTATTCTCCCATCTGAGTCTTGGTCTACCAACTGGGCGTTTTCCCTCTGGTTTTCCTACTAGATGATTTCATTCTCCATTCATGCCACATGTCCTGCCCATCGCAGTTTACGTGACTTAACTGTTCTCATTACATCTGGCTTCCTATAAAGACCATGTAATTCATTGTTATGCAAGTCTTCTCCATTCACCTGTCTGTTCATCTCTCTTTGGTCCAAAATTTTTCCTACGAACTTTATTCTCAAATACCCGTAATATCCTTTTCTCCCTTAAAGTAAGAGTCCATGTTTCGTATTCATATAATATAACTGGTACAATAATAGTTTTATATATTTTCAGTTTAACGTTTTTTTTTTAACGGAGTTGGGAAGTCAAGAGTCTCTGTAATGCATAATTACATGCATTTCCAGAATTGAGCCTATGTTTAATTTCCTTGTGCATCTCATTCCTGTTTGTGATTATTGTTCCTAGGTATTTGAATTCAGCTACGCCCTCAAATTTTCCCTCATTTGTCATTAGCTGTCCATTTTCATTATATAATGTATTCCTATGAGTGATCATATATTTAGTTTTATTCGTATTTACTTCCAATCCCAATTTCTTAGTGTTACTCAGTAGTGTATGCGTGTTGGCCTTTAGTATATTCTCGCTATCGGCCAATAATACATCATCAGCATAAACTAACAGCTTATTAATACCATTGAGTTGTAAGCCTTCCTCATTCTCGAAAGATTTAATTGCATGCTCTAGTACAAAATTAAATAGTAGAGGAGATAGTGCATCTCCTTGCTTCAACCCATTCTGGATTTCAAAAGCGTCCGAAAACTGTTTGCCTACACGCACCCTACTCTTTGTGCCATTTAGAAACATTCGTATAAGTCTAACTAACTATTTAGGAATTCCGAACTCTAGCAGGATACTATATAACTTCTCCCTTCTGAATCGTATGCCTTTTTGAAGTCTACATATAGTTGATGTACAGTACCATTATATTCCCATTTCTATCCTGCTATAGGCCTAAAAAAGCCTTGGCCTGCCAGCCTGCTGCTTACCTCACATCGATATGTATTAATCACAGAGGTATGATCATCTAGCCCTGTAGAATGACATGTGATCAGCATGTAGAACCCCTTACCGTTATAGCTGTTTTTTTACAACCGGTAACCGCAACTTATTATAAATACACATATTACTCGCGATGCTGGATAGGAACTGGTTCCATACTGGCCAAAATGAAAATAATGTCTTCCTCCAAGGAGGCTCGAACCATCGCAAAACCCGTAGATCTGTGCCAATCATTATACCACATACCACTCTGTAATTAAATAATCTTGAAGTATATTAATAATAATAATAATAATAATAATAATAATAATAATACTTTATTTATTCTGGCAGAGTTAAGGCCATAAGGCCCTCTCTTCCACTCAACCAGTACAAATACAAATAGATATTCGACAAATATAGATATACACTATACTAATTATAAACACTTAAAGATACAATAAATGTAACAATGTAAATGTCATGTACAAACAACATTTTATAGGGTAATAACAATAATGATACGATAATAATAATAATAATAATAATAATAATAATAATAATAATAATAATAATAATAATAATATAAAATGATACAATACGGGATACAGCATATAAATATATATATATATATATATATATCTTACACTGGATAATAATGAAGTCGAGTTTAGAGCAAATATAATTTAGATTTCTTTTAAAAGATGCCAATGTCCGGCAGCCCCTTATTTCTTGTGGTAGGGAATTCCAGTTGCGAGAAGTGGAGATGGTATATGACATGGAGTGATGTGATGTCCTATGTTGCGGTATATTAAGTAAGAGACTATGTTGTGATCTTGTGTTTAAGTTATGGTTTGAGGATAGATACTGGAAACGGGATGATAAATAATTGGGAATCGAGGTATGTAGGATCTTAAATAGGAGAATTAGACAGTGCGATTTTCTTCTCTCTTTTAGATGTAGCCATGACAATTCGTGGAATAATGGAGAAATGTGATCGTATTTTCGAACATTAAATATGAATCTGATACACATATTATGGACACGCTGCAGTTTGTCCGACAATCCGTCACTTATGTCAGTTAGTAGAACGTCACAGTAGTCAAAATGCGGCATCACTAAAGTTTGGATTAAAATTCTTTTAAGAGTTGTAGGAAGAAAATGTTTAAGTCGCTTTAGGGAATGCATTATGGAGAAGATCCTTTTAGATGTTTGTTTTACTTGCACATGCCAATTTAAATTAGAATCTAAGTAAAATCCCAAGTTTTTAACGACGTCGGTATAAGGAATTTGTTCATTATCTAATATGACAGCCGGCATATTGCCATTGTTTATGAGGTGTAATAGCCTTGGATGTCCGATAATTATTGCTTGCGTTTTGTTTACATTTAGTTTCAGCCCATATTGTCTGGACCATAAAGATATATGCCTGAGGTCAGTGTTTACTTTGTCAATATATTCATTAATTTCGTCAGGCCTAAAGTGTGTGTAAATCTGTAGGTCGTCGGCGTAAAGATGATGCTTGCAGTTTTGTAGTTTCTTGGTCACGTCATTAATATAAATCGAGAAGAGAAGAGGAGCGAGGACGCCGCCTTGAGGTACCCCTTTCCTCACCAAGCGCCAGGAAGAAATGCGATTATTAACAGAAACTGATTGCTGACGATTAGTGAGGTAAGATGCAAACCAATCAAGGCAGTTTTCCGACAGATGTAGTGTCTTTAGTCTCGCTAGCATTAAGTCTATATCTACTGTGTCAAAGGCTTTGCTGTAGTCGAGTAGGACTATTGCGGTGAGTTTGCTTTTGTCCATTGAGTCTCTTATGTCCTCTACAATGTCAAGTAGTGCAGTACTTGTGTGATGTCCTGTTCTAAAACCAGACTGATGTTCATCAAGTAAGTCGTGTGTGGTGAGGTAGTCTGTTAACTGTGAGTGTATTATGTGTTCCAGTGCTTTAGATAAACAGGGAAGAATACTAATTGGTCTATAATCATCGAGTGTTGTGGGAGTGTTTGATTTCGGTGTAGGACGAACTAGAGCCATTTTCCAGAGTCTGGGATAAGTCCCGGTCATTATAGAGGCATTAAAAATGTGGGTTATTGTTGGGAGAATAATGTCTATTATTTTTTGCAGGAGAGTTATTGTTATATTGTCTATTCCTTGTGCTTTAGATTTAATACGTAATACTGCTCTTTTGGCGTCATCAGGTGAGATATAGGAAAAAAAGAATTTGTCTCGGGTAGGTTGGGAATATGACATTAGTTCATCTATTGTCTGTTGTTTGTGTTGTGAGGTGTTGTCAGTAGGGAGGCGGGTAAAATGGTCATTCAACTCATCTAGTGGTAGGTCAGCTGTTTCTACCTGTAGTTTATTTTGACAGAGGCCTATTGATTTTAAATTTTTCCACATGTCAGCTGAGTTGGACATAGATTGTGTAATAATAGTATGGGCATATCTTAGTTTTGCATTCCTGACAGTCTGGTTGACTTTATTCCTCAGATGGTTGTATGTCTGTAAGTCTGTCAGTTCTATGTTCCTCCTGAATTTCCTGAATGCTACGTCTCTCTCAGTCATAAGCAAGCGGATATTATCTGACATCCAGGGTGCAGGTGGTCTGTTTATACGTCTAGTCTTGATAGGTGCGTGTTTGTCATACAATTGTAAAATCATGTCATTAACATTTTCAACTTTCTCGTCTACAGTCCTAAGTGTCCATATGTTGTTCCAAGGTAGTTTTGCAGCGTCATCAATTAATTGCACATAATTTATATGTTTCAAGTCTCTGTATGTTACAAGTCTAGGTCTACGTTTAGAGCAAAGGAGTGAATATTCAATGTATATTAAGTCATGTGCAGAGATGCCTGGAGCTTCTATCTGTCCACTAGTTATAACTTTTTGAGGATTATTTGTTATAATTAAGTCTAGTAGTGTGTCAGAATACCTAGTATGATGGGTTGGTTCTGAAGGCAGTATTGTCATATTGCATGACTGGAACATTGTCTGTAGTTGTATAGTGTTGTAAGAATTTGTGGCTAATAGGTTCGTGTTGAAGTCTCCTAGTACAATTACATGTTCATAAGATGGTATCAGATTTTAATAAAAAATCTAGTTTTACGAATTAGTTGGATTATCGTTGGTTCGCAGTTCAAGTCCCGATATCAAAAAGCTGAGCTTCTTCGCTGGTTTCTTAGTCGCCAAGGCGAATATTTAATTACATGAATTTATTTAGTTCTAGAGTCGGCCGCGGTGTACTACTGGTTATATTCCTTGCCTCTAGTTCCGAAGGTCGTGGGTTCAAACTCGGCTGGGGTCGATGATTTTTTAGGACGGAAAATCCAAGGAGCAAGTCCTCCGGTACGGACTTTAGACCGTGAGTCTCGAGTTTGAAGTTTTTCAGTCTAGTAAAAGATCCTTAAGCCTGAATAAAGAGGCCTCTAAAAAAATCACCGTCATCAACGTCCTAGTAATCCCTTAGTTGTCTGTTAGATGTCTCATTGGGTCGCTGTGTTGACCGCATGCCATTCATGACATCTATGAACAAATAAGGTAACTAAAAATTAACTTTGTCTAGTAACTCCTTACAAAGGAGACGATATGACACAACAATGGGTTACGCCATTATAGATAGAGTCGAAATAGCGTACTCATTTAAATTTACAATACAAACAACAGGGATATTTTGACTACACGTCAAAGAGGAAACAATATGATACAAGAAACGATTGTCCCTGAAAACAGAAATGTTCATATTCTAATCGAAGATCTTGCCGATTCTAATATACAAATGTGCAATCCACCTGTTATGGGAATGGCCTAGCCACACTCGAAGAAGTAATTGCAGAATACATAAAGACAGAGTGGGATGTGCAGGACATGTGGCACGAATGAGGAATAAAAGTGGTGCATGAAGCTTCTTGTAGGAAAACCAGAGAGAAGACGCCCAACAAGTAGACCAAGAATGAGGTGGGAGAATACATTAGCCATTATTTAAGGTAAATAGATTTACAGGGAATGATTGGTAAACATTAGCTCAGGATAGAGATGTATGGTGAGCTTATGCTCACGCGGCCATGAACCTATGTGTTGGATAGTGCCAGTGAGTTAGTTAATTAGGCTTAACAAATGGAATAATAAACGATAGATTATAAGAAGCTAGACTAAAATACTCGTACTTACAATGAAACAATACAAAATTATAACTGCAAATGCATTGAAAATAATATTTGCAACAAAAATACTGTAGTTATGAAAAATAACATGCAAATGAACGCTTGATTCTAGAGCAATATATATCCGAATTATATTTGTTTTTAGGTTTATCAATTATTATTACAATTTAAGAAATTGCTGTGTTGTTATATATATATCTTATTTATAGAGTTTTTAACACCAGGTCATATTGCCTCACGTACTCCTATATTTAATATTTTTATACTTCTGCGTTTGTTGCATAAAATGTGTTAAGTCCGAAATTGTAACTTAATTTGTGAAAAAGGGACTTAAAAAGTAGCTCTTTATTTTTGAAACAGGCTCGGAATGATAATTCATTTTATTCCATATTAGACATCCTTTACCCAACAAACACACATTTATCATCCATTTCTCTGTAATATTAAAAAATGGTGAACACGGTGAAACGATGAAAATGAAAATCGAAATAAGCATTTGCCTTGGCGATTTAGAGCTACCAGGAAAAAATCTCAGATATTTGGTCGGTACTGAGGTTTAAATCTGGGACCTCTCGAATATGAAATTCAAACGCTATCCCGCGAGCCAACTCGTTCGATCTCTACTGTTTCTAAATTTTTAAAATATCCGTTTCATCGACATCCCATATTTTTAACGCTGTGTTGTACTGCATGCTAAATTAAGCATTCCCTTACCCTTGTGTTAAAAGTTTAAATAAAATATTATCTGTTGAAAAACGGCTGTCATAAATCGTGCACTTGATGCAGTTTTATTTTGTTCTATTTGGATTATATATATTCGTCTTACACCATTCCTAACAAATTTACGACTGTACAATTGTCAATATATCTATGAAAAGCACTTATACCTCGTATTGCAGTCGCTTCAGAAAACTTAAATCCGCATCTTCGTAATTGAGTATATTATATCGCCATCACTTAGGTTGTTTTAAGATGTAAAAGGTAACACGTGTGATTTATAGTATCAATATTAAGCATCAAATGGCGACATTATGTTGGAAGAAGATCTTACTGTTTGCTAGTGTTAAGGTTGTATTGACCCTGGTGGCTTTTTACGTTTTCGACAAGATAATTAAATTTACATTTATTTTCGTCATCGTCGTTTACATGCACAGTACACAAAAACTGAGGTGACATTAACCTACATGTATACAAAGGTCCATTTTTTGAGGTTGTAATAGGCCTATATATAAATATAGTTACCACTGTAGTCTCGAGGTGGCGTGTTGCTTTGTCACGCAGTGGGCTCGGGTCCGATTCCTGGTCTGGACAGGCTCCTGGGCGATGTTTTTTTCTTTTCTCGGGGGTTTTCCTCACCTGTAAGACAAATGTCAGGAAGGTTAGGGCCCAACGGTCCCCGAAAATCATCGGGCCATCATCATCCTTGACGTTATCATTGTTATCCTTCACCGGCGTGGAAAGCAACGGGAAGCTACTATACCTATAATTCCCTAGTAAAGCTGCAAAGCATAGCATTAAAATATTATGATTGCAGTGAAAGACCTACCCTCGGGCAGAATTACTATGGATGGATATATATATGATGATGATCATCATCCGGTATCAGGAGGCTCTCAAAATTTACGACCTCAAAAGGCTATGTTATTGTGTAGTGGCTGTAGAAGGATATAGACCAAGGGCCGGTCTTAAACAATGTTTTTAGTGCCGGTCCTTCAATCACACCTTTCCTGCGTGTAACCGGACGCCACGTTGCGTAATCTGGTAATCCGTGCCGAGGCCCATGGGCATAAGGACTGCCCCATTAAGACCTCTGCACAGAGAAACCCAAATTTACTAAAGTGCGTGAATTGCGGGACGTCTGGTCACCCTGTATCATACCGTGGCTGTCCAGCTTTCCAGGCGGCGCTGGAAAAGTGTGAAAAAAACAAAAAAAACCAAAGGATACCCAAATACCAAACCTTCATCCCAGAACTTTCACTTCGGTGAAAGTCAATCCACATGTAACTTTTTCCCAAGCAATCAAAACTGATACTTCATCACAAACAAACGTGAATAACAATATTGTTTATTTTTTATTTCACTCACCTCATACTTCATAACTCCTAGCAAACCCAGGGTTTCGTCACATCCTTTGTGACATTCTCAATGCTGTGTCACGTTCACAACTGACGTCCGACTTTGCTAGGAGTTATGAAGTGTGAGGTGAGTGAAATAAACAATATTAAAAAAACCTCATAGTGTTATTTTCTATCTACATAACTTAATTAGTGAATAACAATGTTCAAGACTGCACTATGCAGATGCCAGCGATACAATTAAATAGACATGTTGAGGAGTTTCTTCAGGATATTCAGCCCTTAGTGGCTAGTCTATCCACTATGGAGAAATTCCTCTTCATGCACAAAATATTAAACCTATGTTCCATAGGTTAAATATTTAAGAACCATACACAATCCAATAGAATTCTGAGAGAGAAAACACCTTCCTACTATAGCTAGGATTACATGAGTTAAGAACCCCATATTGTTAGCCACAAAGTAATTAAACTGCTTAAATCGCCCAGTGGGTGACATACGCAGTAAACGGGACGGTGCCAGTCACCTCCATGTAACAAGTCAAGTCATCCGGTATCATGGCAGCTGCCGCCGTCTTCCGGAAACCAAACGCTACTCCTTTCTGTCCATCCATTGATCTTCCTCCAATCCTCTGATATTCATAGCTGCTTGTACCCCTTTTATCCAAGCTTTCTTCGGTCTTCCTCTCTTCCTCCTTTATTGGGATCCATTCCATGACAATTATAGGCAATCTTTGCTCTGGTATTCTTTTGACATGGCCATACCACTGTATTTTTTTCTTTTCTATAATGTCTATGATGTCTGATATGAAAAGAAAATTGAATGCTTGAGTCGGGATTTCAACCTGAGTCTCTAAACTCTGACGTTTATTTGCCTTCATTGCCAAATGTCAAAAATGTAGTTATAACATCTAAATATACAAGCATTACTGCTATAAATTAAATATTCTCTATAAAAAAAAATGCTTAACTGTTATGTTGGCCACTGTATGTCAGTCGGAACGATTTTCCGCTACCTCTTGTGTGAATTGAGAATACTACATAATTATATAAGAAAAAATGTATGTTTGTGATGGAATACTTGGGTAGCTCAGGTCGTTAGAGCGCTAAACGCACCGAGTTTAGAGACTCGAGTTCAAATCCGACTCAAGCATTAATTTTTCTTTTCATATCACATTTGCCTTAATTGCCAAATGTCAAACATATAGTTATAACATCTAAATATGTATATATATATATATATATATATATATATATATATATATACACGAACTTCTTCATTCTTTACATCTGCAGCAAACCCTAAATTTCTACATCAGTTATCAACCTTAAAACAGAGTAAATATATATTTGTACACGTGGGGTAATGTCACTTTAGTTTACGGTAATTCATCGTCTTTAGCATCTATAGTATTAACGCCATATAAAAAGGTTTTTTTAAAAATATATGTTACTTTAATTTCACTAGTTTAATTGTGATATATAAAAAAATCCTTGAAGAATATATGGAGCCATTTAGGATAGAAAGGAATGGTGCTTACGATATAATGAGGAATTATATTACTTGTATAAATCACTGTAAATTGTTGCAGGTAGGGACATAATATATACATTTAGAAATACAATAAATTATGGCATATAAAAAGTTTAAAAAATAATACAAGTAAAAATAAAATATATGGAGTAGATTAATACCGTACTGAAGGGAGTAATTAAATACATTAGGCAATAATATAAAGCAAAACAAATTTAACAAATGTTTCAAAATATAAAACACACTCTGAAACACAAAGAATTAATACAAATGAGAACGATGTAAACAAAACATTATACAATAGATTAATACCAAACTGAAGAAAGTCATTGAATACCCTAGGTAATGATAAAAAGCAGAAAAACAAAATTAGGAGAGAGTTTCAAAGTATAAAACTCACTCTATAACAAAGAATTAATTCAATGGACAATGACAAACAAAATAATACACATTCATTCATTTTGAGATTTTTCTCATCATTAAGGGGTTTCTCCAACCAATATTAATAATTAACATGAATTAAAAAAATAACATAGATGACTCTCAGTTTGTAATATACATTCACAAATTTCCCTTAATTAAACTTCTCCATCATTCTCTTTCCTCTGTGTCTTCATCCGTTACACCAAATTTCTTCTAATTGAATTATGAATATTATTCTTCGAAGTTGTTCTTGGTCCTCCATTTTTGCTCCTTCTTTCAATTTTCCATGTATAGACGGCCTTTGGTACTCTTCCATTCTGCATTCTTCTTATGTATCCATACCATATTAGCCTTCTGTGTTAAATCTCATACTTATTTCTGCATTCTTCCATTTTTTAATTCTGTACTTCTAATTAATTCCAGTCGAGGTTTTCTGGCAGTTCTTCCTCAAAAATCCATTTCAATTGCAGTTATTCGGTTCACATGTTGTTGTGTCATTGTCCAAACTTCCGATCCATATAGCATTGTACAATACAATAGATTAATATCAAACTAAAGAAGGTGTCAAAATATATTAGGAAATAATTATATAAACCAATGTAGATTGCTGTTTATTTACTATTTTTAAATATTAAATAATTAATTCAATTGCTTTCTTATATCTGTTTTCAGTTTCCTTAGGTCTGGATTGGATCTAAATAATTCATTGTGTAATTTTAGTCCTAGGATCTACAATTTTTAGAGCCAGCAGTTGTGTAGAATTTAGGTACATGCAGTAAAAAAGTAGGAATACATTATTTTCTATTACGGCATTTAGATGCAATGTTTATATTGAATTTCATTACACTCTGTAGAAACGGCAGTATTAGTTTCAGAATATAATTTATTTCATGTATCCAATATGAAACCAAAAGAAAAACTGTCGAAACAAAGGCTTAGAAACATAGGAAAAAGTATTTAAAGTCTGGGAGCCTAAATCCAGAAGTCGAAGGAGAGATGGATAATTGAACATCAAGGGTATTTGCAGAAGCAGCGTAAAGCTGTATTCAGAAAATAGACATAGGGTAGGTTAATAATGCATATTACTCAGAGTCTACGAGGAACTTCGTGAAAAAAATTACGTTAATCTCCCTGCATTTAGCTATGTCTGCAAATGAAATACGAAATAAAGCTAAACGAAATAGCAACATTTACTTTCTCTGTATTCCCAACGTTGAAAAAAAAAGTGAAATAATCCTTCCGGAACCTAATGTCCCTTATGTATTCATCAGAGAGGCTAATTTTGCCTTGCAGCTAAATGGAGAAATTCAAGCAATGGAATTAATAGTACATGTCTTATTTATCTGTGAATCTCACATTTGTTTTGTTATGTAGAATGAGGGAAAATTGGCGAAGAAGCTCATTACCATGATACTTATTAAAAAGAGTAAGCCTTTTTGAAGAAAACTTAATCCATATTTAAGAAAACTTACGTTGAAATTGATAATTATAACTATTCATATGCGTAAATGATCCGATAATTATGTACCTAATTTACAATATTCAATCTTATTTTCAGTATTGTAATTCATAAGCGACTATCCTCAAGATCTTGGGGTCATAGCTTCTGACTAAAATTCATGATGTCACTGGTTCGATTCCCGGTCAGAGCCCAGGAATTTTGCTGTGTTTGCCCATAGTCTAGAATTTAGGTTAAGTTTAGTTTTAAGGGACTGCCCTGGTGCTTCGTTATCATTTATCACCAATCATATCGGCGCAAAGTAAATCCGCCTTCCACGCGCCCCAACCTTAGAAGTGGATTACAATTCCGCTAATACCGGAAGAGAATGTCAGAAATGTCGTAAAACAACCTGGTGGCATTTAAGAAAGAAAAAATAACTAAAATCCAGTTAATGCTCTGTATTAAATAGCCAAATACCTAAAAAAAAATTAACGATTTTTTATCACAATTTTCAATATACGCTTACAATTTGAAAACATGGTTAATTTATGTGTATAAAAATACAAAATATTTGAACAACCTTAAGAATTCATTTTCTACTTTTAATAAACTATATGTAGCCTACTAGTAGAGACAAAATGACAAACTAAACTGGATGGGATGTGTTGTGAAGGAAAAGATCGAACTTCATTTTAATTAGTTAATTGCTTTACTATGTGTGTATAAAAGATATCTAGAGAAAATAATGAATATCCATTTTTTTGTAAAATTATGTAGGCCTAAAACCTGTAATCTAGTGAGATTTTGAAGACACTATCAGATCCCACCTTGAGTTTTTTTGGCTGAGTATGCAAGAATCCTCTTCGTAAGTTTAATATTTTGTATTATTTTCCTTCAATTAAGATTGCAATTTATATATATATATATTTCAATTCAAATTCTAGCCCCCTTAGAATAAAATTTTATAAATACAATTTAAGTCTACGGGTCCACTATAATTATACTCCACTTCATAAGACTCTCCGAAACACACAACCTAGACCCTCGATCCCATCAGCACATTGTCCTTTACATCACTCCTCATCACACTGTGTATTGCTGGTTATCTTCTAGAGTTTCACTTGCCAGAACGTGGAATTCTCTTCCCCCCTATGTCAGAGACTGTCAAACTATAACATCGTTCAAAAACAAATTACAGAATTATTTAATAACAAACTAACTTACACACCTCACTGATAGTATTCTTTTAACTATAAATTATAATATTAAGGTTAACAAATATTTTCATTTGTTTGTTTTAAATATTGTATAGGCCTAATCGTAAAATTAGTTTTCCATGTCTCATAATTTTCTTTGTTTTTATTCACATTAGGCAGGGACAGTCTGTCAGGTAATTTAATTTATCTTGCTTGTATACATTTTATTATTAGTTTTAGTCTTAATCTTAGCTTAATTAACATGATTGTTTTACGCGTATATATCATAACCTATTAGATATTATCGTATTGATCAAATATTCATTAGTTATTTAATATTCGAGTTAATTACGATTGTTATATTCTAATGTTACACATATTTGTCCTAATAAGTAGAAGACAAGTCCACATGGCTTTAATCCACCAGACTAAATAAACAAATAAGTAAATAAATAAAAACATTTTTTGCCTAATGTCAACAGGTTGTCTTTTATAACATTTCTGGCTTTCTACCCTAGCATTGGTTGAATTTTAATCCATTTCTTAGATTGGGGCACGTGGAATGCGGAGTTACGTTACCCCGATGGTATGATGGGTGATAAATGATAATAAAGCCCCAGGAGAGTTCTTAACCTAAACTTAATCTAAATTTCAGACCATGGGCAACCACAGGAAAAATTCATATGGTTTGAGCGCAAATCGAATCCGGAAACTCATGAAAAGTAGTCAGGAACGCTGACCACTAGCCCATGAGGCTGGCCATAAAAACAAACATACAATTTAAAAATTCATACGCTGAACTAAGGGAATAATTATAAGTTGGGACACACCAAGTAGTGCACTGAAATACGTTTAATCATTTAAATAAAGGCATATTGAGGAAAACCACATAGGAAAAAAAAACGGGTTTTCCAATAAGGCAATGTCACGTAACAACAGGTCATGACTGTCTGGCTTGCCATCTCTGCCGCCTGGGTGTACTACTCAGCTCCAATTACATGCTCTATGGACGTTCAGACAACGTGGAATCTACCGTAGTTTACGATCTATTAGGCAATGGCTCAACCCACACGAAGGAAAAAATAAAATAAAAACTGCAACAGATTTGATATACTACTTTCAGGTTCACCGCTGTGGTCTCGAGGTAGTGTGCTGCCTCATGCAGCGGGCCCGGGTTTGATTTCCGGTCGCGACATACTCCTGGGTGAGGTTTCTTTTCGGGATTTTTCCTCACTTGCAAGACAAATGTCAGGAAGCTCAGAGCCCAACGGTCCTCGAAAATCATCCGGCCATCATCATCACCCTTATCATTATCATCATCATCCTTCACCGGCGTGGAAAGCAACGGGAAGCTACCATACCTATAAATCCCTAGTAAAGCTTGCAAAGCATGGCATGAAAATGCTTTGATTGCAGTGAAAGACCTGCCTTCGGGCAGAATTACTATCATGGATGGATACTTCTTTCGTAGTTTCACTTTGCATTCTGTATTTTGTTAAATGTTTGTATCTTTATTTTTTGTATTTGTTTTTATATTACACAACCTCTGCTGCAATTTTATGGCGAATGGCTTAAATGCCCTTCCATAAAAAAATTAATATAGCAAAGTTGGCCAAAAATATAGTACTATTACATGTTCTCATAATTTAAAAATAATATCGGCGATTATATGCCAGCTTACCACCTACATTTAAGCAAAGTTAAAATAATTGTACGACCTATTTAACTCATGCCACAAATTCTAATCAATGACCAATCCCGTTTCAATGAATGTGTTTTTAACAACCAATGACAGTCGTGTTTCAGCCTCGCTCTTTATCGATTTCTCTTTATCAGCTCCTGCATTTGTGATAAAAAAAG
Organism: Diploptera punctata; assembly: GCA_030220185.1. Taxonomy (NCBI): domain Eukaryota; kingdom Metazoa; phylum Arthropoda; class Insecta; order Blattodea; family Blaberidae; genus Diploptera; species Diploptera punctata. Next base: position 319,152 of record JASPKZ010008886.1, read on the forward strand.
CTCCTCCTTTTATAAAGAACAATGTTCTGAACATCTCAAACAAAGCAGTATTTTTTCTCCAACAAATACATTGAATATAGCAATATAATGAAAAGATTCCTTAATTTTACTGAGATGTTTTACTAAAATAATAAAGTGTAACCCGTAATGTTGATTATTATATATCGTTTGATGTGTTCCATTATTTCTCAACTTGGGTGCACTCTTACCAATATTAACTAAATCGTGATTTGGCCATAAATAATATGATCAAGCAGCAGTGAATGAACCTAACCTCACATTTCTGAATTTGTTTTCAAATATAGCCGTTTACATTAACTGTGCTTACTAATAAAAATCTCTAATACATGCTTTCAGTTCATTCTCATCAGTTGTTTAGATTATACAATATATAGCCAGTAGGTAGATCACGTATAATTTCGCTTTACTAAGAAACGTCGTGCCGGAGCTATATAACAAAACGGAAAAAACACACAATGTGTCACATATTCGTCATCATAATGACGTCAGAACAATATTACTCGCAGTTTGTAACATAAATAAAACATGAGCTAGTGATTAATTGTGTAAGAAATGAATATGGATAAGAATTAATAGAGATTCCCTAATTGAGGAGGTACGGAAAAATAAGTGTGTTTTAATGTATATACATTTCACTTTACGTTATGCCAAATAAAACGTAGAATTGGTTTCACCGATAATGTGCTGCCATCTAACGTCAAGAATTTCGACCAATTCTTGGAAACTAATAAAAGCTTTCCCCATTACTTATGAATTATATGCAGTGTTTTAAGATGCGTTAGAAAACGTTCAAAATGGTAGGAAATGTTACCGACAACAAAATATCATTTCAAGCGAAAAAAACGTCACTATAGTTTGACCGGGAATCGAACCTAAGACCTCACGAACCGTAGTCAGAAGCTCTAACCACAAGGCTACTAAGTTAACACATAGCTTCTCGCAATAATAGTACCTCTATACTTAAATACATTTTTTATATCGGTGTGTGTGTTACGTATTAAAGATGCAAGAAAGTCCTCTTAAAATAATATTATGAAGCATTTAAACTACATTCAGGTTAAATCTTGTCTAGAGCAATTATTGTAGAACATATCCTTTTGTGATTCAATGTTCAATTTTAAAATATTTTTAGGCCTAATCGAGAATGAGTGTAACGAAAGACATTTTATGATGCCTTTATTTTCCTACCCAGAGCTTTATTAATATTATTTATGCTCTGTGAATCCATCAAACAGTCGTTAAAGTGTTGCATTTTGGGTTAAATTTAAGGAAACTTTCATCAATATCATAAGAAAACAATCAGTTGATCTTGATATCCGACATTTTGTCTAGTTATAGAATCCTTAAACAAGGCTGGAGGCATGTATAACGATTCCCATGTAAAGTTGTACACCTCTTCTGCACTGAACAGCTAATACAGTGTTTATTAGTAAGAATTTTCAACTGAGATGTGTATAAACCTTGTATAAAAGTTATATATGGATTATTAGTAAGAGGGTAAATATATAAATATTTTAAAATAACTGTAGTTAAACAATGATTTGTGAGTAAACAGCTTAATTTTATTCGTTAAATAGTCCTAACAAATGCCACTCTTGATTTCCTAATTCTCTGGATAAATTCACTCCTCACTTCGTGAGTCGTGAATTTATCGATAATTTGGAAATCACTCGTGGCATTACTTATGAAAAAAATTATTAGACGTTTTGAAAACTGCGTTCAACAAACTTTTTAATGGAGGAGATTATCCGGAAGCCTGGGCGACAGGTGTCATCCAACCGCTATACAAAGGGAAAGGTGGGGCACAGATACCAGAAAGTTATAGGGGAATTTGTCTCTTGTCAGTGTTCGGAAAAATATATTGTAAAGTACTTTACGAACGAATCAGACAATGGGCTAAAGAGAACAATAGGCTCTCAAAATATCAGGCAGGTTTTAGAGAAGGGTACTCCACGGTGGACAACCTATTAGTTCTGAGAACATTAATTGATGACAATCTGAAAATGAAGGGGGGTAAATTATTTTGTGCATTCATTGATTTTAAGATGGCATTTGATACTGTGGACCGAAGCGCACTTTGGGAAAAATTAAATCGGAAAGGATTGTCTCGTAAAATGATACATGCTTTAATGTCAATTTATAAATATGTTAAATTTTGTATAAAAGTAGACCAAGGGCACCACTACAGAGAGCAGTGAAGCCAATCGGGGAGTGAGACAAGGTTGCATTTTATCACCAATGCTATTTAATCTATTCGTTGATGATATTGTAGACGTAATGCTAGAAGGAGAAATTGAGGCTCCGGAGATAGGAAACGTTAGAATCCCAGTCCTGTTGTATGCAGATGATTTAATTATCTGTTCCAAGACAATCAAGGGATTGCAAAGAGGTCTTGACCTACTGGAAATATACTGTAGGAATTGGGGATTGACTGTAAATGCTAGTAAGACAAAAACAATGACATTTAAAAATGGGACGGTTTATGGTAGAACAGAGGAATGGAAATACAGAGATCAAGTTCTTCAAAACGTGAAACATTTCGAATATCTTGGTACGACGTTGAAAATGAACGGAAAGTGGAAAAAACACATTGATATAGCATTATTTAAAGGGAGGGGACAACTTAACAGTGTACTCGGTATTCTGGGTCGAGTGCCTGATATTCCAGTCAGCACATTAGAAAAAATGTATGGAGCTATGGTCAGGCCAGTCATGCACTATAGTAGTGAGATTGGGGTTTCCAAAGAACGGAAATACTAAATAAGGTATATACGCATTTTCTAAAGTATATTACAGGACTTAGTAAGGCCGTTTCTAACTGTGGAATTTTATATGAATTCGGGTCATTCCAGGACGACATTAACTGTAAAATTCGTGTACTCAAATACTGGTTGCGAGTAATCCAAGGTGAACAAACAATGCTTAGAGCAATTTGCTACGACCACCAAATTAAAAACATAGATGTTAAATTTTGGGCAGACGAGGTTAGGAGAGAACTCCAAAAGATTGGGATGGGATGGATATGGGAAAAAGGGACTGAAAATCGCAAGAACGTGTGGAGAAAAATAAGGAGGAGGTACTTAGATGTAAATCATCAAGATACCTTCGCCGAATGTACAGGAAAACGCTCACTGTGTTCACAAAGAGACCTAAAACACGTCTGGGGAAAAGAATCGTATATACTCAACCTAGGATTTAAGGAGAGATCAGGGCTTGCTTGGTTTAGGCTAGGGGCATGGAAATTTCTAAAAATTAGCGACGATCACGATATGCGAATATGTCCAATGTGCGGGAAATTTGAAGATGAGATACATATATTAGGAAAATGTAATGATTTAGAATATTGGAGACGTCAGTTATTACCGGAAAGATTTCTAAATTCAAATCGGGAAAGATTGGCATGCTACGAGTTATTGGTAAATCCAGAAAATTGGATAAACCTCGGTAAATTTCTGGACAAAACGCGAAAAATAAGGACAACACTCATTCATGAATAAATATATGTTATCAAAATGTAATACCATTAATTATTAACAATTATATATAAATTAATTAGTGTATATGCTGTTGTGTTATTATTTAATTGTAATATTAATGTGTTTTCTTTATGTAATTGTAATGTTAATGTTTTTTTAGTGTATAATGCTATTGTGTTATCATTTAATTGTAATAGTATTGTGTTTTCTTTTCTTTGTGTAATTGTAAGGTTAATGTTTTTAGTGTATAATGCTATTGTGTTATTATTTAATTGTAATATTATTATTGTGTTTTCTTTATGTAATTGTAATGTTATTGCTATTGTGTTATTACTTAATTGTAATATTATTGTGTTTTCTTTATGTAATAGTAATGTTAATGTTTTTAGTGTATAATGCTATTGTGTTATTATTTAATGGTAATATTTTTATTGTGTTTTCTTTATGTAATTGTAATGGTATTGCTGTTTTTGTTTATTTTTCTTTACACTAGTACCAATTATTACTTTATTGTAACGGACTGTCAACAGCACGTACGGCTTACTGCCCGTGCGACCCATATTTGTAAATAATATTGTAAATATCTTACTTTTTGTCTAATAAAGTCCTACTACTACTACTACTTATGAAAAACACACAATTTATTGTTGCAGTTTGTGAATAATTAAGTTACTTCACAGAAACGTCTAGGCCTAATGTTGATTTTTCACTTAAATATGTGAGTTATGCCTTAAAATTAAATGATAAATTGTGCTCAAAGTAATGAATATCCACCATATTTACAATGTAAAACATGTACTAGTCATTTCTCAGATAACGTAGTCAATATTTAACAGTACACGCTAACAAACAAGTGAACGCTAAACTATTCTGGTATAAATTAACTTGTCCATTTGCCCACTAATGTAAGTGGACTCCTGGGACAGATAAATATGAGCAAACACATTGACAATTGACTCTAGCGGGAACATGTGTTATCACATTGACTAATATAACGTTAGCAGTCGATTTTTCTCGAATCTAATTTTCACTGATGGTAGAGAATAGTCTAATGATATGTAATTTCAAATTTGTATAAGTAACATTTTGTGAAAATAGATAAACAAGGACATTTTTAGCTGATTTCCAACATTTGTCATAAATAATTAATGTTGTTTAATATTCTTAAATTTATATGCATTTACTGTATTCTAACTTTTTTATTTGTTAGATTAAAAATATTAACTTTATATGGTTGCCATATCTAGAAGTATAATTTATATTTATTATTTTAAAACATTTAATAACAAAAAAACAGAATATCTGGCAATAAATAGCAATGAACGAGAAAATTTAATATTGGAAGAAGGAATCCAAATAAAGCAAGTGAAACAAACTAAATATTTGGGAATAATTATGGATAACATTGAAGGTATAGGCAAAGAGAACATAAAACATAGAATTGAATTGAGTAGCAAAATAATATCATCCATATGGTGGGATAAGCATATTTGGAAAGACACAAAAAATATATCTGTAAAACATTGGTGGAATCTGTTGCAATGTATGGAAGTGAGGTATGGACAATCAATAAATACTACAAGAATAGACTAATAGCTCTAGAAATGGATTATTTACGGAGAAGTGCCAGAAAGTCTAGATCAGAACATGTCACAAATAAGGAAATTAGAAACATAATGGAAGCAGAAGAAAGCATAATTGAAAGAATTGAGGAGAAGGAATTAAAGTGGTTAGGACATGTCTTAAGAATGGAAGATGAGCGATGGCTGAAGCAACTATATGAATGGCATCCGAACAAAAAGAAGAAAAGAGGGCGACCAAGGTTAACATGGAAGGAAAACACGAAGACAGTAATGCAAGCTAGAGGGCTAAGCATCGAAGATGCCCAAGACCGTAGGCTTTGGAGGTTTGGCACGGGAAGACGGCAGCAGCTGTAAAAACCCGAAGATAGATAGATAGATTAAAAAGAGTAAATCGACTTATAATAAAATATTTAAAGGGTCAATTCAAATGTTTGATTAACAAAATAAGGTAACTCCATTGCTTATATAGAAAGTACCGATAAAAATATTTATCACAATATGAGATATAAAATGCTAAAACCACCAAAAGTGAAGCTACCTCTTTTCTGCAGCAAACCTTTCAGTTGATCTTGCTAGAATAGGCGTAAAGTTGATTCTTCATGGCGCATCACATTCAGATATCAGTATTATTTAATAGGTTAGTGTTGTGATCTATATGTTACATAATTGCTTTAACATAACGAGTCTGATTTGATGATCGGTCTTGTTTAAACTCCTCGCAAAAATATATTTTTTAAGTTGTCTTCATTGTTAAGTAAATAGCGTAAATTCTATTAACTTACTCCATAAAAAATTCGGTTTACGTTTATCAGATGGTGCACCACCACACGTTGTTCTGACTATATGTATGTCAATGATGTGTTTCCCTACAGGAGGAATTTGGAAGAGTATTTCCTCGTATCTGGGTACCGCGTTCGCTTGAGCTCACACCCGTGGATTTTTTCACTTGGTGATTCATCAAGGAACAGGTATACAGAACCAAAGTTCCTAATATGAAAGTGTTGAAACAACGAATAAGCTAAGAGAGTGAAATGATTACATGCTGAAGACGTGGTATTGGGATCATCTAACAAAGAGAAACTAAATGCACATTAAACAGACTTCAAATGGGCAAATGAAAACTGCCTGCAAATAGACCATCAAAAAACTAAGCAGATGATCTTCAGAAAGGAAGGAAAACCCACTGAAAATGACAGGCTAATGCTCCTTGGTGAGCCACTAAAAGTTGTATCGCAATTTACCTACCTAGGCATCACCCTCCAAACAACGGTAACATTCTACAGAATACATGTGCAACAAAAAGTTACAGTAGCATTTGGAGAAATATACAGAATCAATTATCTCCAGCAATTATCAACAGAAACAGCAATTACGCTATTCAAGACAGTCATAACTATCATAGCAACATATGGAATTAATACAATATGGGAGAAACTTACAAACAGAGACTTGGTACAAGTAGAAACAGTAAAAACACGTTTTAAGAAGAGAGTTCTGGGAGTAGGAAAAATGGCACCTTCAAAAATGAGAGACCGTCTTCATTGAAGATATTAGACAGCAGCTATTCCTACCGAACACCTGCTCATACGAGACAACACTGCAAGGACTACAGGAGAAGAGGAATGATATCTGCAGCGAATTCTACACAACAGAGGCTATGTGTACGAGAGAGTGGACACGAATAAATTACGAGATGAGGTACACTTAGAGACAAAAATAATGAGCCGCTTTAAAAAAGCAGAATTCCTGTTATGGCCCTCTGCGCATGCTCGAAATGTCATAACAGCGGTTCACAAGGTAACGCATAGTTAGTGTTTTAAATACGCTGTATTTGGTTTTAACCGTCTTAAATGGTTAAAGTACAGTGAAGGAGACATGGTTCTAGATATTTACGAGTGTTCGACAAATGCGATATTACTCAAATTGCGACATTTTAAATAAAATTCAACTCTTGTTCATAGCGTAAAAGTAAACAAGGCAACAAATACCCGATGTTCGAGTAGTGTAGATCATTAAACTACTTACAACAAGACGAAATATGTATGAAAGCCAGGGTTCGAATCCTCCGACTTTTTTTTTAATTTGTATTTTCGCAAAATACATCCTATAACATTTAATTTCTGCCACGTAATCTACGTCCACTCTACACTATCTTAAGTAATATTTCTGCCCTCGTAAAACTCTGTAACACCACTTAGTTACCGGTATAAATTTAATGGTGTGTGCAGTAGTACATTTTACTAATAAAGTTATAAATTTATGTAATAAAATATAATATATCTTCATATATTTATGAGTTTATTTATTTATTACGTATTAGCGAGGAAAAAGTTTCACCCTTCAATTAAAATTTTAGTTTATATATGTCAAGTCCAGCATAATAATATCCCATAGATGATTGACAATAATAGACATAATAATAATAATAATAATAATAATAATAATAATAATAATAATAATAATAATAATAATGGGATGTATCAAATGATGTAATTACCCGGGGATCAAAATTAACTCAAAATGTATCCAAGAAAAAGAAGATAAAAATTTTAAAATGCTTTCGGCATAGGGAGATGTTTTATTACACTGCAAACCTGTTTATAAATAGATAAATAAATAAAAATATTAATAATAAAATAGTAATACTTCCAAATAGTTAGTGCTTGTTTTTCTTTAAGAATGGACATACGGAATAAAATATAAAGCATTTTAACAATTAAAAAAAATTAGCTCACCGAGAATCGAACCTGTAATTTCTTGCATTCGAATCGAGCCACTAAAGCACTGTGCTAAGCTTTCGCTTTCTTGTTGTGTTTAGAAAGAATGCTCTTGAAAGGAAGAAGGGTAACGTATTGTAGCTCTACTGTGCTATTAGTTTGCTTGTGTGAATCGCGTTAGAACTTGAAATATTCGAGATCAAGAGTCGGCCCATTCTTTTTGTCACTAAGTGTACATGCTAACACGATACGCAATCCATGGCTTTCACCACAAGGTTTGCAGCACGAAGAGATTCCACGAGCCAAACCACATATGCGAACTGTGCAATAATCCATGTGAACGATATCACGTCGAAAAGCATACTGAAAGACATTTATCTTTCAGTAAGTTTTGCTTAGATTAAATAACCAATCTTTTGCACATTTGTGTGCATTTGCGTTTATTCATTCAATGATTACAGAGGGTATGATGGTGAACGTTTTCCGAGCGACGATGCGTCGTTGCGAAAGGTGTTTTGGGATTAATGGAAGTCGTGCAGAAATCTGATATTGTAGTAGGTACTCAATTGAAATGTTTGTTTTATTTGGACTACTTTATCACAAAAGTGTGTGTGTATATACATACATATATATATATATATATATATATATTCATTGCTCAATGTTAAACATTTAATTATAACATCTATAAAGCGTCACTGCTATAAGGTAAAAATATTATCTTTAATTTGCTTACTTGTTATAGTCAGCTACTAGGTGGCAGTGAAGACCGAGTTCTCGCGACATCTAGTAATAATGGAGAGTATAATACATATATAAGAAAAATAAGTGCTTGAATTGGATTCGCCTGGTAGTGTAATGGATATCACGCTGAGGTACAGACTCAGAGATCAGGGTTCGAATCCCGTCCAGGCATTTATTTTTCTTATCATACCATATATATATATATATATATATATATATATATATATATATACTTTTAAGAAACATTTTGCACAGTTGAGGTAAATGTTAAATATTGAAAACAATAAAAGTTGTACCTGTGGTGACAGTAGTCCTCAACAAATTCAATTTTATTTGAAACTAGCTAATACACGGCGTGCGCTGCTACTCTTAAATGCTAATGTTTTTGTCACCAGCCGTGCACTGTTCGGGAATCTGCTTATCCCGACATTCTTGGCATCAATGAAAGACAAAAATGGTTATTGTGGGTTATCCGTAGAAGATAAGTATATGCTGTCGGGGACTTTTTTGTCGAGTGTTTTGAGATGTTCAATTCTGTGTACATTAATTTTGTATATTTGTTATGGTTTAGGCAGCGTAAGCCATTTAAGGGTCAAAATAGGGACTTTATTTCACGTTTTTCACTACATAGGGTGATTTTTAGGGGTGGAGGGATTGAATATTACAACACCCTTATAGCCTATATCCATCCCCGGAATCTCCTGAACATTTTTCAAAAAGCCCCACCTCAATCGGATGAATAGTATGGTAGATCACTCTTTTCCGGGAATCTACTTATTCCGATCTTCTTGGCATCAATGAAAAACAAAAATGGTTATTGTGAGTTATCCGTAAAAGATAAACGTATGCTGACGCGGACTTTTTTGTAGAGGTTTTTGAGATATTCAATTCTGTGTACATTAATTTGGTGTATTTGTTATGATTTAGGCAGCGTAAGCCATTTAAGCGTTAAGATAGGAACTTTATTTCACGTTTTTCACTACAAAGCGTGATTTTTAGGGGTGAAGGGGTTGAATATCACAACTTTATTACAGCCTATGTTCATCCCGGGAATCGTCCGAACATTTTGCAAAAATCCCCATCAAAATCGGATCAACGGTATGGCAGCGCATAGAATACGAACAAACAAACAAACAAACCAACAAACATACAAACATTGATTTTGATTTATAAGATATTCAGCTAGATCTTTCGGAACCGGTTCCATTTTCTACGGTTGCATAGAGAACAGCTTTGAAAATGGAACCGGTTCCGAAAGGCCTAGCTGAATATTTCAAACAAAATTGAACTTGTTGAGGACGACAGCCACCATATGCTCAACTTTTATTGTTTTTAAATATACACTATATTTATAAAAGTTTTAATTTCGATTCGTATTTTTATTTCAATTTGATCTAAAACAGACAATTTATGAAAAAAATACAAAAGGAAAATTCACAATTCTCCTTATATGTGCTGTGTGAAAATCAGACCTATTCTTACCGTCATATACGCTGTACAACAACACTGCCATGAACTTTGAACACGTGAGAAAATGTAGTGAACTCCACAAATTTAGGAATGAGACAAATGGGCAGATATATTGGGAAGCAAGAAAACAAATGGCAATTATTCCACAAAATGTCTGAGTATTAGCTTAAATAAATACATTTTGATTTAAACTCCATTAAATGTCGGTAATTTTTTTCCTGAAACTAAATTAAGACTATTTAATAGAAACGAGAAAACTATAAATATATATCCATTGAACGATAAAATCAAAGAATATAGAGAAAATTTGTTTAGACATGTAGAAAGAATGAATGTAACAAGATTACCAAAAGCAGCATTTAACTACAAGCCAAGAGGTTCAAGGAATGTAGGAAGGCCAGTGAAAAGATGGACAGAACAACTGTGAGGCGGAACAAGCAATTTGCCTAGCCCATGAAGTGAAGAAGAAGAAGAAGAAGAAGAAGAAGAAGAAGTGAAAACTATATTGCTATATGGGTGTGAGACTTGGAAAGGAACAATCGCATTACATAACAAATTGCAAGTACAATAGATGCCTGGGATTTGCTTTGAGAATCTGGTAGCCAAAACCCATATCAAACGAGGAATTACGGAAGATAACATCACAGGATGAGATCTGGAAGAAGATTAATTATCGCAAATGGAAATGGATTGGACATACTATCAGAAGAGTATTAGACTAGCGTGCCAAAGAGAACACAGGGATTGCCTAGAAAAAGATTTACTTGAAGTATTGTAACAACAGAAATTGAACAACAAGGAAAAAGTTGGATTGAAGTCAGGAATTTGACAAAAAACATAGTCCGGTGACGTGCGTTCTCAAAGGCCCTATGCTTACAAGAGGAGTGACAGGAACTACTACTACTACTACTACTTTTTTCAAGAAACCGTTCTTTTACTGCCTGAAGTGTGCAAGATATTTTAATTATATTTACGAGAAGGATTCACACTTGAAATCTGACTAATTTATTATTATTGAGTGTAAAACTGTACTTACATTACTTTCGTTTTCTGTAGGCCTCCTTGTTACCTGGCGTCCAGATTTGAGAAGTTATCTTCTTACACCAATAGTAACACTAGGTCACAAGATAACAGTCTGCTAACAATCCCTACTACTACTACTAATAAGCGGCAATGTTCCAGCATTGCCCAGTGTGCCACGTTTGTAACCAGTTGCGGCTATCTGGTGGCCAATACCTTTGTGGTTATCAGTTGGGAGTTTAACCATTTAACCGTCTGTGTTAGCGGCGTTAATGTGTCTAGCTTTGAGCCGATACAAATATGGTGAAATGAGGTGTCATCTCACCGGTGCAGGGCATCGTAAACTACGCGACTGGACAAGCAAAGAGTCCGAAAGCCAGCCGCGCAGAATGAGCCACTCTACTCCGGCTGTTGTACAGCACTCATTTCATTATTTGGTCCTTCAAGTAACAATCCCTCTTCATAGCACTTTCTCTTATTCTACTTCCTTCACAGTAGCTTCTGCCCGCTCCTGGAATTTCTTTCCTCAATATATCAAGGGTTGCCGCACACTTGGCACTTTTAAATCACACTTATGCAGTTACTTGTTGTCTAATAATAATAATAAATTTTCTCCATTTATTTACATTTATTTTATGTCATTAATAATTTTTCCCGTTTTTTTAATTTCTTATACATATTATATTTAATTCGTTAAATCTAGAATATATCAAAATACATTATAAATAACAATTGTTTTGTATATGTAATATGTAATTGTTTTATGTTTATTGTAATTTAAATATAAGACTATTCTTTGTATTTTTTTTTAATTTGGTTGAGTGGTAGACTAGGCCTTAAGGCCTTAACTCTGTCAGGTAAAATAATGTTATTATTATTATTATTATTATTATTATTATTATTATTATTGTCACATAACTTTGTGAGGTAAAACGAACTTTTTTTTTGAAGCGGTAAAAGATAGAATAGGAATCTACAAACAATTTTAATAATTATTATTAGTGATGAGGGACACAAGTGTTGTATTTTCGCTAATTCATGCGGGATTTATGGGTATTGTTTACATAGTAGTGTTGTAATATCTGAGAGTACTGACAATAAATAATGCAGTCGTAACCATAGCAACAAATAGATGTCATATACACTGTATACACTGCGTGTCATTAGAAATAACAACCTTTATTTGAGTTTTCACCAAACATTTGTTTTCTATGTTAGCCAAATCCTTTGTTTAGAATCAATGATAACAGCAGTCGCAATACAAATTAATTTTTGTCACTTCCAGTCGAATTGGCTATAGGAGTCACGTCACGACTTTATTGGTGTGCTTAATTTTTTTGAGTTCAGTTCTCTCACTCACTTTAAGGGCACACGTACTAATTTCCTTGGAATTTGGTTTAAAAATGTGCAACTTACAAAAACATTTTTCGGCTTATTCTTAAGTTATGTGCATGAAAAGTAAGACTTCTTGGACATCATGACACTTTGGTTAACTTTTTAGACATATTCCGTCATGAGTAATTTAAAATTAAAAAAATTAAAATAAAAATCCAACTTTTTAAAAGTATTGTCTTGGTACAATTTTCTTAAAAAATACTTATCCAAATATTTCCAAAGTTTAGTATGTTATTATCCATAGTTCATTTGACAATAATAAGGTTTGCTTGTGTTCAGATATGGAATGTGATTTATTTAAAAAAAATCGAATAAGAAAAATGTTTTTTTTTTGTTAAACATTTTGAATACTTTTTTTTTTATTTCAAATACTATCAAAAGCACGAAGACAACTTTACCGTATTAGTATAGAACTCTTTAAACTGCGTATCCATGCTAAAAATATTCTCTTATCTTTCATAGTTTCAGAGAAAAGTGTACCAAAATATAAAAAATGCAAGTTACGGGAAAATGCAAAAAACAAAAAAGTACACATTAGCAGAACACAGACGCAATTTTTAAAAATCCGTTTTTGTTGGTTTAAATGTCCAAAATCGACAAAACAATATTACAGATCGATAAAATAGACCTTGCAGGAATTTTTTAAGCAAAACGAAAAAATATTTTTATTATCCCACTATAAGTACTGTGTGTCCTTAAAAAAAACACAGGTCTCTCCCAGTTCCAAGTCATCCAGCCCGAAAAAAAAACTTAGTTTCAGATAATATTTGGCTATTTTTAAAAAATATCAATACTTGGGACTCTTAAATCTTTTGGAAAGGATATACGCTCACGGGATGCAAGAGTGGCATTTACAATTTCTGTACTTACTCCTAGAAAACTGTATTCAAACATGAGAACAATTATAGATCTTGGTTTTTTTTTTGGCTCCAGAATTAAAACTGGAAAGGAACTAAATATTTTCACACTTACAGACCGAATGATTAAATATATGAACGACTGGTAAGAACATATTCATAGAATGCCAGAAGAAAGATTTACAAAATTATTGCTAAATTATAAACCACATGGAAGGAAAAATGTTGGACGTCCACACAAAAGATGGTCTGAACAATTTTAAGCAATTCTAGCTTTCATTAAATCGGAACGAGCCAACAGGCTTAATTCCTGAATGATGATGATGATGATGAATAAAAACTGGGTGTAGTTTCTAAATATATTAGGGGAAATAGATTTTTTTCCTTCAAATTTTTAATTGGTGTTCTACTATTACACCAGTTTGAAAACAACATAAACAATGAAGAAGATGTGTGTCTTTAAAATAAACAGCAGAACCAATTAAGTAAACGTTTCCGTTATTATTGCATATTTAGGTAAATATAAAAGTAACCAACTTTAGTCTTATAAAATAAGGCAAATACAAAAAAAAAGTTTGCATATGGTTTTGTTGTTATCATGATTGTTAATCACCGTCGGGTCTTAAACGTTCGTCGACATTTTAATAACATTTGAGTTTACCAAGTACAGAGTGATTCAGAAACATGGCTATACGTTTGATCACATTTTGTGACGTAAATATTATTATTAAAGGAAATATGATGTTATCATCGGAAAGGGAAACCTTCAAATTACAACAATAGAACAAAACAAAACAAATCTCTGCTCACGTGCAGCTTGGCGCGTTGATTTTTGTGGGCTAGCGTCGAACGCCTCCACAATTCTCTTCGTTGTTCCTGCATCCGTCTAATGCGAGGCCTTCTGGAGGTTTGATTTTCTGTATCCTTCTCGTTTTCCAGCAGTCGTTTTCTCCACTTCCCCACAGTCGACGGCTGCAATGCAACGTTAACCTCACGTCTTGCCCGTCTTGCGGCTTCACGATCATTAACATACGTCATTGCCCATGCAGCAACGCCATTTTGACTTATGACGTAAGTTCTACACATTTTTGTTTTATTCCATTGTTATAACTTGAATAATTGCCTTTCCAACGGTAATTTCATATTTCCTGTAATTGTAACATTTTCATCACGCAACGCGATCAAACGTATAGCCATATTTATGATTCACCCCGTACATTAATATTTTTTCTACAATTTTCAACGGATGGCCGTAAGCATTCTCAAGTATAATAATTTCAATATGAGTTGCCTTTCTTCTTTTCATTAAATTAACTTCTTTAAGTTAAAATTATGTATAGGAAGATTTTTAGAAAAAACATTCAAGGCATTACTACAAAAATAATAATAAAAATCTGCTTACAGCAACTTTTAGATTACCCTACAAAATTTAATTTATTTAGAATTCAACGTGCCAAATATTACATTTTCAAGTATACATTATTTACTTATTTTCTAAAAATAAAAACGAATTTAAAGAGCACAATCGAAGTTTTTACAGCACCAGACAAAATACTACATCTTTGCTACATGTTCCAAAATTGTGTACAACTGCTGCATCTAAACATAGTAAATATCTAGGATCTACATTATACAGTACAATTAATTAATTAATTATATATCCAATCCAGAATTAAGTAAACTGAACATAACTATTTAAAAAACAACTAAATTAATTACTTTTAATTAAATAATGAATTAATCGAATAAAATTAATCAATTGAATATTTTAAAATAATAAATATGAAGAATCCAATTTTCGCTTATATTATTATAAATCAATATATTACTAATTACGTTCTTCGGTATTATTGGTTTTAATATATCACATTATACGGTTTATATTATTTTATGTAAATCATTCTCAATTGCACTAATTCTTTTGTTATAATAAGTCTTATTCCCAATACATTATTATGTTCTCTCTAGTTTGAATACAGCCGTAAACTGGCCAGATTAATCTTTTCCGAAATTAAAAGAGTTTGAGAACTCACATATTAAGTCTAAGATATCGTCATAGCTCATTTAAAGACAATTATTAAGTGTTCCTTGTTTTTTTGCCACTTTGGACTGTGGAAACATACTGACTTGTATAAACTGACCCGGATCTACTTCACTATTAATCTCTTTTGATTCTATTATTATTATTATTATTATTATTACTATTATTATTATTACTATTATTATTATTACTATTATTATTATAATTATTATTATTATTACTATTATTATTATCATTACTATTATTATTATCATTACTATTATTATTATTATTACTATTATTATAATTATTATTATAATAATTATAATTATAATAATAATTATTATTATTATTATCTTCTTCTTCTTCCGAATGCAGTATTGGGTGATGATGTCCGTTCTGATTTTTATTATTATTATTATTATTATTATTATTATTATTATTATTATTATTATTATTTCATTTCCATCAACTCTCCACGTTGCAATACCATTTTGGAGAGTCTAAGTTTGGTGCCCAATATGGACACACATTTGCCTCTCTACTCAATTTTTGTAGATCTGCAATGAAGTATACCTGCAAGGGCTATGTATTTTGATATTCCACCATATTATTTTAAATCAGTATGTACCTAAGGTATAGTCGTCTATAAGGACATAAAATATAATTATTTAAAAAGGATTTTATTTTCGCATGCAATAGTGGCACATTTTAATATATGACAACATAACTCCAAATCTACGTATCGCATATTTTAAGTAGGCAAGTTTATCTAATGTACAATACAACATATGAAAATAAACTTGTCGGCATAACAAGATATGTGCCACTATTATATAGGGTGATTCAAAAGGATGTGCTCAAATTTCAGGAGGTTATAGAGGAGTCGAATTGCAATATATTTTGTTTAGTAACTTATGGTCTGAAAAGTAATGCTGGGTCAGTACAAGACCTGGAATGTCTGCATAGAAAATAAATTATTTTGTGGACACACTTACGCAAATGTAAATTTAATTAAACAATTTGTTTTTACAACACTAGGTGTTCAAAATGCCTACGACCACATTGAATACTGGCATGTTCTTCCACGTGAGCAAGAACTTGCTCTTCTCTAGCGACTGTTCCAACCCTAAATGTTGGCCTATATGATGCCATGAACGCAAGGAACCTGTCTCCCGAGTCGGTGGTGAACATTTTGAAACGTTCGAGGATATGGTTGATGTCTGTTTGGATATTGTGTGCTATATAGGCCTTGAGCTTCGCGTGCATTGCCATTTTTGCTGTACTATACATTAAATGCATGTCTCGAAGTTCTGACCACGTGTATTCCATTTCACAAAAAATCACAGATCTTCAGAGTAATGCTGTAGTGAACCTCCACAATATACTGCAGATACCGTATTGAAATGAAAACAACCTGCAGAGCGCACGAATGACTATCAGATTTTAACAGAAGAGTACAAAAGTAGTATACTGCACTAAACGGTATGACAATAATAAATTCATAAAGTAGTGTTTCGAACCCAGTGCCTCTCTGAAAAGTAAGCTTAGACCCGCGTTGAAGTTCTTGACTTTCCCACGCTTGTACTGATCCAGGATTACTTTCCAGACCATAAGATTCTAATCAAAAGTTGTTGTATTTCGACCCCTCTACAAGATCCTAAAATTCGTGCATAACCTTTTGAATCACCCTGTATTTACTTTGCGCTCGATTTGGTCTAACTGATCGGTGCATCAGATGATACTAATAATCACATTCATGATGTGCTGTGTAGAGTGTTTTCATTGGAGAACAAGGTTTAAAAGACATTAGTGATACAAGCGTATAACGTAACGGCTCATTATCTAAATATCGAGTGCCGATTGGTTAAGTTTTGGCATACTCAAATTACTGCAATTTTTAACTTGTGTCGCTATTACATGCCGGGAGCGATATATTAAGGCAGGATGGGACTTTTCAGCCGTTCCAGCTCTGGTGGTAAATTACGTGATTACAGACTAGAGAATCCGGGTTCGATATCCGGACGCGTTGGAAATTTTAATTTCAGAATTTTTAATTCTCAAGACTAGCAGGATTGTGGTACAATTTTTAATCACTAGTTTGTGCATTTTATACCTATATTAAATGCAAAACCGCTCCGCAGTTGACCTATATGTGTCGAGAATGCTTTTGGTTCTATTGAAAAAGATTCGCCCATCGAATACAAATAATGTAACTGTTTTGTGAATTGAAATTTGCATATTTAGGATTTTTGGTATCCTGTACATTGACGTATCACATTGTGATATAATTTTTTGTCATATTAATATTACTTAATAAAGTAATGTATAATGGATTATGCTCCATTTGTAGTTTCATACTGCTCGTAGTTCGACAATCTCTCACTTCATCATATAATGGGTTCCTTATATCAAAACACTCAGAAATATCCATGAACAATCTGTGAAAAAAATTCAGTACCGGTAGTGTACTGTTTTACGCTTTATCTGTATAATTTTGACACTAACGTTTTCACAATCCGTTTACCGATAGCATGATAGCACTAAGTAACGTTATTTTTTAGGCTGGTCGATGAGTGCCATTTTTTAACTGTATGTCCCTAAAAAGTGTATATATATATATATATATATATATATATATATAATTTATCCGAGACTTTGATTCTGTGACGAGGACAGAATTATTTTGAAAACACTGAATTTAACTATAAGGTAGGCAATTGAAGCCAGAACTATGAATCAAAATTAAAGCTTACTTGATCCAATAAGTCAATAATCAATTGAATATATATGAGTGGATTTTAGAGGTTAGATTAAAATTAAAAATAAAAGTAACGGCGTTTCATGGAAAGTACCCAGTAAGAACAAATATAGTAATGGAAGATAAAGTGTTGGAAAAGGTTTCACACTTCCTGTACTTGGACTGCAATATAATGTACGAAGAAGAACAAGATATAAATAAGAAAATGCGAAAATTTCAACATATTTATGGAACAATCAGACGAACACTGAGGAACAAAGTAAGAAATGATACGAAGCTAAGATTTTACTCAACGATGGCACTACCAGTGACGTTGCATGGAAGTGAGGCCTGGGCACTGAACGAAAATGAAAGAAGTAAAATTCAGGCAGCGGAAATGAGATTCGTACGGACTATGAAAGGTTGTACAAGAGAAGAACATATTAGGAATGAGAATATTAGAGAGGAACTAAAAGTACAACCACTTCTTCAACAACTAGAAGAACACGAGGACAATTGTATAGAACATCTGCAAAGAATGGCAGAGTAGAGGATACCAAAGATGGCACTGATGTATAATACTGGACGACTAAAATCGGTAGGAAGACCAAGAGATCGCTGGGCTGAACAGATATGAGATCGGAACAGGCAAAGACCTAATATGGAAATATTCCTAGAAAATTGTTGAACATAATGATTGAAAATAACGAAATAAAAATAAATGTCCTTCCTTTGCTAATGTTTTTAACCAATTAATGTTTTAAATTCTTTATGAAGAGCACCGGAAGGATGATGATAATGATGATGATGATGCATACATACTGAAGATCAAATTTATTAATTAATCCCCAAAGATAGTCCCTTATCAAATTCTCATTGCATTGTCTTTTGTAACGTCACTCGTCCATTATATTCTGATGGAAGCTCTCACGTAGCTCATCCGAATATGCTCCCATATTTCCCTCTAAGCGAGTAAGATGATTATCCAAGATTTGGATGTTAAAGAAACTGACCACAACATAGCAAAATTAGTTTCCTGGATTCTAACATTCCCTAAATCATCTGTCATAAATATAACTAATCCTCACCAGCTTCGCCATCATTGTCTTCATGGATCAAGCCTCATAAGACTTGTTCTGATCTCCTTCCTTGACATGTTAAGCCATTCTTGTTTTCAATCTTTCAATATTTCTTCTTATTTGTGTTGTAGTTCATCATCAGTTTTGGTGTGCGGTCGCCTTTCATTCTTTATACATATTGATTCCAATCATTTATACCTTATTTTACTTTGCCTATTTATTTAGAATGTATAATTCCCTTCTTAAATCTTCGTTCCTTTTTTTTTAATCAGTAAGGTATATCCCGCAAAAGATCTCAAAAATCTCATTTCCCCTGCTTCAGAACTATTTCCTTGTCAATACTCAACACTCTTAACCATAAACCAACATTGGTGCTACCATTACTTTATGAGATTAAATATGCAATGTAATTAATATATTTAATATAAATATGTCCACCACTGTGCTCTCGAGGTAGCGTGCTGCCTTGGCATGCAGCTGACCCGGGTTCGATTCCCTGTCGGAACATGTTTTTTCGGGGTTTTTCCTCACCTTTAAAACAAATGTCAGGACCCGAAAATCATTCGGCCATCATCATCATCATCATCATCATCATCCTTATCATTATCATCACCATCCGTCACCGGTGTGGAAAGTAACGGGAAGCTACCACACCTATAATTCCCTAATAAAGCTGCAAAGTATATCATGAAAATGCTATGATTGCAGTGAAAGACGTACCCTCGGGCAGAATTACTATGGATGGAATGTAAATATATAATTATATAGTATAATTAATATTATTCCATTCCAATGACGCAGTTTAACCTCTCACCTTACAGGTACTTTCTACATGCTTACAAGCCATCCGGACCTTACAGTAACACAACCTGTCGGGAGAGAGATTCTAACTATGAAACACACACATTATTTTTTGACCACGCTTCCCAGTGTGAATGATCAGCTCAATGCCAGGTACTCCTCCGAGACAACCCAACATTAGGACGAAACACACCATTCACACTCATTCATGGCGAAAATGGTAATGATAATTATAATGACAAGATGATATTAGGGAAATTTTTGGGCCTTGAAGTTTCCAAACATTTGTCTTATGGGCGAGGAAAATCCCAAAAAAAGTATATTATATAAATAATAAAATATTTAATTTTAAATATAAGTAATGTATTAATAAATTAGAAGAAGAGAAAATACCAAAAAAGATCCTCAATTGGAAAGCTAATGGAAGAAGTGGAATAGGCAGACCTAGAGAACGTTGGATAGATGGATTAAGAAGTATCGAAGCTAGAGATTCGAGGGAAGAAGATGCTCTAAGACAGGAAACTCTGGCGACAAATCACTTTGGGTTGAAGGAGAAACACTCTATTGTGAAATATTCCTAATACAAAATTATAACTTAATTAATAAGTCTGTATTTTAGTTATATTAAAACCAGAACTCAAGAAGATAATTTTGACTTCACTTTTCATGTGTATAGTCTAGTAGAAAATAATACTTTTATTCCAGAAACAAACTCGAAAGTTACAATTATTGTTATGTGGTGTAATTGGAGCTAATATTCTAACTGCACAAACAACGCTTTAATATGTTTTATGGACAAACACAAACATGGTGATATCCGATGCTATTGGCATTTAGTAATTTGAATAATGGAGATGAATACATTTGCCTGTGACACTTGTTAGAGCGTGCAAATGTCCATGACAAACTGAGAGATGGTCAAAGTGTGTATACTTGGGTTTGGTAAACGAATTGGGTGTATATGACATATTTTCAGAAAGAACAATTATGCATACAGCTATCCATATACATTGGTTTAGCTATCAACTGTGTGAATAATGAAAACATTTGAACGCGATTATGGACATCAGTTATTTGTATTAGGAATGAGCTGTTATTGTGAACTGTAATCAGGCAAAAAAACAATAATTGTCAAACGCGTGATTGTAGTAGGAATGTGCATTTCATTGACTGTCGCTTTTAGGACAGTGTAAACTATAAATATGAGCCTTGTTAATTGTGCTTATCCACTTATTGCTTTACTTCAACCTCTTTTATAATATCACCTTATATCTTCTGATAGATATTTAATTTTTTGGGCACAGTTGTAGGTAACCATATATTTATTTATCCACTTAAACACTATTTTAATGCTACAAATCTACTGAGATCTTCATTTATAACCTATCTGGCGCATGGCGTTTTGTTTGTGCACGGTTGGGTGTGCCACAGCCGGCTTTGCTCCTACATAAACTCTGCGCATAAAGCATGTATAAAAAATCTTACCTTTTAGAAGATCCTAGAAGTGTGCGTCCACAGAAGTGTCGGCTAAACAGGCATCATATCGGGAAAAAACACATTCTGATTCATTTGATTAAATTGGGCCACTCTTTTCTATTTATTTCTAGCAAAGTGTGTATACTTGGGTTTGTTTCATTTCTTTCAATGTATGAGAATTTGTCTCGTACACTTTGTCTTTCAGGTTACCCCACAAGTAAAAATCACAAACTGTTAGATCAGGGAAGCGAGAGTGCCATACACCAGCACTAATCACTCTATCTTCAAACATTTCCGTAATTTTATTCATGGACTCCTCTGCTGTATTAATCAGTAGCAGAATCTTGCTGAAACCACCCATCTGATTTCTCTTCTTCTGACAATTCTCGAAAAATATGGGGTCAAAATGTAATTTCAGTACCTCTCTGCATTTACAGCCTGTTCGTAAAATATTCGACTGATTGTGTGCCTAACGCTAACAGCACACCAAACTCCAACTTTCCGATCATTATGAGGGATTTCTTGAACGCGATGTCGATTTTCAGATGCCCAGTACCGATTGTTATGAGTGTTGAGACGACCATTTAGATGGAACCACGCATCGCCGGAAAAGAACAAAGCTGTAGATTAATTAAACAGCCATTCACTGATGAAAGAAACCATTCACAATACCGCATTCGTGATACTGGGTGAACTTGTTTTGAACAATGGACGCGTGTACATTTATAAGGGAACTTTTGAATATACTCTGTGCGAACACGGCTTAGTGATTCACAATGAAAATTACTTTTACACACAAAAATGCGTTGCTCTAGATTCAAGCGCAATATGAAATGAACATATTGTTGGATGATACAGTACTGCCGAGTGCGCGCGCTCAAATGCAGTCGGTAGTGGGGGAATTTAGCAAGAGCTCGGGAGAGGCGAAACGCCATGTACCCGTTAGGTTATAAATGAAGAACCCTGTATATATATATAAATTAGCTAATAACCGGCGTGCGGTGCTACGCTTAAATAAATGAAATATTTAAAATTAATTAAATTAATTCACTTGTCTGTTCGTCTATCTTTGGTCCAGAAATGTTCTAAGACCTTTATTCTCAAATACTCGTAATTTTTCGCCTCCCTTAAAATAAGAGACCATGTTTCGTATCCGTATAACTGGGAGAATAATATTTTTATATATTTTCGGTTTCTGTATTTTAAGAGAAGTTGGGACGAATAAAGCAACTTTAAGACAATAGTTAGCATACATTTCCAGAATTCAGCCTATGTTTAATTTTTTTCTGCATATCATTCCTGTTTGTTATTATTTTTCCCAGCTATTTGAATTTCCCAATATATTGTACATTTATTATTTTGTTCCATTAGGCCTAGTATTGTACATTCGTTACTGAACTTACATATTATTCATATGTTTTAATTACTATTTTTCATAGACACTTTGTCATGTAAGTTCATATTGCTTCTATTTTTTATTTTTGTGTTTGTTGTTATATCTGAAATGTAGAATATATCAGTCTGAGTAATGAAATCCAAAACCCAGAATTTTTCTCACTGCTGATTAAAAACATGAAATATCATCGAGTTGTTGGCACCGAAATTGGAATCCGTAGCCTCCTGAATACAAATCTCGAACGTTACTGGTAGATCCAGTTCTTCCAGTATTAATATTTTCCCCATTTTATCTTTACAGTTAAACAAGTTTAACATTCAGCTAATTTCGAGCCAGTTAATTCTGACATGTGTTAAGGAAGTCTTTTGTATCGGTTGTTCAATATTTATTATGTAACGAACTAACTCATTGGCATTATCGAACCCGTAGTTTTATGACCGCGCGGACATAAGCTCTCCATACATTCCTATCCTTAGCTAATATTTTCCAATAATTTCCTGTATAATCTACTTCCTTCAAATCATGGTTAATATTATTCTCCCGCCTCATTCTTGGTCTATCAACTGGGAGCTTTCCTCTGGTTTTCCTACAAGAACCTTCAATGCACCTCTTTCATTCTCCATTCGTGCCCATGTCCTGCCCATCGCAGTCTACGAGACTTAACTGTTCTTATTATATCTGAT
The DNA here is from genome assembly GCA_030220185.1 of Diploptera punctata. NCBI lineage: Eukaryota > Metazoa > Arthropoda > Insecta > Blattodea > Blaberidae > Diploptera > Diploptera punctata. The sequence continues at coordinate 342,630 of JASPKZ010008886.1, forward strand.
TTCCTATAAAGACCATATAGTTTACTGTTATTTAGTCTTCTCCATTCACCTGTTTGTTCATCTCTCTTTAGTCCAAAAAATTTGCTAAGAAATTTATTCTCAAATACTCGTAATCTCCTTTCCTTCCTTAAAGTAAGAGTCCTTGCTTCGCAACCATATAATATAACTGGTAGAATAACAGTTTTATATATTTTCAGTTTAACGTTTTTTTAAGGAGTTGGGACGACAGGAGTTCGTTTAATGCATAATAGCACGCATTTCCAGAATTGAGCCTATGTTTAATTTCTTTGTGCATCTCATTCCTATTTGTGATTATTGTTCCTAGGTATTGGAATTCAGCCACTTCTTCAAAATTTCCCTCAGTTGCCATTATCTGTCCATTTCAAATGTATAATGTATTTCTATGCGTGACCTTAGCCTATATTTAGTTTTATTGATATTTACTTGCAGTCTAATATTTATATAAAAGTATATCCACTACAGGCCTCCGGAAGCCCTTGTGGTAGTGGGAGGTTAAGGCTCCCACGTTTTCTGGACAATCAGCACTTAATGTCAGCTGTGTTGTCAGCCCTGCGTGACGACCCCTTTACCCCCAGAACAAGCGTCTGATACTCATTTCCGTTAGAGGCTGAGTCGACCCCAGGGCCATATATGAATATTAAAATTATGTATTAAAATTAATAAATCTACATGATATCAAGTATTGACCGCCGCTATGGTCTCTGGGGTAGCATCACAGCCTCGTAAAAAACGGGCCCGGTTGTGATCTCCGGTCCTGATAAACTAATTGGGTGTCTTTTTTCGGGTATTTCTCACCTCTAAGACAAATGTAAGGAAACATTAAGACACAAACGGTCTTCCATTATCATCTGGCCATCATTATCATATTCAACATGTTTAGTATGAATGTGTGAATAACCTATAAGATGAGAGCTTAAATAAAATAAATGAAAAATGGATAAGAAGTATTTTTAACGTTACAGGAATTTCAAGTGGTGTTTGAATTCAATTCAAAGTTTAAACGTCAACATTATTTGCCCGCAAACATGATAATGCATCCATATAAATATTTCATAATGATTTATTAGTTATATCTTCTCTCTTTGTACAGGACTTACACCGCCATAAGACTAACACAAAAGTCAATATATGGTATTAATATAAACCGAGGTAGATATTGTCCAAAACTCAGCAAAATCAGTTCATTAGAAGTGGGGGTTTACCTGAAATTCGAAATTAAAAATTGACTAGCAATGGAACTAAAATATTGTTTATCTGTTCGCATTAAGTTAAAATATCAATAAAATCTACTTTAAAATATTTAATTTTCAGACATACGGGGCATCAAGAGAATTACGATATACACGTTTATTTATTTTTCATTTCACTTATTCAACTAAAAATAAAATCACATTCAATTTATTTAGGCGTAGGAGCGCACGCCGAGAATTAGCTACTTTGTATGTAAATAAAAACAAGCCAAAATGGCATGCTCATTGAGCCATGCATGGTTCGTGAGTCTTAGGTTGCTGAACCCGGTTCTAGTGGCAACCACGCTAATTCTCGGCGTGCGCTCTTGGATCCAAAGTTCTGGAGTTCAAACACGCGTGAATCTACGATTATGATTGCTTAAGAATTGTGAATATGGGTTCTTTCGGAAGAGAATTAAAGCCCTGGTTCCCGTATCGTAGGTCTTCTGCACATAAAATAACATTATGACAAAAATAAGTGATCTCTTAACGTTATTATTCCCCCTTTTTAGGTCCACCTTTGAACTTCGATTCTAATTATCAGAAATGTCAAAGAACGCTGATAAATAAAACACTATCTACCTGTAGCGAGTTCGGAACAATTCAATAAAAGTTCTGGAAAACAAACCGTAATCCAATTCGATTAACGTAATCAAACAAACTGTAATTAAAAGTGTATCGTATCCAGTCAGAGATGAGCTCAGATAAAAATCTGAATCCTGTGTTGTTTCCGAAGTCAATTACACAAGCAAAACACAGTCAAAATATTTCCAGCTGGCGTATGTTTGTCATATCGTTTCTGATGTAACGAAAACAAGCTAGGTCATTCGAAAATATTCACAACAGTAAATATCAGTGCAGACTGTATGAAAAACAAAAACATATCATGTTTTAGTTGATCACTACACTTTTTTCATCGAGAATTTTAATCACAGTTAATGTACATTCTTATGCTATGTTTTCATAGCAATATTTTTGTTTTATACATTTTCAATCCAGTCTGCCAGTGCAGTTATATGTTTTACGCTGGTTACATGGAAACTATAGCTTTATATTCCAGAATTTACCAGCATAAATAAAACTTTTTTAAAAGATTTTAAATTTACAATTGACAGCACTGGCAACTTAGGTTCTCATCGGTGTAATTTGTGACTATTTACAGATGTAACACGAATTTACAAAATTACCTTAGTAAAATACGTTTTTTATAATTATAAATAATTGCATCAATACAATTGTATTGTGGTTTTCTTAGTTTTTAAATTAAGTCATAAACGACATACATTCCATCCGTATTAAAAACGCGCTTTAACAATGAAATCAAAAGTAATAAATTACATAATTAATGAAATCGCTAAATATAACATTGAAAAAATAATATAATTACAACTTAAATAATAATAAGGAAAAATTGAATTAATCAGACATTACTAGATAAAATAATTGGAAAAACATATTTTGCGATTATCATATAACTTTAGTTGAGTGTAAAGGTAAAGGTAAAGTGATCCGAGTACAAGGCACAGGAGGCCCTTGGGGTAATGGGAGGTTAAGGCTCACACTTTTTCTGGACAATTAGCGCTTGATATCGACTGGGTTGTCAGCCCTGTATGATGGCCTCCTTTATCCCCGAAACAAGCGTCTGGTACTAATTTCCGTTAGAAGTTCAGTCGACTCCAGGGCCACAGTGCCGCCAGAAGGTTGGGGTCAGCTTAAAAATCCTGATCCCACCGAGACTCGAACCGTCGAACTTCCGGCTTTAAGTATAGTGCTTTAACCACTACGCTACGGCGTGCCCCCTTTAGCTGAGTATAATCTGAATATGTTATTTTAAACAGGCCCAATGTCTGTGTTAGTCCGTGTCAGGAGAAAGTTTAAATATCTATGAGGTATATAGAAATGGAAACCCCAGAATAAGTGTCTTACAATCTTGAAGCATGGGTTTGAGAATGAGGGTGACAAGACCTGTCGGGAGAAGAATTTTAACCATGAATGACTTTATTACTACACAAGGAAATGAAGGGACTTCCAGAATGAGTTATCAGTTCAATGTCAGGACTTCATGAACGACATACTAAATTAAAATATATGATAAGTAAATGTTCTTCCACATGGTATAAATCTGGGTCCTGTACTTTTCACAATTTTCGTTTATTGAGAACCATGTGACCAGCTGCCCTGTGGTAATTTCGGAGATATTCCCAAGAAAATTGGGGTGTTTATTTTCCTATCATGACGATATTTGCTAGATGACCATCGGATATTCTTGAGATATAATTTTTCCATCCTTTTCTTATCTTTTATCAACTAGACCATACATATATCTTGTATTCCACATTTATTTCTCATCTCATTTGATCTTTTGTCACATAAACTAGCTATTGACTGCAATGCTTCTTAATGTTCCCATTTCTATTATCATTAGACAACAATAGAAAATAATAAAATTAAACCATTTCAAACGTCTAACATAGTTATAATTGTTTATACTATTATTATTAAAGTTATTATGTAATTAACCTTGACAAATTATTCTGCCTCATTTATTGGAATATGGATTCCTATGTTATATTTATGTATTAGATACCTCTCTTTTAAAGTTCTAGATTTTTATTTTGTGGGAAAGTAGATCATGTATAAACGTTGTTGAAAGTCAAATCTTTACAAATGCGTTATTTTTAACTTTTTGATGGTGCTGAATGTCTGCCATTTAAACGAGATATCGACCATATTTGCCACAGTAAAGCAGTATTTTGTACCAAATTTTTGTCATATATCCACATCTGATTTATCTATATTTCGGTGTGTCTTATAATTCACATTTCTAACATACCGGAGTGTCTGTTAGTCATTGACAGTATCTTCTTTGTTTTGTTCGTGTAATTTATTTTATTTATATCCCATATTTTTCTATAGACTAGATATGTTGTACTATTCGAAACCATTGTTCAAATTTATGTTTAGTTCATTCTTTTCATGATCTCTCTTCTTTTCTATTGGCAGTAGGTACGTATGGTGTAGAGGAGTGATAATATAATATTGTTAACGCGGACATTTTTGCACTAAATAAATATCAATATTGGTTCCAGAATTCGTTGTCATGTGATTTACATTTTACTTGCAACAAAGAAGAATATTGGTGAGAAAAGTTTCTGCATTTTTTTTACTGCAGAAACTTGTAAATCTTCTTTAGATTTCGTCAACAAGGTATATTTTCGTTTTCTTCTATTTATAAAATTAAGTTAATCTCTTCATACTTGGTAGCTTGTAGTTCGTTCTAGTTTGGAAGTAGATACTATTTGTTGTAGGTACCACAAATTCAATAAAATATATAGTGATGTAGGATATACAGTAAAACTTGTTTACAGTGTAATCGCATGGGACCAATTTTTTCCACATTAGACAAAATTCCGCATTATAAAAACAAAAAATATTAACCAATCTTAGATTATAGAGTACGGTACCGTATATGTCTTTTTACGTGCCTTGGATTAATTGTACTTCCGCTGCCTTAGAAAAGTGAAGTATAGTATGTACGAGCGATTTCGACAGTATCGTACAAGAAAAAAAAAACAGTACCGTTTCGTCAGAATTAAAAATGTCTCTTAGGCCCGTATCCTGAAATTAAAGTATGGAGTTTCGGTTTCCACTCACTAACTACACTTTCATCCACATCCTTTGATTTATCACAAATTTCATTCCTCACTACATTGTGTCGTCGTTTAAAACTGTCCAGCCAACCTGAAGATACCTTGAAATAGTTATTCTCTAAGGATGTAGCAACAGTTAGAGCTTGACTTTGGAGCATCGGTCCCGAAATTTGGAAATTTTTGATCGTGCACTTGTAAAAACATTCCCACACTACTTCCTTGATTTCTTCATTTATTTTATTTATTTATTTATTTATTTATTTATTTATTTATTTATTTTGCTTTCCTCTTCGTTTATTTCCTTGCATCCATTCATTAATTATTTTTTCTTTGAGTTTTTAAATCTCATAAATTTGGGGTTCACATTTAAATTTAGTCATTATTTCGCGTACTGAGAATTTGTTTTTCTTTATCTTCAATCACTTTCACTTTTTCGCTTAATGACAACGATACATACGATTTAGGCCATCTTTATTCCAAAATTCAGAACGCTACCTGTAAAAGATACGTACACAATCGGTCACATACCTTAAATTAATTTAAGATTTTACAGTGCAGTGATTATTTGTAAGACAGATGTCACACGCCAAATATTTGTTAAATGCAACTGTATTTCGCATAACTAAACTGTATTTCGCAGTGAGGTCGAAAGAAAACTTAGATACAGGTAGAAAAATCTACTTCACCCGGCGGCAGAAATCATCCCTTATTGTTACTTCGCCTAACGGGAATTCAATGAAGTGGAAACTAATTTATTTCTCTCTGTCTTCCCGCTGTATAAACATTTTTTCATGAATTGTGCAGAAATATCCTTACGTTTCCGCGTTGGACAGATTCCGTTTTATACAAAATAAATACACGTAATATTACTATTATTTCGCCGGACCAATACATTTGTTCACATTGGACAGATTTCCGCATTATTCACGTTCCGGATTAAACAAGTTTTATTATATTTTCCATAATTTTTATATTATGTTTTAATTGTTATAACATTGTTACTCAGATACATAACTTAAGGAGATTATTGTCATCTGCACATGATCTGAATGCGATCAATGGGTATTTTATTCGTTTTCTTGACTCTAGGTTATGATGAAGCACTCGTACGAGAATTTCTATATGGGTAGAAATAGTACAAAATAACTAGGGTATATATATATTTAACGTGTGGTGTAGATAATTTGGAATGTAGGGATGTGGCGACCCCATCACCCATTACGTTTACCAATGTAATCAGCCTAACTGAGTATCGGCGGAATACTACACATAGCTAGTGACTAGGGGAGGAAATGCTCCTACTTTACCTCAAGAACTGAGGCAGCAGGTCCGGATGCCAGCTCCATCAGCGGGATGGAAGCTGTAGGCTGATATAACCTGCACTTCTTAAACCCTCTTATCGATGAAATCAAGTTGAAAGCAGGTAAAAAGTGATCCCACAACAGGCCTCAGGAGACCTTTGAGGTAGTAGGAGGTTAAGGCTCCCACTTTTTCTAGACAATCGGCACTTGATGTCAGCCGGGTTGTCAGCCATGCGTGACGGCCGCTTTTACCCCAGAACAAGCGTCTGGTACTCATTTCCGTTAGAGGCTGAGTCGACCCCAGGGCCATAGTGCCGCCAGAGGGTTTGGGTCAGTTTAAAAATCCTTGAACCCTCGACCCTCCGGCTTGTAGCTCAGTGCCTTAACCACTACGCTACGGCATGCCCCATTGAAAGCAGGCCGGAATGCTCAATTATTGACAAACTTTGGCATGAAATATGTTATGGCATTGGCAAAAAATAGAGTACATTGGCGAGCTATTATCAAGGCCCTATGCTCCCCAGTGTAGTGAACAGGACCACTATTACTACTACAGATAATTTGGTGGAAATAAGTAGAGAATTGCTGATTATAAAAGTATTGCACTAAAAAGCATATTATTTAAAAAAATTAAGTACATAGAATAAGTTATCTAAAATTTATTTAGATTTTTTAAACTACGCTAACCGTAACCTGATATCTAATATATAAAAAATGTTTGTTTGTTTATTCGTACTTTATGCGCGGCCATACAGTTGATCCGATTGTGATTGGGTTTTTTGCACAATGTTCAGGAGATTCCTGGGATGAACATAGGCTATAAGAGAGTTGCATTACTCAACTCCTACACCCTTGAAAATCGCACCTTTGTAGTGGAAAACGGGAAAAAAGTATCTCTTTATACGCTAAAATGTCTTACGCTGCATAAAACCATAAGAAATACACATATCTCAAAAAGCTCTACAAAAAAGTCCACGACAGCATATGTTTATCTCTTACGGATAAATTACAAATAGCCATATTTGGCTTTGATTGATGCCAAGAGGATCGAGACAAGTACGTAGATTCCTGTGCAAGAATAGCAGCACATGGTGGGTATTCTTTTAGGGATAACTAACAATAAAGAATTTTGTCTTTTAGCTTATTTATACCAAGAAGATGAAGAGTAGATTCCCGGGCAACACCGGGTAATCAGCACGGGAAATCTAAATAATTACGATGTACATTTATAATTATTTTTCATTTTACTTATTCAACTAATCATAAGAAGTACTTTAATTTTTGTCTTTCAGCTCATTTATGCGAAGAAGATCGGGATGAGTAAATTCTCGATAACGCCAGGTGAACAGCACGAAGTATCTAAAAATAATTACGATAAAAAATTTTCCTCTTACTTATTCAACTAAACATGAAACACATTAATTTTCGTATATCTGCTCATTTATGTCAAAAAGATCGGGATAAGTAGATTCCCGGGCAATGCCGGGTAATCAGCACGGGGTATCTAAAAAATATAAATTGATAATTATTTCCTCTCTTCCTTATTAAAGTAAACATAAAAACACATTAAATTTTCATTTATTTAGGCGTAGCAGCGCATGCCGGGTTTTAGCTAGTTTATTATAGAGGACCCATACCTCAAATCGCGTTTCTTTATATCGTTTTTAGCGACTCCTAAATTAATTATGACATTGAGGCTGCTTTCATGAACATATTTTTGGAAAACATTTACAAAGCTTCATCGAAAATAATCATGACAATATATATATGAGTTAGTTGACCATAAAAATTCGAGTATGAGTAGGGTTTAAGCTGAAGCGAAAATATACTAATCGCTCTATCGCCCGACATTTTCAACTTTCCGCAATGAGACTAGATGTATATCATTGGAGTAAAACGAGTAAAGCACTCTCTAAACATCACCGAAATCCGAACATTTGGAGTGGGCATTTACCTGAAAACTTTAATAAAAAAGTTCTAGCGGCAGCTTTGTTTGTTTTCTCGCAAAGTTAACTTTAATAGGCTACTTACTAGATAATCAACAAAAGAAATATATATTCCGTAAATCAATAAAATTTTACCTTAAGCTTGACTTGCTGAAGAATTCACAAAATTGGGAGAAATACGTTTTTATTTTACAAACTTACTGATTTAACATTACTTAAATCATAAATGAATACACATTGAACGCTAGAAGACATATAGTGAACTGTAATTCACTTCATGATTGAGTAAAATATAAAAAAGACCGCTTGTAACGAAACTAAACTCAACACAAACATAATTACACACCCTGATCCACACTGACAGCCAGAAGCTAGCGTGACGTTTATCATCATTACGATGTACTGTATTCATGCAGATAAAAAAGTTCAAATATATTCACAGCTCACTGAATCTCTCTTTAGTTATACAGATTTTATATTAATTAAACTGAATATATTTGCCGGTTCGAGACAACTAATTTAAGGGGGGCAAATGCTGTCTTTTTTATTATTAATTTTAAAATTAGAAACGTGATAGGATGCAATGATATGACTTCAGAATTTACTTAAGGATTAGAGAAACCCAGGCTGTAAAAAATAATCAACCTAATTTTAACATTATAAGTTTTAACTAATTGGCGGAAATAATAGATTATGTGAAACTATATTTTTAGAAATATATCTGATTATTTCTTAATACAGTTATGTTATTGGCGATATAAAGGTGGTAATAGACGATGATATTAAAAGAGAATTAAAAAAGCAGATGATCTATTTGCACAGGTTAAGAGTAGAGAATTTAAAAATAAAGTTTTTATATTTTTTTGATGAAATCGAGACGAACAGACAGATGGATGGATAAGACTACATAACGGTGATATTGATGATCTTTATGGGAATTCATAAGTCGCGTAGACTACGATGGGCAGGACATGTGATCGGATTGGGGAATGAAAGAGGGGCATGGGAACTTATTGTAGAAAAACCAAAAGGAAAGATCCCAATATGTAGGCCAAGAATGAGTTGAGAGAATAATAACACTGAGCAACAAAAAATCAACTTTTTTTTTGTCTCAGAAAGAAAAATATGTTATTCTGATAGTATTGTTTCTCCTGAAATCAAATATGATACAGATTTTTCACCATCACGCAAGGTTTCCGAGAGACAAGCATTTATAGTTTCAAACACTTTAATATTTTCTACATTCGTAACTACATAATATCCAAACATTCGGATTCACCTAGAAAGTAAGGAATGACTATTTTCTGCTGTATTTCGCCTGTGGAGCAACCCTCATGATGGTCCAACAATAATCGGCCAACATATTAGGATTCCATTTGCCTTGATATCTCTTTTCCATAGCTGAAATCTCCTAAGTTAGCTCATTTGGTTTTATTTTACAATGGATAAATGGACGAAAAAACGTTTATTAAAACAATAATTATTTAAATCCATTAATTGAAATTGAAATAAAAAAATTGTGGGCGATGGAGAAATTCCGAATACATATTTGAAAACACAATAAAAATTTGCATTAAGTACAACTATTGGTACTCATGAGACAAAAATCATGTTGACCAGTGCAATCACTATGATTTGAGAAAGGTGAATTTATAGGGAATAATCGTGAAAACATTAGTTCGAAGTGGGGATGTTTGGAGAGCATGTATCCATGTGGCCATGAACCCCGGGTTTCATATTGCTAACTAGTGAGTTAGTTATGGAGATCTGAAACTTTTTCAACAGAAACAAAACTATGTCTTCTTCACCAACTAAGCAGTTCTGCTGTGTGCTTCTGAGACATGGAACGTACCTTAAGATATTAATTTAAAACTTCTATAAATATTTGTCGTAAATATATTTTAAAATATCATGGCCTGAAAATCTCTCTAATGAAAGAGTATTAAATTATTACAAATATGAGAATAAACATAAAAAACGTAAATTGAATTAGTACATATGATCTGATGAAGTAATGAATTCATTTTATAAATGACTCCGGAATCCATGGGGAGAAAGGAGGAAAGGAAAATCGAGAGATCGTGCACGTGAACGGTGGAAACAGATGCAAGCAGCATAGGAAAGAGCTGGAATGAAGTGAAAGCATTTGTTATCAGCAGAGTGAGGTGGATTCGTTTTGTTTCAACCCTAGGTTCTCTGGAGGTATTTAAAGGAATATGATAACGACGAGTTCTTAAATTTGGACTCATCCAATCCCTACATGATGCAAACCCATTTCATACCAATTTGCGCTCCTATTTAATTTCATTACTGAATTACGAGTATCATATATAAACAGCTTTAATAACTGATAAGTCAAATACAATATATATATATATATATATATATCTGCCCGAAGGTAGGTCTTTCACTGCAGTCATAGCATATTCATGCTATGCTTTGCAGCTTTACTAGGGAATTGTAGGTGTGATGGCTTTCCGTTGCTTTCCACACCGGTGAAGGGTGAGGATGATGATAATGATAAGGATGATGATGGCCTGATGATTTTAGGGGACCATTGGGCCCTAAGCTTCCTGACATTTGTCTAACAGGTGAGGAAAAAAGCTCAACCAGAAGCCTGTCCCACTGGGAATCGAACCCGGGCCCGCTGCGTGACAAGACAGCACGCTACGCAGAGACCACAGCGGTGGACTATATATATATAATCAATAAACATTCCCATCATTCCTGCGTGGAACATATGACTCTCCGAAGACCTCTCCGTCTGATTCTATTCCTGGCCAGGTCCTTGATCTCATTCGAAATCTTCTCAATTTTGTAGCTTCTGTGAGAACAGCTCGTTTCCTTGTTATCCCTGGTCTGCCAATTCCTCTATTGTCCTGCGGGTTCCAATCCAATGCCATCCTGGCAGGAGCAACTGGTGGTGGGCGAAGTATATTTCCCCGCCATCTTCACTTCGTATGCCGAATTTCAAGATCAACTGGTTTTTGTTTGGTTTTAACCGCAGGTTTTAATTAGATATCTTGATCGGTAAGAATATTTTAATAAATTTCGGAAACATATAGATATATATCCATCCATCTATAGTAATTCTGTCCGAGGGTAGGTTTTTCACTGCAATCATAGCATTTTCATGCTATGCTTTGCAGCTTCTCTAGTGAATTTTAGGTGCGGTAGCTTCCCGTTGCTTTCCACACTGTGAAGGATAATGATGATAATGATGGCCGGTTGATTTTCCGGGACCGTTGGGCCCTAAGCTTCCTGACATTTGTCTTACAGGTGAGGAAAAACCCCGAAAAAACCTGACCCAGGAGCCTGTCCCGACCGGGAATCGAATCCGGGACCGCTGCGTGACAAGGCAGCACGTTACCTCGAGACCACAGCGGTGGACGTCTTATATATATATAATTTATATGGCACTGTCTCTTCCACCGGGATCATTCTACATTGAGCTTCTAAAGATACAACATCATTGAAACTCTACTAGAACTACGTGAATCGGCTCCGCCGATACCACCATCAGCTTCCGCTACTGTGGTATAGCACGAGCATCGAACATCGAAATTGTCCAACGACATCGAGTCTGTCTTGTTTGTGGATGGTGACCGGTAGTTTAGTGTGCTGTGATTGGCCGAAATAAAAAGTGATCCTATTGGCCAATTAAAGTGCGTGGCAGCCTTGAGACCGGGCACGTGCCCGGTCTATTGTTTATAGTGCAATTTAGCACTAATATATATATATATATATATCGTGTGCTTTGTGGCATCAATAAGTGTTATAGTTCAGCGCAAAGTGTTTTTTTGTGTTAAATTCTACCTTAGTGTTGGTGACAAGTGTATTTAGTGTATCTTGCATAGTGAACTAAGTCTTGGAAATACCAAGCATGGCATCTATGTCAGGTATAAGTGGGTCAATGGATGTTGAAGAACCCGGACCTCTCATTTATTGGGAGGATGCTGATAATAAATTTGAGAAGCATGTTGCTTCATGTAAATTCAAACGTAGCGAGAGTGAAGAAATCAAGTCTATTCTTCACCATATCCGGGGAACTTTCATGATAACCATAAATTACTTTCAAACCTACCAAGAATTTGAGAGGTCCGAGTCAGCTGGGGATATTACTCACCACTGTTTGGATCGATTGAACAAAATTATTGATAAATAAGAGGCGGGAATCGACCTATTTATCAATTTTCATACAGAATTGAGAGCTTGTGCTACTGAAATACAAACTGCTTGTTTTCTATTTCAGAAGCAAATAGAATCTAAATCCGACACTGAAGTTAGTGATTTTAGTGATGCTCCTACAGGGGCTATCCCTAAAGAAAAGAAAAGAAAAAAGAAATCTAAGAACAAATCTAAAGTTAAAGAAAGTGTTACACTTCCTAAAGCTAAAGAAAGTGCTGCACTTCCTAAAGCTAAAGAAAGTGCTATACTTCCTAAAGCTAAAGAAAGTGTCATACTTCCAAAAAAAGATGATAAACCGAAAAGACGATTTAGTAAACGTATAGAAAACTTTACTTTTGGAGACCCTGATCGATTCAAACAACCGGTGGTTGCCCCTGCTGTTGTTCCAGCAATTGCAACAGAAAATACTTCTTCAGTTTTAGCTTAACCTTCTACACGAATTGCTGGAACATCTTCACAGGTAGAGCCATCTCCAATGGAGGAGAGTACACCAACCGCTCCGACAGTGAATGCACCTTCTGATAACCCTGTTCGTATGGGACCGAGACCCCCACCAGTTACTATAACTGGTCACGGGGACTTGTTCCGTATGAACCGGGAACTTAGAAACCTACTCTCCGAACCTTTCAAAGTAGTTAACGTATCAGAAGGATTGCGGTACTATGCCTCAAATCTGGATGACGTTTCAAAGTTAAAGGAGTATTTTCGTTCCTTAAATAAGGAATATTATACTTACCAACTTAAAAAAGATCTTCCATTGAGACTGGTACTCAAACGGTTGCCCTCAAGCATACCTCTAAACGACATACGAGAGGAAATCCTTTCATTAGGATATCCTCTCAAGGCGATAAAACAAATTTCTAAAACCGAAAATGATCTTACTATAAAGCTACCTATCTGGATTCTTGAGTTAGAGAACACTCCTCAAGGCCGGGAAATAGAGAACTTGAGGCGACTTTTGTTTACTGTCGTTGCGATTGAACCATACAGGCCTCGCTCTGGGCTGAAACAATGTTTTCGTTGTCAGTCCTTTAACCATACTTTCCCTGGATGCAACCGGACTCCACGTTGTGTTGTCTGTGCTGGGTCTCACAATCACAAAGAGTGTGCAGTTAAGGCCGAAGCACAGCGCAACAAAAACTTGCTAAAATGTGCAAATTGCGGGGAGTCTGGCCATCCAGCTTCCTATAGAGCCTGTCCTGCTTTTCAGGCAGCTCAAGAAAGATACAATCAAGTCACTCGACCTGTCCCGAAACTTCCAGTTCAACCTCGGACCTTTAATTCCACACCAGTTACTCCTAACGTTACCTATACTGCAGCCTTACAATCTGGCAACGCTTTACCAAACAATAACGTAAACAGCAATGTTCAAGCTCAGGGCCTGCTACAGTGTACTATACCTCCAAACGATACAGTAGAGGCAATGCTCCGGAAAGTCGAGCCATTATTGGCTCAACTTTCCACTCCTATGGAGCGCTTCCTCTTTATGAATCGTATATTCAACCTATGCTTTGCATAAATCAAAATTATAGATGGCCTACCAAGTAAATTGTGTGAGATGTACTCGCCTAACATAGTGAGGCTCAGTACTGCACTGTCTGGCTTTCGGACTCTCTGCTTGCCAGCTGTGCAGTTACTGACGTCCTATTTAGTGTGACAATTTTCACAATTTACAAAAATTTATTGACTTGCTTGATGAAAACATCTTGTCACCAAATGGCTAGGGTTGAATTGAGCTATAACCCATTAATGATAGCCACAAAGTTATTTGGCTGCCAAGTACGACCTAGTAGGTTACAGAGCAGCACACTGGACGGTGTCAAGTCACCGTCAACAATCAGTCAATCAGTCAGTCTCTTCCAGCTCTTTTATACCGAAGTATGGACATTGAAACAGAATATCTGCCAAAATGAGACATATTCGAAGGACTGCTGTATACACGCTACTAGACAATAAAATAAGCAGACATGTTAGAAAAAGTACACATGCAACCTTTAGAAAACGAAATGTCTGATTATAAATCAGGATGGATGTCACATGTTCTTCGAACGGAGGTTCGCAGGATACCCAAGTAGATGCTAAGCTATCAGCATGCATGAAGAAGAAGAAGACAAGGACGTCCACTCAAAATACGTTAGAATGGTATTTCTATTGAGGCCGAAACAGCTTCAACAAATGACCTAAATTCGTGAATGGACTATGATGATGATGATAATTTGTATGAAACATTCCGTTATTTAGCTCAAATAGTTCATCTCCAACCTCTCTATAACCAAGTACATTTTTTTCAGTTTAATTAATTTATACTTTACTAGCAAACACCCGACGTGACGTGCGCTGCTTCAGCCAAATAAATTAAATGTGTTTTTATGTTTAGTTCAATAAGTGAATAGAAAAAATTATAAATTTATATCGTAATTATTTTTAGATATCCCGTGCTGATTACCCGGGATTGCTGGAAATCTACTCATCCCGATCTTCTTTCGCAACAATGAGCTGAAAGCAAAAATGGTTGTGAATTATACATAAAAAATACTCTCCGTGTGCTGCTATGCTTGCCCGGGAATCTACTTATCCCGATCTTCTTGGCATCAACGAGTTGAAAGATAAAAATGGTTTTTGTGAGTTATCCATAAAAGATACACATATGCTCTCGCGGACATTTTGTAGATTTTTTAGATATTCAATTCTGCGTTTGGTGTATTTGTTATGGTTTAGGCAGCATAACCCATTTAACCGTCCAAAAGCGACTTTTTAGTGCACCGATGTCCTTTTCTTCTAGTTCCGGCCTATAGCAGGTAGGGTAGTATGTTATACACGTTAATTGTCCCACAAAAAATTATCTAAATTATGAAATCTGTAAATTAATTTTGGAGTACATAAAGGACAGGTAGACAAACACTCATTTTCATATATAATTTTTATTATTTATTTATTATCCAATGCCACCACGTTGTCACTTCGAAAATCTGGTATATTCTCCTGGCATGGCGTTAATGTAACCCACTTCTGAGGTTGGGGCGCCTGGAAGGGCAGAGTTAGGCTGCCCCGATGATATATAATAGGTGATGATGATGGTAATGATGCGCCAGGAGAGGCCTTAATCCTAAACTTAATGATGATAATGATGACCAGATGATGTTCGGAGACCGTTTGGGCCTTAAAGTTTCCTGACATTTGGCTTATAGGCGAAGAAAAACCCCGAAAAAAGACATCGCCCAGGAAACGTGTCCCGACCGGAGATCGAACCCGTGACAAATCAGCACGCTGTCTCGAGGCGATGGCGGTGTACTTATTTTCATATATAAAGATATATCATTTTTTTGAGGATTCCATTCCTGGTCGGGACAGGCTCCTGGGTGAGGGTTTTTCGGTTTTTTCCTCACCTGTAAGACAAATATCAGGAAGCTTAGGATGCAACGTTCCCCGAAAATCACCCGGACATCATATCATCCTTATCATTATCATCATCATCCTTCACCTGTGTGGAAAGAAACGGGAAGTTACCACGCCTATAATTCCCTAGTAAAGCTGCAAATCATAGCATCAAAATGCTATGATTATAGTGAAAGACTTGTCCTCGGGCAGAATTACTATGGAATTTTGACTGGCGATGGAAATGTTTTGATACATACTGTGATATAAGATAAAGTTGTGAAGTGTATAACGTCACTTGGCAACAGTTCACACCATATGCATGTTATTAAGTCTTCCATTTATTTCACAATAGAAGGAAATTCTCAACTACTGTCATAAATGACACCACCGTCGTGTTAATAGCCACATTGAATACAACACTGCTTTTAGAATGCGTGGATCAATACGCAAATGAAAGGTTTAGTTATCAAGTCACACTTTCAAATGTAATTCAACAATTTAAATGTGACTTGTACGTGTTATATGTCAATATAGTAAAACTATGTATACCTCACTATTAATATTTGTCTTCTAGGAAATAAATTATCCAATCAAACTATTTAGTTCATAATCCCTATTTATGTATCATCTCTCTTCATGACCTAAAATGTTAATTTTAATTTTAATATGTACATTTTAATCACCGCGGTAGAAATGTAAAATGTCTATTTCCTATATTGAAGACGTTGAACAAGTAGAGAGCTTTGGATGTACTATCAGTAGTAACAGGGACTGCTGTCAGAGGATAGAAATGACAAAGGAAGCCTTGAACAAGAAGAAAAACTTTTTCTGCGGACCTTTGGCAAAAGAATTATGGAAGAGGCTAGTGAAGTGCTTTGTGTGGAGTGTAGCATTGTATTGTGCAGAGACTTGGGCATTACGACGAAATGAGGAAAAGCGACCGGAAGCTTTTGAGATTAGGATATGTAAAAGGATGAAGCTTATAAAATGGATAGATAAAATAAAAAATAAAGATGTGTTAGACAGAGTGGGTGAAAGAGGAACAATGCTGGAACTCATAAAGAAGAGGAAAATAATTTGGAACTGGCTAAGAAGAAACTGCCTTCTGACGGATGTCCTAGAAGGAATGGTCAACGGAAAGAAGGTTAGAGGCGGAAAAATACGTCAGATGATAGACAATATTAAAATAAATGGTTTGTATGATGATAAAAAAGGAAAGCTGAGTTAAGGAAAGAGTGGAGAATGCTGAGTTTGCAGTGAAAGACCTGCTCTTAGGTAGAACACCATGTTTGTATGTATATTATATTATATGGTTTAAAATATAAACATCTATACCATTATACAGGACAATTCAAAATAAAGGACCCGATTTCCGAAATTTATTGTGTGAAATATATTTAACAAATGTCATTGCGAGATGTAGTAAGAAAAGTAAAAAACTGATATGTGGTACGGAAATGCCGTTGAACACTAATCACAGACTTGTTTACATGGTTGTCAAGTACACAGAAATATTTCTGTTCTCCAGCTAACGTCATTTCCCTTTACTGATATGCTGCTGGCATATTTTTGGCGAATGCGGAAACAATGCAAAGAAACTAAACATTGTGAGTTTACCTTTTATAACACTTGCCTTATAATATGATACGTTAATTAGAGTTCACGCAATAAATTAGTGAAATCGGGTCCTTCATGTTTACTTGTCCTGTACGGTGTTGAGAAGACATCGTAGGCCTAGCGATTCGTCCATCAGACTGGGAGTTGTCTTCGAGACTCTAAGAACAATAAGAAAAAAAAAAGAAAAATATAAATGAATGGGTAACACCGGGTATATTGCAGAAAATAGATGATAGAAAAAAAGCTTAGTTCAAACACTGAGGAAAACAAAAATTCATATAATGAACATAAGCATATAGTAATGAATGAAATAAGGAAAACTAAACGTGACCATTGAAACAGAACATATGAAGGAATAAACTGCCAAATAGGATTCAAACAATCAACAGCAGCCTGGGAAACTTTAAAGATATTGAGAACAAATGTGTCATGTCGAACAAACACGGATTTAGTTTCACTAAAAGAATAAGAACAATACTGTAAAAAATGATTAAATAAAGAACGGCCGGTATACAAGGGAGATGGCAAATATATTCATGGGAATATAGATGGAATTAACCTAGAATTATTAAAAATAGAGGGCGAAAGTATTAAAATTGCTTATGAAATTGTATACAAATATTATTACAGTAGGAACAATAGCCTTAAAAATGGAATTGTGGTTTATATATATAGGGATTTTCCCTTAAAGGGTATTATTCCTGCCAAATAGGTCTGGAATTTAGGTTAAATTATGGTTAAGGGCTCTCCTGGGGCTTCATTATCATTTATCACCAATCATATCATCTGGGTAACGTAACTCCGCCTTCCAGGAGTCCCAAACTAATAAATGGATTACAATTTAGCCTGTGCCACGGAGATAACCGGAAATATCACAAAAACAACCTGGTGACGTTGAAAAAAGTAAGAAATTCAATCGAACTGAAAAAAATCTTTTGTTATCTACATTATTATTATTATTATTATTATTATTATTATTAAATATTTGGAATGTTCTATCAAGGTTATTTGTAAACAGGTCACGGATAGTTAAATGATCAGCAATGTTTTAAATTTATTTACCTTACGGCTTTATATTATATATATATATATATATATATATATATATATATATATATATATATATCAACCATACAACTGTGCGCGTTCAGGAAAAATCTGTATGAGCAAGCAACGGACGTACAATAAAATTCGTACGATATTTTCCGTACGATATAATTCATTGAGCGTGCAACAAGCCCAGCGATAAAACGCATTCCTCACTCGCTTAAAAGGAAATTAAAAAATACCCTTCACTTATCTTTCCCAAGAGAATTACCTGGTGTCACTTCAGGTTTTTTTAGAAAGCTTGTAGCTTCAATAATATTTTTAATAACTTCAAAGCCTACAATATATTCATTAAACCAGCTTTGAAATGATAAAGTTCAGTGAATTATTCCACTACATTCACTTTTCCTAGTAATTTAATAGGTAAATATTTAAATACTAATAAAGTCCCTTTAGTTTTACCAACCGTTGGAAGAGAAAAGAGGAGTACTTCACTCCTGGAGATATTAACCATATGTTATCCTACCCTCGCATCGCATTAAAGAGAGGGGTTTTAAAAAACGAAAACTGTTATAAAAACTGCTGTTAGTCAACTTATACGATAATGCTTGTATTAAACGTATGCCCAGGTATTTTAACAGATGTTGTGGTAATTACATCTACTAATCGTTTATACCTTCATAATAGCATATTAATTTAAGCACTAGCTAATACTACGTTATCATCATTATCATTAATTTACCCTCTGCCAGGCATCCACAAAGCATCTGATCGAGACTTAATCTACATCATATTCTTCATTTCATTAATTGTATCCTTTATCTTGCTTTGATATAATCTTATCCTCATAATGTTATTTCATCTTTTCTCATACTTTGAAAATTTTATTCAGTGCCATATTATTTGCTTAATTTCGTTTGTCTTGTCTTTCTTCGATAATATTATTATGCCATTTTCTTCATTTCGTGTTTTTCCTTCCTTTTAAAAATGTTTTCTGTACCTTATATTAATTTTATTCAATGTTTTCTCTATGAAAATTTTTCTATACCATATTCTTTATTATATCTCATGTTTTCTGTCCATTCGACAATTTTATTCTCTAACCACATACTTTACTTCATAACACATTTTCTCTTACTTTGAAAATTGTATTCCATACCATATTCCTTGCATAATATATTCTTTTCTTTTTTGGTTTGAAAATTTATTCTGTGCCTTATTCTTAATTTTATTTCAGGTTTTGTCTTCTTTTAACATTTTATTCTGTGCCTATTATTTATTGTATTGAATGTTTTGTCTTCCTTTAACAATTTTATTTTGTCATATTCTTAATTTTATGTTTTCTCTTCCTTTCAAAATTTATTCTGTGCACTATTACTAATTTTATTTAATATCTCCTCTTCTCTCAAACATTTTATTCTGAACCATATTCTTAATTTAATGTTTTCTCTTCTATTGGGGATTTTATTCTCTACCATATTCTTTGATTCATTTCATGTTTTGTCTCTCTTTCATAATTTTATTTTGACATATTCTTAATTTTATTAATTTTTTCCACCTTTGAAAATTTTACTCTGTACAATATTCTTAATTTTATTTTTTCTCTACCTTTAATTTTTTTTCAAATAGAGTCTAAATTAAATTAAATCTTCCTAAAATCAAACATTTTTTTAAATAATAACTGCTTTAGTACAATGACAGTGTAGATACATATCTAAATGTTATGGCTATTCGTCTGCTAATCTGTTAATTTCCAACATTCTACTTGCTCTAGATACTCCGGCCATTTCTATTGAAGAATGCTCACAGTGCTACGATATGCAGTGTGACGAAATGACACTTCAACTTTAAAAAGAGGCGCTCTCTTATCATTCTCCAACGAATAACTGGACCCTGAATAATAATAACAATAATAATAATAGTAATAATAGATAGATCATCGGTTGATTAATGTTTTTGACATCGCCGGATTCCTAATAGTCAACTTTGTCCGTCAATCCAATCTCCTGGTTGTAGATGTTTCTGCTTCATGTATGAATATATGCCCTGACTCCGGGAGGTTTTAGGTATTCCTCTGCCTCGTATTCCTGCAGGTTTCCATTCTAAAACACATTTTAGTAGTCGATCCTCTTCCATTCGCTTGACATGTCCATACCATCTCAATTGCTGAGTTTTAATATAAACTAAAATAGTGTCTTCAATCTTCATTTTCTCCCTTATAACTCAGTTTCTAATGTCTTCTCTTCTTGAAATTCTTGAATAACATAATAATAATAATAATAATAATAATAATAATAATAATAATAATAATAATAATAGCAACAATAATAATGATAATAATAATAACAATAGTAATAAGAAAACAATTATTATATCTGTTTGAAACTGAAACAAATTTAATTCTAGCGCTCTCCTGAAATAGAAAATTTCGCTCTAAGGATCTACTGTCTTTTGACAGATGCTATAACGCAGTTTTTTGATAGAACCAGAAGAACTGATTCTATTGCTAATATCCAGGGAGCTATTTTTCTTTAGAACGTGAAACGGCGGCAGCTTACCGCTACGGAGAAGCCTCAACTCCCGGCCAAGCGGACGCGTGTCTGTGGTTGTCATTCATGTTCTTAACGCTGGTATTTTCACTTATCTTGATAATGACATATGTTGAAAATATATTCCAGTTTCATCCACACATTTTTACTTATTTTATGTAATTTCTGCTAACATGAGCGAGTTCTTTAGCAGGATTAATTGAATTTCATTTCTTTTATTAGTTTTAAGTTCATTCATAGCGTGCGATTTATTTCTGTACATCCTATCTCTTAGCTCCGAAGGTCACTGTTCCGGTGCATGTAATATCCATATCAGGTGAGTTCTTGGTTTTGAAGAGGAAAGACAATTCCTGTATGTGTTGTATGAACTCAAAAACATAATAATGTGTCCTTTATCGCTTTGTGTTATTAAAACACTATCTATTATAATAATAATGTATAGCGCACAATGTGCAAAGATTAGTTAATCTATATTAGTTTATCTGTCCATACAGAATCCTGTCAGAGATTGCCCTCTGTTTTTGCACTTTAGCACATGGTATCTCTCGCATAACATGCCGCATCGCTCGCACACGCATTCTGGTCCCGGGTCATGAAACTGTTTCGTTTTGCACAGTCTGTGATGGAAGCCGTGTACTGCTAGCCGGGTCACTAGGTTTCGTAGTTCGGCTTCTTCCAGTCTTCTGAGATCATGGCATCGGTGTTGTAGAAATCGGTCCAAATGGATTCTTTTTTCAGCTGCAGCTCTCTTATTACATTATTATAGCTCGCTGTAGATAGCAGGAACAGTTTCAATCGGAGCTCTTCTATGAGAAATAGCTCTTTTGTCAGTTCATAGACCGTGCGGGAGGGTGCGAACTTGACAGACCCGCTGCCTTTTTCAAATACATGGATTTCACTTTTTCCAGGAGTCTAAAGCTGTTGGTGTCCAGATGATCCCATATCAGTTGAAGACCGTATGTGGCTATGGGTACAATCTTGATGTGGAAGAGTTTTATTGCTGCTTCCATGGACATCTTGGTTATGTCTTTTATTTCGTGCATGGCTTTGATTGCTAGGCTCGTCCTGTCCGATATACGCAAGTTGAAGGAGTTTCCCTTAGGCTGGAAACACTATCTATTATGCCTCAGATAAATATTCTTTACGAGACCGCTATGGTCTCGAGGTCCGGTTCCAGCAATCTATCGATCATGCACAACCGAGCTTCCGACCAGGGAACAGAAGAACTCACCACTGAAGATGACTTCTGTAGCCGGGAGAAACACCAGTTATAGACTACGGTCTAGTAGCCTGGAATCTTCTATTAGCATGACTATCGACCGTGTAAGCCTGAATTATACAATATTACTATAATTTTAATTTACTTTTTTACATTTGACGAGATTTATCTATTTATAATAAATTATCTTATTATCTCTCAATAATATAAAAAATAATACTTAATTTTTACGCATATTTGCAGAACTTTATATAATATTAATGGACGTATTATGATGGCGGTGAGCGATCCGTTTTGGTTCTCTTTTATTTTAGAACTCCGGGTTCCTGTAAAATACATTAGCCCAGTTTTTTGTTTTTTTAATTTTGAATTTAAAATTGAAGTTTATGGCAGATGGTAGCAGATGTTCTTATAATGCTCGTCGGAAGCGGACCTTTTGGACTTCTATTCCAGTATCTCCTATTGAATTGAGAGAAACCGCTTAAAACCACAATCGGAAAAGTCGATCACGCGGGATCTTGCCAAGTTTGGCTTTCGGATGATTCTACATTGGGAGGGCCAAAAGCGGGCATCGAGCTTTTCTTTATTTAAACATAATGTGTGTACATTTCAGATTTTTACAATTATTCATAACAATTATGGTAATATGTGAATTGTTTTTAAATTTTGCTCTTCAGTTGTTGCTGTTTTCTCTGTAGTTATCTTATGATGTCATGATTGGATAAACCTGTAACAGTAGGGTTAGTTTTTAATTTGTTGTATTTTTATAAAGAAATGTCAAAGTTGCTTCTTAGGATACAGAGACATTAATCAAAGTCCTTATTAAATGTATCTGGAAATTGAAATCAAAACACCTAGAAGCTTCGGACCTCCCCATTGCGATGAGAGTGTTCGTTAAATAATAGAACAGATTGCACACTTTAACTATCTTGGTTCAGATATAACATATAGCTATGATTGGGATATACATAATAAGTTAAACCGATATCAAAATATGTGTGGCGCCTTAAGCAGAAGCTCAGGTTCTGTAAAATTATGGCTATTCCTGTTCTTTTATATGGATCTGAATCTTGGGTACTTACAACAAAAAAAATATATATCACACATCCAAGCCACTGAAATTAAAATTTTAAAATCCGTAAAAGGATGTACACGCATGGATAGATTACACAATGAATCAATAAGATATTTTCAATATTCGAAAAACTAGAAGAGCACAAATACCGAAGGAAAGAACATGTAGACAGAATGGGCAATACAAGATTACCCAAAACTATCAACACCTACAAACCACATGGAAAAATATCTTTGGGAGGCCTAGGAAACGATGAACTTGAGACCGGAACAGGTCGCATTGACGTAATCCTGGAAAGGAAGAAGAAGAAGAAGAAGTATTCGTTAAGATTCATAATGTTATAAATACCAGTTAGAAGAATTGTTATCTGAAACTTGGTGTGATATACATGATAATGGAAAACTATACTACCTATGCAGGGGCAGTTTTACCGAACTGTGAATTCGCACCATAATTGCTCTCACACTACGATTAACAAACCTTCTATCGGAGAATTGTAACCAAAGCAATTTTACGCTATAAAGTGTAAATTACTTGTGTTCACAGACACATAAAAACACGTAGCACAAGCGCCAACAGAGCTCACTTTACCGATAACACTGTATTTATTATTTAGAAGGCGCAGAGCTGCAGCGTTCCCAACTTTGGCAACTTTACACATTGCCATTGGTATCTATCATTCAGCTTGCCATGTAAATGTATTTCTTCACTGCTTAGTAAGAGAGAGGGTAGAATTCGAGCGCCCAGAAGAAAATACAGGGTGTAAATTAATTAAACTAAATAAAGTTACCTACTTAAAATGTGTAGATGGATTACTGGAGAAGATCATCACGGAAGTCCAGAATAGAAAATAATATAGAAACTTTGAAATTAGGAAAATTATGAAAGTTGAAATAAATGTATCACAGGCAATTGAAGACAGATGATTAAGATTGTATGGATACCTCTTGAGGCTGGTAGAATCCCAAAAAAAGCATTGGAGTTGAAAATAGATAAGAAATGAAAAAGGGAAGACGTAAAGAAGATTGGATAGATGGTGTGAGATGAAGTATGAGTGATGTAGGACTTACCAGTGATGATGTTCAGGACGGCTACAATTGTAGGACGCGAATTTATTGAGGGTGACGTAAAGCAAATATTCTGGATGAATTAAAAAAAAGTAAATTTAATATCTTTCGGTTAAATACATAATTGAACATTCTTCAAATTAACGAAATTTAGGCAAATTCGTGATACGGGTAAACTCTTGACACTTTTCTGCAAATGTCATTAGCCATATGGAATTTTCATCATTGACCATATTGGCGTGTGTGTCATTTTAATTCCGATGTCTTGTGGCGACTTCGGCAGTGACAGTGGCATTCTATAACCATATATACATAAATATATATATATGTGTGTGTGTGTGTGCGTGCGTGCGTGCGCATGTGTGTGTGTGAATGGGTGAGTGAGTGTTAAAATACCGATCACGAACCCACCTGAGTTTAGCCTATCGGACTAGCAATATGAGATAGAGAACTCAAGGTTTTAGACAAAAAATATCTGAGTCATCAGTTGTTAAATATGTTTAAATTTGTTACTCAAAATCTTGTATTAAATTTAGATAATAGTATAGAATGCAATAGGATGGTTTAAGACATTAATTAGGAATTAAATGAAATCACAGCAAGTTAATAGCCGTAATTCCAAAATGTACCTCTAATTTTTATACCATTCATTCATTATTTTACAAAATCTGTAAAAGCTAAATTTAGAAAATATGGTTGACTAGTTCTTTAACATTTGAGTTTCATTGAATTCATAATTAAAGTTTGAAGTTTTGTCATACTCGTATTTAATTTTAATGATCGATTATAACTCTCAAACAAAGGGAATTTTAACAAATGATACCTCAAATATATGTAGTCTATGAAATCCTTGCATATGTTGGGGCTAATAGCATATTATGATGCTTTACCAACGCTTGAATAGTGTACCTACAGGATGATAAATTCAGATGTGTCGGATACATCTAAATCGAGGATTTCTATTGATATTTGAATTATAAATTTCCCGCCAATATTTCTTAGTGCGCATGTCTTTCTCATAAATTATTGAAATGCCTTTTTCTCGTGGAGTTCCTATAATAGTTTTCTATCGGAAACAAGGTAGCGGATAGGGGAAGGCTCACCAGATATGGTGGATTTCGAGGAAATAAAATACTCAAGGCGGATCAAAACTAGCACTGCTGTCTTCATCCGTCCATAGTAATTCTGCCCGAGGACAAGTATTTCACTGCAATCACAGCATTTTCATGCTATGCTTTGCAGCTTTACTAGGGAATTGTAGGTGTGGTAGCTTCCCCGTTGCTTTCCACACCGGTGAAGGATGATGATGATGATGATAATGATAAGGATGATGACGATGATGAAGATGATAGCCACATGATTTTGGGGACCGTTTGGGCCTTAAAGTTTTCCTATCATTTATGTTACAGGTGAGGAAAAACCCCGATAAAAATCTCACCCAGTAAAACTGTCTCGACCCGGGCCCGCTGCGTGACAAGCCAGCATGCTACCTCGAGACCACAGTGCTGCCTTATAGGTAGATATTGGATTATCAAAGGTTAGAGGAAGATAACCTTAAAAAAACTATCTTTCAAGTTCAGGGTGGAAACAACGGGCCAAATCCTCGATCTATATAAAAATATAAAAATACTAAAAACCAAACACTACGCCTCGGAACTTAGAAGGCAATAAACGATAAAGGCTAAAGAAAATGACTCTGAGCATTGGTACATGGAATATTCAAGGATGAAGAAACAAAATGGAGGAAATTATTAAAGAAATAGATGCAATGGAATTGAAAAAAGGAACGAATGGGAAATTAAATATTAAGATAATATGTACTACTATATAGTGGAATGGATACACATAAAAGAGCCAAAAGAGGAGTTTCTTCTAATACATAAAAGGTGAAAAGGGGCTATAAAAATTGGGAAGTCAGTAATGAAAGAATTTTAATATTAGGTTTGAACATATAGGGTTATCAATTAACTATATTCATAAAATGTATACCAGTTGATAACAATAAAAGAGAACTATATAAAATTATAAATTGTTTAAAAAATTGAATGAAGAAATGAGAATAATTGCTAAAGGAAGACATTTTAACATGGAAGAAATTCTCTGAAACTTATGCAAATTAATGACTTGTTAAATTAACCTCTGATTAAATCGTAGAAACAAGGCGCTGGAAACATTCCAAACTATTCCGATAATCGTTCGAAGAAATATTGGAATACGTGCAATTTTTCACAAAGTTTTTATTTTGAAAGTGAACATTCAAACATAACAAAACTATGTCCTAATTTATTTAAATTGTTATACTAACATTTTTACAAATGTCAGGAAACGTTAAGGCCTGAATAGTCCCCGAATACCATCTGGTCAGCTCAGTCACCCACATAATATTTGTCTTATTTAGTATGAAGATATGGGTGAATGGTGTGTTTTTTCTTAAATGTTCGTATTGTCTCGGAGATGACCCTGATATCGAGTTTATCACTCATCCATGGAGGCCCTCCATGCTCTTATGTGGTCAAAAACACATACATGTTATAAAAAATAGAGATCAGGTATAATTTCTATTTAAATGATACTGTATAAGAGCTTTCTAGAATTGGCTCTATTTTCAAATTAAAAGAATTGAATGTAGGGCAGTAACATGATAAGCCACATTCTGTTAAAAATGAGATATTGCCATGTAAAAGCAAATAAATTTATTGAAATATCCATAAAATAATTTTTGGTCCATGTGACTAATTTCTTATACTTACCAGTATTGTTGTTATTGGAAGTAAGTCAACGTTCCCACATCTAACCTGGTTGCTATGCAAACAAAAGAAATCGCAATGCTGATATGGACTCAAAACGCACACGTTTGGTAAGTAAAATAAAACATTTCTTGAATGTTTTGTATACTAACTCGTACCTTTCTTTAGACTTTTCCGGAATTAATGCAGAACATCCCACTCTCCAGGCGTCTTCAATTTTTCTATCATCTACCATGATTCCTTCCATAATAAAATTATCAAACAGATTCTAATCACGGTACTACATATATAAATGTCTTCACAGCCAACAATCCTTGCTTATAATAAAACAAATGAAAAGCCAAATGTTCCTTTCTCATAGAAGTAATTTACACCCAACCAATATTTTAATCCATTTATTACTATATTTAATAAAAATTAGTCATATTGACCAAAAAGAAAATAGTATGCAATGCACATGAGGTAAGCACGTAACAGATCTCGAAAATTGAAAAAACTCGGCGCAAACGCCTCGTTTTTATTTCAAACTTTTTCTCGATCAGTAACAAGTGTTCACCTCACTTGTATCGCAATACACTATTGCAAGTGCGCCTGTGATGAGTTAAAACATATAGACACACACACACAATGTATTACCAATACTGCACAATTAGTATATATATATATATATATATATATATATTTGTATTGTATTGTAAGCCTATGTTTTCCCTTTACAGAGATTTAGGCGCTCTCCCCCTACCGGGAAGAATTTGAACCATTCTAATTTAGTTACACTTGTTTTCGTATAGATGTCATTTTGAGTGGTCCGTGGCCAGCGTTCCACCTCATACTGACATCTAGGAAACCAAGGTAGTACTAGGACGGGAATGTGAGGTAAATTTTGCTTAGAGGCCTTTTCATTCAGGCTTAAGGATTTTTTACGAGCCTGAAAATCTTCAGACTCGGGACCCACGGCTTAAAGTCCCTCCCGGAGGACTTGCTCCTTGGATTTTTGCGTCCTAAAAAATCCATCAACCCGGCCGGGTTTGAACCCCCGACCCTCGGGACCAGAGGCAAGGAGCATAACCACTAGTCCACCGCGGCCGACATATATAATTTTTTGAAACATTAAAATCTGTATATCTGAGAAAGAACAATATGTGGCTTATCTTGTTACTGCCCTAAGCCCTTCAATGCATTGATTTACTTTGAATAAATTTTATTCTTATACGTGAATTTATATTTAGTTCAAGTAAACTTATAGTTCCCTTTTGTTTATATTTACATTCTTAAAATTTTAACCAAACTCCATAATTTTAAATATAGGCCTATAGAGCGATCGGATGAGTTTGGTGTCGAATTTCGGTGTACATTAGTTGGTATGCGAAGTGAAACATTTGTTTGTGTGAAATGAGACACTGTTACTCTGAACCCACTTCTCATAACACATCTGTACGAAACAATGTTTCTTAAAAAAACAGCAAGGTATCCCCATGACACTCCACGGTGAGACAATGTGTGTATCCAACGAGATGAGAGAACGCGTGTTGAGCATCTCCTTTGAACCAAAGGCGAATAATGTACAGCAATTTTGTAAAAAATGTAATGGCAAGTAATCATTTGTAATTTTTGCTGTTCTTTTTCTGTCCAACAAGGATCATACCAACCAGATATGTTTCGAGACTAAACTGGTCATTACATTTTCTGCGTGATCGTCTCATGTCTCTTCATCCTCTTCGGCCCAGGAAACATTTCTTTATCACACACACACACACATATACACACACACCCACACACATATATATGATTGAGAATACAATTCGCGAATACCTACAATATAACACACACACATACAATATATGTACGTACTTAGTGTCCTGCCCATGAGCAGGTCTTTCACTGCAAACTCGGCATTTTCTACTCATTCCTTGAGTCAGCCTTCCTTTCATATGTATATATATATATATATATATATATCCATAGTAATTCTGCCCGAGGGCAGGTCTTTCACTGTAATCATAGCATTTTCATGCTATGCTTTGCAGCTTTACTAGAGAATTTACTAGAGAATTATAGGTGGTAGCTTATCGCTTTTTTTTCCACACCGGTGAAGGATGATGATGATAAGGATGATTATGATATCCGGATGATTTTCGGGGGGCGTTGGACCCTACGCTTCCTCGCCCAGAAGCTTGTCCCGACCAGGAATCGAACCCGAGTCCACTTGCGTGACAAATGCAGCATGTTGCCTCGAGATCATAGCGGTGGATCATACATATATATAATATTAAATATTCCGAACTTTCTTGTGCCATCAATTCATTTCAGAATTAAATTTATATATTTGATTTATAAGCACATCTAATACGTCTTCCTCCGAGGAGTGATTTTGGAAATAAACAGGATGAAAATCCTTCAAATTATGATTAAGGAGTGAAGAAGAAGGTTTATATGCGTAGTAAAATGAAGAACTCCTCGAGAAAAGGACATAGCCAGGAATTTCTGCGGAGGCGATTTTAAGATGTTAAAGTGAATGAGATATTCTCTGTTATTAATGTAATTTACTCAGTAAGTAGTTGGTAGACTGCCAAGTATGTGGCATGGTGTACCACTTAATTGAATTTGTCTATAAGATAGTGTTCTATCTAAAGACACTGTCACACAAAATTCTTGGTTACATTCTTATTTGAGAGAGCTTTTCAATTATTGGATTCATCCCACTTGCATGGTTAGCTGGATTTCTACCTTTCCGTTCGGTGATCTGGGTTCGATTCTTGGTGGTAACTCACTTTATATATGCACCATGTCCTATATATTTGCGCTTTGTTCTATGATATAGCTGCTATGCAGATAAATAAAGATACACTACTACTACTACAATACTACTACTAGTACTACTAATAATAATAATAATGATAATAATAATAGTCTAATCTTCTTCGTCAAAATTTAGGCTTTTGTTAGCCTGTTCCGGCTCCAAATTGCTGCTGTTTCCATATTTTCTTTTGTAATAATAATAATAATAATAATAATAATAATAATAATAATAATAATAATAATAATAATAATAATAATAATAATAATTAATAATAATAATAATCCGTCCATAGTAATTCTGCCCGAAGGCAGGTCCTTCACTGCAATCATAGCATTTTCATGCTATGCTTGCAGCTAAACTAGGGAATTGTAGGTGTGGTAGCTTCCTGTTGCTTTCCACACTGGTGAATGACGATGATGATAATAATGATAAGGATGACGATGATGGCCATATGATTTCGGGGACCGATTTGGTCTTAAAGTTTTCCTGACATTTGTCTTACAGGTGAGGAAAAACCCCGATGAAAACCTCACCCAGAAAAACTGCCCCGACCGGGGATCGAACTCGGGCCCGCTGCGTGACAAGGCAGCACGCTACCTGGAGATCACAGTGGTGGACATAATAATAATAATAATAATAATAATAATAATAATAATAATAATAATAATAATAATAATAATAATAATAATAATAACAATAATAATAACAATAATAATAATTATTATTATTATTATTATTTTACTTATATACAGATTTTTAATGTTTACACATATTTCTGTGCCTACTGTTTTATTTTTCTTCTCCACTCGTCTCTTTCCATCCACTCCAATAATGCTTTATTATGCTGGCAGAGTTAAGGCCATAAGGCCTCCTCTTTCCAATTAACCATTGAATAAGAAGCTCATACAAAACTAAATACTTATTATTATTTTAGAATGTTATTAAAATATACCGGTAGATTAAACAAAGCACAACGAGGATGCGATCTAATATTTGCTAACACTAACGAAACATGGAATAAAATAAAACGAAGTAAGAAGAGCTACTTAGATTAATATTTATAAGTATGTATAAAATTCTTAAAATAGTTGTTATTCAGGTAGTATTTTCATTGTGTAATACTTCCTCTGCATTGTTACTACTTGTTGCTTAATATTGATAAAGAAAAGTTTAGTTCATTCGTTTAATTTAATTTATATTAAAACATATCACGACATCAAAGAAATTACAAAGAACATTTTTGTTACACTTCACCGTCTTCTATACTTGTTTTTCCAAGGTGCAACAGGTCCAGAGAGCCCTTATACGAGGACTCTGCTGGCCTCACTACCACATGTATTAAACACAGAGATGTACACTCTACCAGCCAGTATAATGGTGACAACATAGTGTTACAGCTTGTTTTCTCAACCTGAAGCCGATACTTAAGGTAGCTACCGAGATTTCTCGCAATGCTGGGTGGCCAACTGCCCCATACTGACCTGAATTTCATGAGCTTTTTTTCCCCTTGTTAATACTCGATCCAACGTAAGTTCCATAGCTCTACAACTTGGCAAAGGCGCTGGACGTCCACTATGTAAAGGTAAGGTAAAGAGATTCTCCTTAAAAAATGTACAATATTTCACCTAATCCTCAGCCATTCTACTATTTGAAACGGTGATTATTTTCAACTAATCATAAAGATATTGGAACCTTATACTTCATTTTCGGGGGATTATCGATTATGAGACAGATTCCTCTAAATGTATTAAGATACCGCCAAATTCTTCAAGTTTCAAGACCATTTCAGGCCATAGTCTTGGAGCAGTAGGAGGTTAAGAATCCCAGTTTTCTAGAAAATCCGCACGTCATGTCAGTCGAATTGTCAGCCCTGCATGACGGCCCTTTTATCCCCATAACAAGAGTATAGTACTCATTACAGTTAGAGGCTGTGTCGACCCCAAGATCATTGTACCACCAGGAGATTTGAATCAGTTTAAAAATCCTGACCTCTTCGGGACTCGAACCCTCAACCTTCCGTTTTGAATTGCCTTAACCAACTATGCTGCGGCGTGCACTTCTTCTCCTATGTATTGTATAAAAATCAGACAACATTCGCTATTAATGTAGAGTAATGCACCAATACATTTCTGATTTTTTTGTTAATAAGACCAAATATTTGTGACCCAAAATATATACCATTTTTATTGTATTTACCATAAAGCGTTCATACTTTATACACTCGTACATTCTCACGTGGGGATAAGGGTACTTCCTATTGGGAGTTGCTTAACCAAGCTAATTTAATTAAGCTGATTTTCTTACAGATGCACATTGCCTCGAAGAGACATCTGGTAGGCAACTAAGATATTACAACTAAGGTATTATTTGAATGAGAAAGGCCGGTTAAATTTTACTCCGATGATCTAATTTAGGCTGAAGGCTTATTCATAAGCCCGGAAATCTTCATACTTGGGACCCACGACTTAAAGTTACTCTCAGAGGAGTTGCCCCTTGGATTTTCCTAAAAAATCCATCGTCCCCTTCCGAGTTTGAATGCTTATGAGACCAATGTAACCCCTAGAACATCAAGGGCGATAATAATTTATACTCAAAACATGTATAATTGTGTTACTTCCATCCTGTATTTAATTTAAATGCTTCATGAAATATTGGGTTGTAATTAACTAAATTTTGTTCAACAGCTATTATGATGTATCTGTAACGTCTATAAATTTAGCCAGACTTAAAAGTAGTCAACCAATTACATTTCGGTATAATGTTAGAATGTACAAATTAATCATTTTATAAAATAAACGAGATATTAATTAAGAGCAAAGAGTTACTCGGGATGGCATAACTAATGTCATTTATCTACCACAATCGTAATTACAGCATTTCGTCTTCATTAACAAGCTGTTGTTAGATAAATATCCTCCATAAAACATCCCTTTCATTCTCATTAATAATGACTTGCAGTAATTCAAATTCAGTTATGCCACCCTCTTTACTCTTAACATATGCCTGTGTGAATGTTACGGAAAACTTTATCTAGCTTCTGTCTAATGAATAGACAGCACTGCTTTTCAGATGTACATAATTTATTCGGTCAGTACTCCCTACTGATATTAAGATCAGAAATAAACTGTAAAGTAAAGTGATCTCACTACAGGCCTCAGGAGGCCTTTGGGGTAGTAGGAGGTTAAGGCTCCCACTTTTTCTGGACAATCGGCACTTGATGTCAGCCGGATTGTCGGCCCTGCGTGACGGCCGCCTTTACCCCCAGAACAAGCGTCTGGTACTCATTTCTGTTAGAGGCTGAGTCGACCTCAGGGTCATACTGCCGTCAGAGGGTTTGGGTCAGTTTAAAAATCCTGACCCCACCGGGACTTGAACCCTGGACCTTCCGGCTTATAGCACAGTGCCGTAACCACTACGCTACGGCGTGGCCCTCAGAATTAAACTAACATCAAAGAATTCTGTTCGATTTTTTTATTTAACTCTCATTAATAGATGCTTTGATATCTCAAGTCATATTGCTTATGGAATCTGGGTTTGATATCCGATGATCTTGAAATGTGTAATTATATTGTAAATATGTAATATTTTATTATTTAGCCGGTTTCACAACATCTCCCTGCGGCTCTACTATAATTCTCCTCGATATCTCGCTGTCATTCCAATCTCCATCGTCCGATTATTTTTTCCTCATGCTCTTCAAAATACCATCAATCTTTGTTATTTTTGGCCGTCCTCCTTTTCTTCTACCACGTGGCACCCATTCAACTATTCTTCTTAGGAATCTGTTTTCTATCATTAGTTTTACATGAGAATATCATTTTCATTTTTTTATGAAATCCACAAATTGAAGTTTGAACATTCATATTATTTATTTAATTACACTGTTTCTTAATTTATCTCTTCTAGAAATTCCAGCTGAATGTATCCAAAGATTCATTTCTGCAGAATTTGATTTACTTATTTTTTCTAGATTTTAATTCCTATATTTTTACATCGTATGCCATTTTACTCCTTATTATTGTATCCAGCAAACTATAGAGGGATCAGTGTTATGGCTGCAATTGGTAGAATGTTAAGTACAATTATTAAAATTAGATTGGAGGAACTAATACAAAATATCAGAAGAACAAACAGGTTTCTCAGCAGGTAAATCGTGCCTTGATAATATATTTGTGATTAGGCAGATTATAGAAAAGATGTTGGATTAAGGGAAGGAAGTGCGTATGGCATTTATATACCTGGAACAGGCATATGACTCTGTACCCATCAACAAGCTCTGGGTGGCAATGGAGAACTTTGGAATACCTAAATCTCTTGTACATTTTATAAAAATGTATGATTGTAAAGCAAGTATTAAGGTTGGAAATAGAGTATCCTCAGAATTTCATATAACAAAAGGATTAAGACAAGGATGCGGGATGTCACCAACATTGTTCAAGATATATTTAAAAGATGTATTAATGAAATGGAATAAGTTATGTAGGGGAATGGGAATCAACATTAATGACCATTTACTGCAAAATTTATTATTCGCTGATGACCAGATTATAATAGGGTAAGATAAAGAAGATATAGAATATATGATCAGAAAGTTGGTCGATGCATTTGAGGTAGGTGGACTGAAGATAAATTATATTAAAATAGAATATATGGTAGTCGGAGGAAGTTCAGAAGATCTACAAATAAATAATATGATAATTAAATGTGTTGAAGAAATTGCATATCTTAGATCTATAATAGATAAAGCTGGTAGTTGTGAAAAATATATTATTAACAGAGTAAATTGTGCAAGGAAGGCGATTAGATCCCTGAATGGTCTTTTATGGAATAGAAATTTGACCAGAAAAACAATAAAAGAGATTATACAGAGAATAATAGAAAGTATACTTACATATGGATCAGAAAGCTGGACAATAAATGAACGGATGCAGAAAAGAATCTTGACGACAGAAATGAATGGATTACGGAGAAGTATGAGAATATCCAGGCTACAACATATTCGACATACATATATCAGACAAGAAATGGATGCACAAGAAACTGTTATCGAAAGGATAACAAAGAGAGCTCTACAGTGGTATGGACATGTACAACGGATCTCGGAAAACCAGTGGCCTAAACAGGTGTTGAATTGGATGGTACCAGGCAGAAGGAAGAGGGTTAGAAGTAGAAGAGCATGGTATGAAGGGAATATATGATGCCATGATGAAGAGGGGTATGGAAGATGGTCAATTGGAAGATAGGAATCTCTGGAAAGCAGGAATCAAGGGCAAACTGCTGTAAAGTGGAAAGCCTGTATTAAGTGAGTAAGTGATTATTATATTAAAATGTCCACCGCTGTGGTTGTCACGCAGCGGGCCCGGGTTCGATCCCCGGTCGGGGCAGTTTTCCTGGGTGAGGTTTTTTTCGGGGTTTTCCTCACCTGTAAGACAAATGTCAGGAAAACTTTAAGGCCCAAACGGTCCCCGAAATCATATGGCCATCATCAACATCCTTATCATCATCATCATCATCATCCTTCACCGGTGTGGAAAGCAACGGGAAGCTACCACACCTACAATTCCCTAGTAAAGCTGTAAGCATAGCATGAGAATGCTATGATTGCGGTGAAGGACCTGCCTTCGGGCAGAATTACTATGGATGGATTGTATTACAATTTTCTTTTTTTAGAACTTATATTATGATCTCATAAACTAACTAACTCTACTATCGAAGCCATAGGTTCATGGCCGCGCCAAAATAAGCTCTCCAGATATCCCTATCCTGAGCCAATGCTTTCCAATGTAGACACATGATAATTTTTATATTGCAGATTT
Organism: Diploptera punctata; assembly: GCA_030220185.1. Lineage (NCBI taxonomy): Eukaryota > Metazoa > Arthropoda > Insecta > Blattodea > Blaberidae > Diploptera > Diploptera punctata. The sequence goes on from JASPKZ010008886.1 coordinate 378,280, forward strand.
GGCCTTAGGTATCCTCATTAATTTCAGCATCATTATTCCCATCTGCACTAATTTTTGTACCCAAATACAGATTCGTCACATGTTTTTATTTTTCCATATCCGTCTTCTAAAATCATAACTTTTTATTGATCTCCTTTTATCATATATTTGGTTTTGTCCATATAACGTTTATAAAATACCATATTAAAAAAAATCCCATTTAAATAAACATCTGATTTAAATATAAAATCAAATAAATCGGATTTAAAAAATCACTTAAATCTACAAATTCTGTTAGTAATATAAATAACTAAGTTGACTGTGTGTCGTTTAATATATAACTCATTTCTGTGGCGACTCGCTTGATAAGTCGGGTAATTACACTGAGCAACAAAAAATCAACTTTTCTTTTGTCTCAGGAAGAGAAATACATGAATCTTGTATGTTTTCTCCTGAATTCAAATATGATATCGGGTTTTTCTCCATCATGCAAGGTTTCCAAGAGAGAGGAATTTATAATTTCAAACACTTTAATATTTCCTATATTCGTAACTACACAATATTCGAACATTCAGACTCGCCTAAAAAGTAAGAAATTACGATTTTCTGCTATATTTCGCCTGTGGAGCATCCCTCTTGATGGTCTAACAATAATCGGCCAGCATATTAAGATTCTATTTGCCTTTATATCTCTTTATGATGTTTGTTTCCGCAGTATCCCCCTCTCGGACATCCGAATGGGGGGATAATTTACGTTCGGAGTCTTTTATCGTGGAAAGATTCATCATGCCATGTTTGCAGCTTTTCTAGGGAATTGTAGGTATCTATCCATATTTTACTGAGTCTTCCAACCTTTCTTCGTCTTAGTGTTCGTAATGAAGAATCTGTTTCGGAATTACATTGTTATCCATTCTATTGATGTAGTCCATCCATTCATCTCTGTATTGTGTAATTCTATCTAATAGTTTGAATATATTCAGTTCTCTTCGTATATCCTCACTTCGCCTTTGAACCATTATTGTATGGCCAACCACACTCCTCAGAAACCTCATTTCATTAATCTAATAATTATTTAATGATAATAAAAATTAATCCTAGCAATAAAATAAACAAAGCAAGATAAGTAATGTAATCGGCAGCTCCTACCTAACAGATATGAGAAAAAAATAATAGGCCCTACAGGAAAAAAAAAAGTATTGTACTAATGCACTCATCCCTAGGAATAAACCAGTAAGTCCAAAAAAAGGCACACACAAGACAGGTTGAAATTACTGCCTTTTACACTTAACCAACACAAAAATTGTATATTATGACTAACACAATGAAGAATTGACTTATCTTGTTATTACCATGTGAAGCGGCATAAAAAACAGTACCAATTAATGCAATTTTTTAAAAAATGAAAAAAATTACTTATCTGTTTTTTCCCCCGGGGATGAATTAATGTATCGATTATATATTTATAATATATATATATATATATATATATATATATATATATAATTTTTAGTTTAAAATATTAATCGTTATTAATATTATTTAATAGTGGTAATATAATTTATTAGAGTAAAAAATATACAATATTATTTACGAATGGATTGCATGGGCAAGAAAGCCATACATGATTTTGACAGTTCGTGTCAATAAATGTGTGACTAGTAACAATATAAAAAACACAACAATAGGTATTTTCGCCCCACTATGACGGTTGTCCACCGGCTCGCTTTGTTTCCTCGCAGCTGTTATATATAATTAAATACAAATATGCCGACTACCGCCACTATAATAATTCCGCATGTTAAGCATTGTCGCGCGGCATCCGATTTTATAGAAACGGACAACCATCATAGTGAGGCGATAATAACATTCAAATTATATTACGAATTAAACAATTCAGTTTAGCTAGGCAGAATTATTTTGTAACAATAATTAATATTTGTTTACATGTTTACTTAATTATGAATGAGTGTTATCTTCGGCGATTTTCTACAAATATGCCTAGGTTTATCCAATTTTCTGGGTTTATTATTAATTTGTAGCTTGCCAGAATATCACGATATGAATTTATAAATCTTTCCATCAGCAACTGATGCCTTTAGTATTCCAAATCTCTTTATTTTCTTTGTAGGCTATATGTATTTCGTCTTCAGAGCTCCGTCAGTTTAGACGATCACATTTCGTAATGATCCATAATTTTTATAAATTTCAATATCCCTAACCTAAAACAAGCGAGCCTTGATCTTTTTTCAGATCCTAGACTGTATATAGTCTATATATATATATGGATCCTTTTCTCAAACATGTTTTGCATCTCTTTGCAAGCACAGTGAACGTTTTACCGCACAACTTGAAATAATGTCTTATTGGTTTATATCCAATTACCTCCTCCTGATTTTTTCTCTTTTCCTATACCCAACCTATTTAAATTACTATGTAATAAAATCGGATCTAATAGTGACGTGTGTGTGGTCAGCGATTTTATGTGAACGCTGGAATTTTTTAAGTAAATAAATATACAAAATTTATATAATGTATATCTCATTTCTGAGAACGGTTTGATAAAATTAATACCTATGCGATTTGGAAGTTGCTACATTTAATGTATAAAACAAGCTGAAGGTTGTCTCAAATTTGTATGATGACAGAAGATACAAAAGTAGATGTTTGAATTAAATATCCCTTGACATTTGAGTACTTAGTTTTGTTACAACTGTACATTTATTGTTTCTGTCTCATACTATTATCTTTATTTATGTTTTAGGATATGACTTACTCTTTTTACCAGGAAGTTTTCTATCATCTCTCATTACTAACGATGAATAAACAACCTATCTTCATGGTTGTTTCCTCCAAGGATTAAACTGCTTCTATTTTTATTTTGCTATGTTTATTTACAAATTTTCAAACGAAAGATCTAACAGAGGAGACAAATTAATTAAATATTCCTAAAACAAATTATTTTGTAGGAAGATATATGAAGTGAAAGATCTCCTAATATTTTTATTAATTTAGAAAATGTTAAATAATTGTATACAATAGTTTGACACATGGTATGGTTTCAAGTACGTTAATATATGAACGATACTTTAAACGATAAATTGTATAAGTTAAAATATTCATTTAAATTAATCTGTAAGTACACTGGTTATAACATAAATGCTTACTCGCTCTCACGGAAGAGACATATAGTATACTATGTCTTCCTCAACTCCACTCCATGAGTCTTATTTACTATGCGAACTGTCAGTGAAGTAACTAAAAAACGAGATAAGTGTAATATAAAGCCCAGTATAAGAGTCATAATTTGAACGGTCACGTAATTATTTCATTTTATTTAAAACAACGACACACATTTAAAAATGTAAAAACGTTAAAGTTATTTCGTAGAGTTTTCAAAGATTTGAGCAACGGGGATTAGATTTTACAAACGGCTTACTTTCTACATTTGTCAGGTGATATTTGTTCTGTGTTTTCATCATACGCTAAAAATAAATAAAAAACTCCAAGCGCGACATGGCTAGAAGGCCCTTGGCCTACCAGCCGGCTGCTGGCGTCACGTCCTCATGTGTAATCGCAGAGATAGACGATCATCTAGCTAGTTTAGGGATGGCATGTGGTCAGCATGTCGAGTCCCCCGCCGTTATAGCTGGTCTTACCAACCTGGAGTCGGTACTTATTGTAGCTACCCAAATGCCTCACGATGCTGGGTGGGCACCGGTCCCACTGGCCGAAATTCCATGAGAAAATTTCTTCCCCCATGGGGACTCGAACCAGCGTAAGTCCCGTAGCTCTGCGCCAAGGCTTCTTGCCTTAACCACTCCGCTACGGCGCGGGACGCTAAAAATAACCACAAGACAGTAATTAAAATAGAACTCCGTATTTCAGAGCTATCAAAACTAGCAGCATTTCTGAAACATAAATAACTTTTTTTATATTCTCAAGACATTTTGATGTTCTCCAGTGTATCGATAAAATTGTTTCGAAAGGTAACACTCTTACTTTTGGAACAATATTATTCGCCATTTTTTCAACGAGACGGAGTTCTTTCACAGTTTAATTGCGATAGTTCTTTGATTACACAACTTATATCAGTTTGATCGGACTTTCAAAAGTAACTGCTATACTTTAAACGTTTCTCTATGTAAAGTTTGTAGTCTTTAAGACAAAAAAAAAAAGACTATTGAAGAGAGATTTGCTAAATAGTTAAAACCTTTTATAATGCGTGCCGGTACGTTAAGAATTTCATTGGTGCTTGACGTTGTTCAAATATATCAGCTGGAAGTGTAAAACGTTCACGGTAGTGTGAATGCAACTGTTTGGTAGCGTTCCCCAAAATTTGCCGAAAGACACTTAGTCTCTGGTGTCTTTCCTTTTTATTTCCTTCTTAAGGTAAGTATTTTGAAACAATAAGTAGGTAATAAAAATGTATTGTTTTCGTCATTTGTCCGTCACATGCTGTATTAAAGTGCATTCCTATATATGAATTACAAGTAATTTAACTTATTACATGCCTGACTACCATTCCAGAGTCATTGGGAACTAAATTCCAGCTATACCAGATAAATGGAACAATATGTAAAATATGATCTGGGATCCACTCAGCTTTTTGCAGGCAAGTAAATAGTTTTTGAATATGAGAACTAGCGAAATAGAGTTAAGAGTTAGAAACTAAGAGTGAACTTTTATAGGCTTGCTATATTCTATTTACCACTGACAATAATCATTTGACTCTATGGAGTTGACGTGCCACGAGATCGTTCATTCACAAATTTATTTAATAAACTAATTGAAATGAACTAGAGTGTGTTTAAAATGCAGGTGTTGTCTTTTCTAATTCAAGCAGTATTTTAAACTATATGCTGCATGTTTAAGCAACCATTTATTAGAACGTTTTTTAACATGGTTAAATAAATTATGGGAGATATTATTAAAATTATTATATATCATATGTTATTCAACTCAGAGTTATTATTAAGGTTCAATGAATAACGTTTTAACACCCGTCTGTTATAATATAACAACTAAGACTCAAGAATTTAATTAAATTCTAAGATTTCTAGGTGTGATGACAAGTCTGCAATTATCTTCCTTTCTTATGGCCTCATGTTATGCAAAGAATGAATGTATGTAACTATTAAACTATAAATAATAAGATAAGTTTAGCAAGTATTCAAGTAAATTAATTTTATGTCTATTACTCACATATATGACAATTATTGTTTTCATTAAACTTATAATATATCAAACTATAATATGTACAGTTTGGATTTTTGTTGGAAATAAATAGCCTATATGAAATTTTAGCAACTATTTACTAAATTCATTTTTAAATATAATGGAGGTGGCTTCATTTCTTTCTTCTAATTATAAAAAATTACCGGCACTATCAATAAGAAATTGTTCGATATAATAAGGGAAGTTACTACATAAAAATTTCGAGTCAGTGGCCATCGCCATCTTAACTGAAGATCTGAAACATGAATATTAATCGCAATAAACATTTCAAACTCTGATGCAGCAGATATAATATTGTCGCTAGTTGTAGGGGGCTTTAGAACTGGTATAATTTCTATAATTCTACTTCTCACCAGTTTACACAAAATTTCCTTTCTTTCGAAAATTGTAAATAAATTCCATTTATTACTTCTTATTCACAGTGCACCTTGCTACACCGGTTTGTATACAGTACAACACCTGTATGTTGAAAACAAACGCCCCCATTTGTCATTTCCTGTGCGCTGTTATTTTTCTGCAAAAGTTTATATACTGTTCTGTGCTTCTCCTCATGCGTACGAATGCAACGTGCCTCTGTAACATTATTGGAATAGTTATTATAGGGTGGAGGGAGGTAAGAACTATTTTGATTCCTTTTTATAGTCAACCGGATAATTGTTATGGGACAGGGAACTAAGTAAATACATATTTTGTCTCCCTTTTATGAATTTATAAATCCTCCCTTACCGTTCCATTACCTTTGTTTAACCTCTCAATTTATATCTAGACCTACGTTTTGGTTTTTTAGAAAATCAAAGTTTAGAACAGGAGTCTAGTTTCAAATATTTGGGCTGTGATGTTGGCTACAATGTGGAAAGAGATATTGACTCCAAAATAAATAAATTTCAGACGGTGTGTGGAACAATACAGAGAACATTCAAAAATAAAATTAGAAAAGAAACAAAGATAAAAATGTATAATGTTATGGCGGTTCCCACAATATTGTATGGATGTGAAACTTGGGCTCCAATGAAAAAACAGAAGGATAGAATACAGACGGCGGAGATGAGGTTCCTAAGACAAGTTAAAGGATGTACAAGACCTGATAGAATAAGACATGAGGATATAAGAGAGGAATTGAAAGTACAGCCTTTATTGGATAAGGTCACGAATTACAGACAGAAATGGATTGATCATATGGATGGAATGAGTAAGGAGAGATATCCATTGTTAGCAAGAAATTATCAAGCAAGAGGAAGACGTGATGTTGGAAGATCTAGAAGACGTTGGGCTGATGCATTATGAAGTCGGAACGAGCAATTGCCTAATCCCTGGAGTGATGATGATGATGATCTACTTTTTACATGTCACCTGCCACCCGGGCCTTACAATGGCACGACCTGTCGAAAGAGGGGATTTAAACTATTGAACACAAACTACATTCTTCGATCACACAAAGATAGGAGGGACTCTTTAAATGAGTGATCAGATCAATGTCAAGCCACCTCCGAGGCAACACAACATTAAGACGAACACGCCATTCACACTCATATGTTTACTAATCACGCCGATGATGTTGATGATGACCAAATTATGTTCGGGGACCGTTTGGATCTTAAATGTTCCTGATATTTGTCTTACGGGCGAGGAAACACCCCGAAAAAAACCATCACCCAAGAAATTTGTCCCGACCGGGAATTGAACCAGGGCCCGCTGAATACGGGGCAGCGTCGATATCTCAAGACCATAGGGTGGGTCATAAATCCTCCCGTATAGCTGTTTTAATTTGTGAATAGGAATAAATGCGTGTATATTTTTAAAACTACTTGTGCTGATAAGTTCGATAAATAAAGTGTGTATAGATTATCAATAAGTAAAACAGAAGTGTTTTGCAGAAACACGATAAAAATACAATATAATTTGATTTGGTTTCTAGAAATCGTGTCATATAGATAAATAACCAGATATAGTGTTATTTATGCAGTAATTCTGAACGACAGAGTTGAACTACTTGTAACATTACCTTCAATACATATATAATGTTGACAAATATTTACATTCTTGTGAACATTTTGTTTCTCTATCTACCTGACCCTCGTCATAAAATGTCACCGAATTTAGTGATCAAACCTCACAGACAAGTTTTGTATCAGTTGAAACGTCTAACATGAACATTTTTAAGCAAAATTGGCAATCAAACAAATGGAAACCTTGTCTAACCAAGAGTAACGATCTATTAAGAGTGATTTAAAAATATACTGTTAATTTAACTTAGCTTAACTATAATCATCATTTCACGACTTGTCTCTAGATCATGACAAATTATCTGTCTAATCTGTTAAGATCGGGGTTCTTTACCGGCCTAGAGACAATTTCTATGCGTTGCAGTCGGAGTGCTCTCTCAGTTAGTCGACATCCTATGTGACGGACACTTTAAATTGAATGAGACATACCTTTATTCATACTCGACCAATTGATAAATCATGTTATAAGTTATTAAATCAATCAGAAAACGATATAATTTTGTATTTAAATTTTTTTAGTGCGTACGCTCACATGCAGGATTTGTTGGGAAAATCCAGTTTTATTTTTACTGTCTAGATGGATCAAGATATATTTGTTTCCATCTTAAGTAGAATCTTAATTATTTTGAATATTTTGGCTTGTTTTTAATGCTTAGTAAGTATTATTTAATGTTACAAAAACATATATTTTGGTCAAGGTATACATTTGTAATAATGTTATCAAAAAGGAGTGTAGCAGAACATCTATGATTAAATCGAATTACGTGAATTGAAGTAAATTGGATAGTATAATATACTATGTTGTGTATACAGTTACAATATATTATTTTACTTTCAATTTCATGTGTGACTGGGAATAAATGGGGTTACGTTGATACCAACGTGGCTTTCTACGTAATTACAATTATGCAGAAACATTTTCCACGTGGAAAATCGATTGGATTGACAACTGTTTTCTCAAATGGCACATATTACAAAATGAGGCCTCTTGTTGAATCATTACTTGGAAACATTAATGAAAGCATGCTTTGGTCTTTTGTGATTCTTAATGATATATCTTTTGAAGAACAACTTTCACTTCGTTCAAAAGAAAACGCTGGTTACATATTATTTTTGAGTTTAGCAAGTGATGAATTATTTGATTTTGAAGAAAAACTGAAGGAACTTTTGGGATTTAAAGCATTCGATTCTAAAACAAAAATAATTGTTTTTACACCAAATTCATCAGTATCAACACTTGAATTTGCGAAACAGATATGTGAAATTGCATGGTTTGTAGCAAGAATTATCAATATTGTTGTTGTCGTTTATTATCAAAATTATTATAGTAATAATGTATTTATTTCCGGACAGCAAGAAAGGCATGAAGTATTTATAGAAACATACACTTGGTTTCCCTATGTGGGTGGAAACTGTCGTGATGTAACTGAAGTTACAATGGTTGAAAAACATATTTTACAAGAATTGAAAATTTTCTCGGATTATGCATTTTTCCCTGACAAAATACCCAAGAATTTCTACGGTTGTACTATGAATATTTCTGCATTGGGAATACCTCCTTACATTATTATTGGCAATTACACAGACATTAATGGAAAGTTGGTATATTACGATAGTGGATTAGGTAGTGAGTTACTTAAATTATTTGCTAAAAAATATAATATCACTATTTCATTTAACCAGCCAGAAACAAAATTCGGAATAAGAGAAACAGCAAATATATATCTGAACATAGCAGAAGGAATTACTGATTTTGCAGTAGGAACTGTCGCTGCACTTCCTGTCAGAATGAAGTATATAGATTGTTCCACACCTTTAATAAACGAGGTAATTAAAATTGGCGCTCCTTGTCCAAAACAACTTGAACGAGTTCAGATGATAGTAAGAATTTTTACTCCTACGGTATGGTTAGGGATAGGATTGGTTTTTCTCTTTGCTTGTAGTATTATCTGGTTAATTTCAAATAGCCATCATAAAAATGAGATTGTGGAGAGCACACCTTTTAGAAGATTTACTTATTGCTTACATATGACATGGGCAATTATACTCGGTATATCTATACCTCAATTGCCAAAATCAAATGCTGTGAGATATGTTTTCACATTGTATGTGTGGTACTGTTTAGCTCTGAACATTGTGTTTCAAGCTTTTTTCACAACATTCCTAATAGAACCTGGTTACAGTAAAAAGTACAAAAGTGTTGATGATCTTGTTTCTGATGATCCTGTCTACGGTTACGTTGAAACCATTGAGCTAATCGCACAATCAATGGGTTATACTGAACATTTAAAATTTAAGAAACGTTTCGATTGTTCTGACCTTACAAAGTGCATCAGTCGTGTAGCGTCTCAAGCAGACTACGTTACATTTGTTGCTGAAACATTTGGAAAATATTTTGCATACGAGAGAGGTGTTTCTGATATTAGCGATATTATCTGTCCTCTCAATGAAGATGTTATCAATATACCACTTGCTATCGGAGTTCACAAAGGAAATCCAATTTTGGATATATTGAACAGAGTTATAAAACTTTCTAGAGAGAGTGGTTTTTTGGAAAGGTTTTGGTCTGTTTGAAGCACACTTACTTGTTGAAAGGAAGAACAAGAGAAGTAGAAAATGGAGTATATTTTGTATTAACTTTGGAGCATTTGCATCCTATATTTTTATTATTAGCACTTGGAAATTTATTTAGTTTACTTATTTTTTCTTTTGAGATTTGTATTAATAAATTTGTTGAAATAACAGGAATTTCTAAAATTAAAGATTCATATTGCTAAATAAAACTTTGTGGATATTTTGAACAGTTAATACATTAGTAGGATCTCAACCCCCAATTCGAATATCTTGTGAGATAAGTAGATATAATGCTATAATATCCACAGAGTTAGCCACTAGTATTCAAGTATTTTGAAACTTTTATAGTTAAGTGACATAATCTGATCTTCTGCATTAAAATTGAGAGAAAAAGATAAATATTACATATCAAAATAAGAAAAACGGATGCGATGATCTACAGGGAATGGACAGCAGCCAGATACGATCTCAAACACACAGTGACAAGCGTCGCGGTCCATGATTTCCACCAAATGATATGCACAACGGTGAAGCGCCATAACCCAGAAGAAAAGTGCAAGTGCAAGCTATGTGGGTCGCACTGCGACCGATATCACCTATTACAGTGTAAGAACATAGGAACCTCGATAACAGACTTCTGTAAGGCATGAAAACCTTTCTTTCTACATGGTCATCGGCTGCAATAATACATATTATTATAAATAAGAAAAACGTCATAACTTGTTGAGTTGTAGTGAAACTTTTTTTTTATTTTCAATTAATTTTTATATGCAGTTTATTAATGCTGAATAAGTAAAATTCTAAAAAAAGAACATTGATAAATTTCCTTTTTCACTTGTTCCAAACGTTTAAGAATATAATATTTAAAGTTCATTACTTAATGCGAAAAAGAACGTGTCTAAGGATGGAAATTGCTCAGGCAACTTGAGAAGTTGCACATTCTGATCTGTTGGTAATGAATGAACTATTAACGAGATTTGACTTAAGAATCACAATTCGTATTTATATTTCATCATACCGCAATATTAATATAATAATAGAGACTCTGTAAAATAAAACGTATTATGACAGTTTATTACATTAAATTGTCATAGTTTGTATTTGTAGGATTCGTAACCGCACTTAATTATGTAACAAAATTACTGGTTCATATGTTACTGTGACTATGTTTGTTTCATCTGCAATGCCAAGCTATAAGTATACTCACATCATGGATTACCGAATATTCGTTTTCCAAGGTTTGATAATCACTAATATCTAAGCTCCAATATAATGTGTTCAATCGTGAAGTGAAATTGTGACAAACATAATTTTATTTTTGTGGTTAATGATTGTTTAACACGATGTAATATTGTCTATACTTTTTAAGTTCATAATTGTTTTTTATACCATTGAGGTTATAACAATGTTAAATTATAATCTTTTTATCTTGTATACTACCGTTGTCCTCAGCTATAGTGTTTCTATTTAAAATTTTCGAAGATTTAATTAAATTTTAGAATCAGATTTAATGAGCATTTTCAGACTTTATTAAAGGAGAAGGCAAATCAAATTTCGCTAAACACATTTCAGAAGGCGGCCACATTTTTAATAATATCGATAATAAAATGTCAATTATACACAGAAAGAACATCAAGCACAAAATTAACATCTTAGAAGAAATCGAAATTATCAAAGATACCAAGAACACAAACATTCTCAACGAAAATATGTCTCATGAGCAAAACCCTCTACTAGACATATTCAGATAATTCATTACTACTACAACAACTCCAGACGATGAAGCATGTTTCGAAAGGCCTAGAGTGAAATCAACGAAAATTTTAAATATAATCATTTTAGCTGAGGACGACGGTAGTATACAAGGTAAAAAAATATATAATTTAACAATGTAATATTAGTATTAAAAGTAAGTCATTTTTTGTCTTGAATTTCAAATTTAGAGATTTTTATGTGAGACCAAAACAAATTTTGAGAGTTATAATTTTGTATTTGTTACCGGTACATTATTTGTCAATTAGTAAAATTATGTAATTTTTAGAACACAAAAATAACTGGTAAATTTGTTGGGGATTGAGTGTTTATCATTTATGATACCATAGATTTCAATTCAGTTTCTATGATTAATCCAGTGCTGTCACCTGATATTAACAGTTACATATAAAAAATAAAAATATGAGCATGACAAACATTTATCTAACATCGTCATTGGGGAAAATTGTATTCATTAAAAGTTAAGGTTGCGGCATATATTTGTATAATGCTAATGTAAATGGAATATTTTTTCTATTGCAAAGGTTACATTATAATATCAAGGTAAAGTTGCTAGATTCCACAAACAATTGTTGAACAAGTTTTTAAAGTTATATTTATAAAACTGCAATAAGTAATTTTCAGTTAATTAAAAAAATACGTATAGACAATTATGTTGCAGTCTTAACTTTTAGCACATAAAAATTCACTACATAATCATCATAAAGCTAACCAGATTATCTCGATTTGTTTGTAGAGAGAGAGAGAAAACATTTTCAACCTGTCATGGAGAATACAAAGAATCAGAAGATGATAACAGATATGTTATTGATACAGAACTTATTGTTTGTTTTAATCAATTCATTAATCTCCTACTTTATAGTTGTTCATCATCATCATCAACAACAAGGATTAGGCCCAATGGCCTGTTCCGACCTCATTATAGGTCGAATTGGTCCCTCCATCTCTTAAATGGTCTTCCCAACGTTCTTCTCCCTTTTGGTTTATAATTATACATTCTTCTTGGTATGCGCTGTTCATTCATTCGTAATACGTGCTGAAGATAAGCATTTTGGTAATATGTTATTCTTTCACAGAGATTAAATATATTAAGTTCTGTTCTTATATCTTCGTTTTTCTTTTTATCGGTCCTTTGGTATCCTGTTATTGCTCTCAACATCTTCATTTCAGCAGCCTCTATTTGTTTACTATCTGCCTTTGTTAATGTCCAGGTTTCACATCCATATATAAGAGATGGAACTGCCAGTACTTTGTAACACTTCAAAATAGTTTATTTTATAGTCTTATTCAATAAAGTGCGTTTAATTGTGCCACATAGATAATTGAATCGTTGTATTTTAGTGTGTTTATAGTTATTTTATTACTGATTATAATTTTAACACTGATTCTAGGCTCAGATGATTTAACATGATAGGGAACTATAATTACAACTATTGAAATATGTAATATATTTCTATATAAACATATCTAATGAGATTAAGTCACAAATTTATTGTTCTTCATTGTTTATCATAAATTACCAGTTTAATATTTCGAGAAAAATTATTTTAGTTTCTATTTGTATAAATTATTATTTTTATTAGGTAATATTCAGTTCGTTCTGTGAATTTGAAAATAAAGTTTCAATTTTTTATATGATTTAAAAAACTTAGATTTTTTAAATTAAAAACCTCTAACCTTAATTTTAATATATGTGTAACATATGTATATAATATTTAATCATACTTGGAGTATGTTTATTGTATTAAAAGTAACTAATATATTCCAGTAATTTTATATGTACAGGCATTTATGACAATACATTAACATTGGATTTATGTATTACAATTTTTGATCGTCATATTGTTACACCATTGCTTTCCATTAGATAAGATCCAAAAGACGTTTCAATGGGCATTCAGGTCATCGTCATCCCTGAGGGTGGTACTAGAACACTGTCGTCTTGTGCTGGGATTCGAGACGTGTTAAAACCATCTCTCTATGCGTAGATTTTCTCCCTCAGTGATTTAATATTGAGTTCTTGTTCCTCTTACGGCCGAGATGTGTACATGCATGCAGTTCGTCACAGATGTCTTATTTTATGAACAGTGCTCTGAAATATTTTCGGTCTCTAACCCAAATTTCGCTTCATTTTAAGAGAGTTAGAATTTCAGGATGTACTTGTATAGTTTTATCCTTAAATATGTTAATACATATCAAGTTTTAAAGTGAAATTTAGCGATTCTAATAATTGCAAAAAAAATGGTAATTTTTATTTATTTATTTTTCTCCATTGATAAAATTTAATGTTAATACATGATTATGAAAAAAATGAAAAATAATTTACTTGATCACTATGGAAACTTCTAGGTACTCGGCCGAGACACTTCCGAACATGGAAATGTCTCGCCACCGATCTTTCCAGAAAGAGGATGTACACTATTGTGACTAAAATTTAATTTCTATAAGACTTTCAATTTATAAAATGATTGTGTTGTTCGTATGGGAACGCTGTTGCCACTAGACCCCGCAACTGAGGACGAAGATGTAAATACCAGTTTACCTCCTCTCCTTCTAGCATTAAGTACAGTACCAACATGAGTTTACAGCACAATTATCTTCACTACTCCTACTAAATAGCTGAATGCAGGCTTTCACGGCCGGTAATCATAATGTTGAGTGATTCCGGGTTCTGTGGCCGTGGTCCATAGTTGGTGTTGATACCAGACGTTTCGCCCTCAACTGCGGAGGGCATCTTCAGTGGCGAGTGCTTCTAGGCGTGTTTCCTGGTCGGAAGCTCTACTTAGAGTGAACGCTGCGGGTGTTGTATTGATACTAGTGGTGGGAGCAGGGTGAGCGGGCGTGGCTCTTGCTGATTGGCTAATGGTCGTCTCCTTGTTGTCCCTAGTGTTGATGCATTTATTTTCTAGTGTACGGTACCAGGCCTTAGACAGTTTAATACCTTCCTCTTTTCTGTTAATATTTTCCTTATGCCTGTGTATTTCTATAGCCTCTCGATATAATCTAGGGAAATAATAGGAAGTTGTGGCTAAAACTTGTGTATCATCGAATAGAATCTGGTGTCCATTCATAATGGCATGTTCTGCTACAGCCGATTTATCCATTTCTCCTTGTCTGCAGTTTCTTTTGTGTTCTGATAAACGAGTGGCTATACTTCTTTTTGTGGTCCCTATGTATGGTTTACCACACGAACAAGGAAGTCGATATACGCCGCAAGTGGAGAGAGAGAGGTGGCCGAGGATCCTTAGCTGAGCGAAGGCAGTCTTCTATTTTTCTTGTAGGTCTGTAAACTGTTCTTATGTTGTATTTTCGTAGGAGTTTTCCGATACGATCTGTGACTCTTTGTACATATGGTAAGTAGGCTATGCTGGTTGAGGGTGTGTTATCCATTCTGACGTGCTGTCTTCGTGGATGTATGGTTTGTCTTATTTCCTTGGATGTGTAGCCATTTTTCTGGAAACAATTGAACAGATGGTGTTGTTCTTGTTTAAGGTGTTGTGGTTGGCATAACTTAGTCGCTCTGTCGAACAGTGTCTTAATGACACCTCGCTTTTGTCTTGGATGGTGGTTAGAGTCTTTGTGCAGATATCGGTCTGTGTGTGTAGGTTTTCTGTAAACTGTATGTTGAATTTCCCCATTGCCAGTCCTTATTATTTGAACATCAGATGCCCTCCGCAGTTGAGGGCGAAACGTCTGGTATCAACACCAACTATGGACCACGGCCACAGAACCCGGAATCACTCAACATTATACTCCTACTAAAATCTAAATCGTGATCATTCTAATGTGGTTACTAAAGAATAACATTGACTTTTGGAATTCTATAAATTATGACCACAGAAACGCCAGTAGCTTCAGAACATTCTCGCTGAGTTAACTACACGTGATATATTAGTTGCGTATTCATTTTTGACCATAGCTGTACGTGACAAAACTAGTTTCGTTTAAAGGGCATGATTCAGTGGCATCTCCGCTAACCGCTGTTCCGATAATTGAGTTCACCACCCTAACTTCATTAAATAATTGTTTGATAATTATAAGTTCCATAATGGTATTCTTTTTCATAAATCGGGCACCCGCTTTTTTGGAAAAGTTATAAGTTAAACTAATTAACTAAATTATTCATTTCAATTGAATTAACTCCCATAAAAGGACACGTTACTAGAAGAAATTGTTCCATAAATGCAATGCTGTTTTCAAGACATGAAAAACACTAATAATTGGATTTATACCTTTGAATGCCATTATTTTGTTTTTAGAGAGGAATGGCGTTTGGTTTCCGGAAGACGGCGGCAGCTGTCATGATACCGGATGATGATATTCTCATGCAATATTCTTTTACGAGTTTATCCAATTTAAATAAGTGTAATTAACCTCACAATTTGAATTAAATTTGTAATTGCATAACGTTTATAGCAATTAAACATCTGGACACTTTTGGGACAAAAGTTACATTGTCTTTATGTTTTGTATAATTCCTGAGATTCCTGTAGAAAGACGCAAAGAGTGCTCTCCGTCATAATTGTAATGAAGATGTCATCCGGAGTGGTTATATATTGTGTTTATGGGTCTCTTCTACATCCCTCTTAATGCAGTCATCACGTATAACGACTCTCTTATATTTACGACGTAGAAATGCTGTAATGTTCTCAGAAAGAAATAAACGTGCTCATGCTTTATTAATATCTCTATTATTGTAGTCGCTTTATCGTTTATTATTGGAAAATTGGGTATGATATTGGATCATGTGAAGAATCTCAAATTGATATACACATAGAGGGTGCATGCAACATTTTAGAGTAAAAATGATGTACATGGTTATCGCCAGCAAAACTGAGTATTTTGAAATAAATAATCTAAAATTGGAATAAGGGAGGAGTAAATAATGCCAATATTTGTGAGCAAAGTTCTTAGGAAAATTTTGAATCAAAGACAGATGAACGGAAAGGTGAATGGAGAAGACTACATAACAGAGTGATACATGATCTTTATAGGAAAACAAGTTATAAGGACAGTTAATTCTCGTAAACTGCAATGGGTAGAACTTGTGGCACGAATGGGGAATAAAAGAGGGACATGGTATCTTCTTGTAGGAAATCCAGAGGGAAAACGCCTTGTTGGATAACCATGAATGAGGCAGGAGAATAACATTAACAATGATTTGAAGGAAATAGAATATACAGCGAACGATTGGAAAGCATTAGTTCAGGATGAAGTAATGCAGGAACTGCCAATGTTTTATAAAACTTCAATCTAGTATCTCTTCTTCTTTTGTTGTTGAATGTATAGTTCCGCATACCATTTGAAATTTCGACAGTTTAATATTTGTCTCTTTCAGTTTTTGTGTTTTTATTAAAATAATTAAAATGTATTACTTATTCCAGAGACTTGTTTTTTCTTCGCCTCCATGGTAATTTGACCTCTCAACTTATGGGTATTTTTACGTGCTTCACACGTCCCGGGCCTTACAATGGCACGACCTGTCGGGAAGGGATTTTAAATATTTCTAGATCACACATGTACATTTTTTATCACTCAAGGAAATTGAGAATCTCCCCAAGTTTAGGTTTAATCTAGGGCCTCCTCTGAGACAACACAACATTTTAAGACAACCATTCACACAAACATTTATACTAAACATTAATAATATGGTAATGTTGATTATTATGGCCAGATTCCTCTTTTTACTTAATTAATGAATTTGGAACATTGGAGTGAAACAATAATACTAATAGTACCGAATAACTAACTAACTCACTGGTACTATCGAACCCGTAGGTTCATGGTCGCTTGGATATTAGCTCTCTACACATCCCATTTCTGATATATTTTCCAATCATCCTCTCTATGATTTACCTCACTGAAATCTTTGTTAATATTATTCTGTAACCTCATTCTTAGTCTACCAATTGGGTGTTTTCCCTCTGTTTTTTCTACAAGAAGCTTCCATCCCCTCTTTCATTCCCCATTCGTGTCACATGTTCTACCCATCGCTGTCTATGAGACTGTTCTTATGTTATGAGTTATGTTCTTATTTTGTCTAAATAGAAACAAAAATAATTATAATTTACTTCTTTATTTACAGATTTTTAATGTTTACACATATTTCTGTGTCTAAAGTTTTAATTTCCTTCTCCACTTGTCTCTACCATCCACTCCATGCCCTCCAGTCCTCTTGTTATCATTTTAGTTCCTATTTCTTGCATCCACGAGTTTCCAGGTCTTCCTTTCCTTCTTCTTCTTGTTCATAAAAATAATAATAGTTTTATTTAAAGTTAAAGCCATAAGGCCTTCTCTTGTATTCAACTAGCACAAATATGCAAATACGTGTTTACAGTACAGATTGCTATCTATATACTATGTTAATTATGAAGGATTAAAAATTCATTACAATTTCCAATTTAAATTTCATGTACGAACAACAGTTTATGCTATGAACATAATAATAATAATAATAATAATAATAATAATAATAATAATAATAATCCATAGTAATTCTGCCCGAAGGCAGATCCTTCACTACAATTGCAGCTTTACTAGGGAATTGAAGGTGTGGTAGCTTCCCGTTGCTTTCCACACCGGTGAAGGATGATGATGATGATGATGATGATGATGATGATAAAGATGATGATGGTGGCCATATGATTTCGGAGACCGTTTGGCCTTAATGTTTCCTGATATTTGTCTAACAGGTGAAGAAAAACTCCGATGAAAACCTCACCCAGAAAAACTGCCCCGACCGGGGATAACCCGGGCCCGCTCCGTGACAAGGCAGTACGCTACCTCGAGACCACGTAATAATGATAATAATGATAATAATAGTGATAATAATAATAGTAATAATAATAATAAAATAATAATATAATAATAGCAATAATAGAAATATCATAAATTAAACTAGAAATACCAATTAATGTACTTTACAGGGGGTAATGATCAGGCGAAGATTAGGTCAAATATAAAATTGAAATAAATATGAGAAGAAAAAATTCAATGAATAATCTTATAGACTATTTAACTCATGCCCCAAATGGGAGTCAATGACCAATCACGTTACAATGATTTTTTATTTAGAACCAATCACAGTCGTGTTTCACCTCGCTCTTTATCGATTTCTCTTTATCAGCTCCTGATTTTGTGATAAAGAAAGCTCCTCCTTTTTAATGTTCTGAACAGGTCAAAGCATTATTTTTCTCCAGCAAATACATTGAATATAGTAAATGATGAAAAGATTCCTTGATTTGACTGAGTTGTTTACTAAAAAAATAAATGAATAACCCGTAATGTTGATATATATGGAATATATAGTTTGTTGCGTTTCATTATTTCTCCACTTGGGTGCACTCTTACAAAATTGCGATCTTATTTGGCAATAAATAATATGATCAAGCAGCAGTGAATGAACATAACCTCATATTTCTGATTTGTTTTCAAACATCGCCGTTTACATTAAATATATAAATGTTTTAAAATAACTATAGTTAAACAATGATTTGTGGGTAAACAGCTTAATTTTATTCGTTAAATAGTCCTAACAAATGCCACTCTTGATTTCCAAATTCTCTAGATAAATTGGAAATCACTCGTGGCATTACTTATGATAATCATAGCAGTAAGTAATGCAGTATCTGAGAATAGAATTAGTATTGATACATTTTATGTAGCTGTTTAATAAATGTGGGACGAAAGGCGTTGTCTAGGTAACAGCATATGTGGGCAGGCAGAGTTCATATTGAAGGTAAGAGATGTTAACCGCACACCTTTGTGAAGAATGTCTCCTTTTCTTTTATGATGTCATCTCTGATAAAAATATGTAAAGATACCTGCACATTCACCCCATACTTTTTACATTAAATTCAAGGCACACGTATAGAATAAAAAAATCATCAGATCACTTTTTTATGTTTATTAACAACAATTGAGCAGAATGAATTGCATTTGCTGTATGTATCATCAATTTAGGTTGACGCCGACTTGCGATCAAAAACGAATTAGTGCAAAAATATTTGGATGATTTAAAATAAAAAGATAAATAAAGTAAACTTTGCAAACTTACACATTAATTACCACAATTGGAGGATAACACATGTAAAAGATTGCATTAGTATATTTTATATATACATATATATTTGAATAAGTGAGGTAGGCCCCTACATGATCTTTATAAAAAAAACTCCAAGCGCGACAGGCCTAGAAGGCCCTTGGCCTACCAGTCGGCTGCTGGCCTCACATTCATGTGTATTTGATCACAGAGATAGACGATCATCTAGCCATGTTAGGGTGACATGTGGTCAGCACGTCGGGTCCTGCAGCCGTTATATCTGGTCTTCTCAACCTGGAGTCGCTCCTTATTGTAGCTACCCAAATGCTTCACGATGCTGGGTGGACACCAATCCCATATTGACCGAAATTCCATGAGAAAATATATTCTCCCATGGGGACTCGAACCAGCGCAAGTCCCATAGCTCTGTACCAAGGCTTCTTGCCTTAACCACTCGGCTACGGCGCAGGACTACATGATCTTTATAGGAAACCATATATAATAATACAGTTAAGTCTTGTAGGCTGCGATGGGCAGGATATGTGCCACGAATGGGGAATGAAAGAGGAGCACGAAAGCTTCTTTGAGGAAAACCAAAGGAAAATCGCCCGGTTTCTAGACCAAGAATGAAGTGGAAGATTAATATTAACCATTATTTGGGAAGTAAATTATACGGGGATGATAGGAAAATATTAGCTAAGGATAGGGATGTGTGGAGGACTATGTCCACGCAGCCATGAACGTACGGGTTCGATAATGGCAATTAGTTAGTTATATTTGAATAAGTATTAACTGCCTCGTATGCATCGGACCTGAGTTGGATCCCCGGTCGAGACATATTTCCTGGGTGATGGTTTTTTCGGGGTTTTTCCTCAACCGTAAGACAAATTTCGCGACACTTTAAGGCCCAAACGGTTCCCATACATAATTTGGCCATCAGAATAATCATTATTATATTCGCCATATTTGTACGAGTTTGTGTGTGTGTGTGTGTGTGTGAGTGAATGGTGTGTTTCGTCTTAATGTTGTGTTGTCTCGGTGGAGGCCCTGACATTGAGCTGATCACTCATTCGGTGAGACCCTCCATTTCCTGTGTGGTAAAAAAATGTATTATGTGATCCATAGTTTAAAAAATGTGTCCTGACAGATCGTGCCACTGTATGGCCCGGGTCGCATGTGGGATGTAAAATTACAAATAAAAGTGAAAGGTTAAAATGCGTCAATGGAATAAGTATTAATAAATATTAATTATAGTATTTCGCTTTGATGTAATATTTCAATTTACGTGACTAGGACAGAGTTGACCTGAGTTGATACAAAGCGCGGTTAAAATACAAATGAAACTAATTAATTGCACATTAAATATATTTAACAGTATTTTAAAAACTTAACAATTTTTCCTTTGTAGTATCCAATAATATATTTTGAATCATGCTTCAGTCTAAAACCACATTAGCGTTAAAGGTTACAAAGTTATTTAGTCCACCGCTGTGGTCTCGAGGTAGCGTGCTGCCTTGTCACGCAGCGGGCCCGGGTTCGATTCCCGTTCGGGACAAGCTCCTGGGTGAGGTTTTTTCGGGGATTTTCCTCACCTGTAAGACAAATGTCAGGATGTTTAGGGCCGAACGGGCCCCGAAAAGTATCCGGCCATCATCATCATTCTTATCATTATCATCATCTTCCTTCAACCTTCACTGGTGTGGAAAGCAACGGGAAGCTACCACACCTATAATTCTCTAGTAAAGCTGCAAAGCATAGCATGAAAATGCCATGATTGCAGTGAAAGACCTGCCCTCGGGCAGAATTATTATGGATAGTTATTTAGACGACTAGTTACAGAAGCAGAGATTTAGTAACGAGAAGCTCTGTTTAAGAGCAGCGAGTTTCTAAACATAATGTTGTCTGCAATATTTTATCTACGTTCAGAGTAGTTTAGTACATGTTATATATTTAGTATATTTAATGAATGTATTTTATTGCGAAGCGTTATGTTTAGAGAAAGAGTAACGTGGGCTTTGGAGGAAAAAAAAGAACGATATAAGTTATCAACAAACATTGTTGTCATATTCTACAATTTTGGATGCTAGTAAAAATTAGCGGAGAAGATGATTTTTACGGTTATTCAGGAAAATATTTTAAAAGCAGTCCAAAAATCAAATAATAATATACTTCCAGAAAAGTCGAGGGAAGTTTATTTATGTAGTTATACGAAATCATCATTAAAGTATATTTAACGATTTGTTGAACCTGTACTTTATGTTTTGATAGCGTGTTTTGTGTTTTGTTAGAATATAAAGTATAAGTTGTGTTGCCTAGTAACCACGAACTAAAGTATCACCTATAAGTATCTAGGCATAACGTTATAAACACTCGGAGAGACATTCACCACCCATCTCAAAGAAAGACTCACAAAGCACTACTTGCTATGAACAATATAAAGAACCTCCCACGCCTATCCCAGGAAACATATGTAGCAGTAATACTGATTCGGATACATGTATATATTGGTAGGGCCGCACGATTATCTACATCTATAATACGAAAGTTTCATGCATTTGCCATGAAGCTCTTTCATCTCAAGATCACATCGATAGTAACCTATGGCCTTACACTAATATGAAATCATCTAACAGAGCGCAACATGGAAGACAGAAAAAATAAAGGCATCGTTCCTAAAAAAAACTATGCGTCTCGAGGATCAATCCTTCCAGATTAGTGTATGAAATGGCAAAGGAAACTTTCTTCGTGGAAGACCTAAGGCTTGCCACGACAGCCTGGAAATTAGCACTTCAAAAAAAGGAAAGAAAAAAAAAGAGCGAAAATACAAGAGGGCTTCTATACGTCGGATGCTTTTCTGGATCGAGACTGGACCTGAACAAACTACGACCTTCGATATGTGGTAAATAGTACTACTACTACTACTACTACTACTACTACTACTAATAAGCGGCAGTGTTTAAGCATTGCCCAGTGTGCCACGTTTGTAACCAGTTGCGGCTACCTGGTGGCCAATACCTTTGTGGTTATCAGTTGGGAGTTTAACCATTTAACCGTCTGTGTTAGTGGCGTTAATGTTCTAGCTTTGAGCCGATACAAATATGGTGAAATGAGGTGTCATCTCACCGGTGCAGGGCATCGTAAACTACGCGACTGGACAAGCAGAGAGTCCGAAAGCCAGCCGCGCAGAATGAGCCACTCTACTCCGGCTGTTGTACAGCACTCATTTCATTATTTGGTCCTTCAAGTGTCTGGTATGGGAAATATGTTTCGGTGGACAGCACGTTGTCGTAGCATACACCCTATATTGCGCACAATTGGGTTTGAATGATTTGTTATTTTATGTAACATTTCTGTTACATTATTTTCAATTGATGTCGCAATATACGGCATCTGTGCTAGGTCGTGAAGCCTGGCCATTCTCGTATACATGGGTGCCGAATATATGATTTTTAGTACTTTATTTTGAGTGACTTGCACTTTCTTTTTATGACATGCAGCGAGAATGCTCCATGCTTCACTTCCATACAACAACATGCTGCGGATCACAACTTTATAAAGAGTAAGTTTGATCCGTGTCGATAAGGTAGGTGACTTGAAAATGGATATAAAAGCGCAATTGCGGCATTTGCTTTTTGAATGATATGTCGAATATGAATTTTGAACGTAAGCCTGGAGTCCAAATGAACTCCAAGATACTTGACTGAAGCTTCAAAGCGGAGTTGTTGAGCTCCCAGAGTGAGTTGTACAGGAGGTCGTCTGTAGGTTCGTGCAAACAGTACAGCTAGTGTCTTGTTTGCATTTAACCGAATATTCCACAGACGACACCAGGAATGAATGGAATTTAGTGCAGTTTGGAGTATTCGGATGCGGTGTGGGAGTGTTCTGATTCTGGATTGGTAGAAGACACAAGTGTCATCTGCAAAGGATGCTGTTTGGATATGGTTAAATGTTGGGAAATCTGACACATAGAGTGTGTACAGAAGTGGTGAGAGAACTGCACCCTGAGGAACTCCCGCTAAGAGAGGCTTACAGTCTGAATCATACCCACTAACCGACACATAAAATTGCCGATCAGTTAGGTATTTAGCAACGAGATTAATTAGAGGAGACGAAATGTTGAATTTGATTAATTTATATAATAATCCATTTATCCAAGTAGTGTCGAAAGCTTTCTCAATGTCAAAAAAGATTGTCTTGGAGTGCATTTCTTGGAGTTGAATCCCCCCGTACAAAATCCAACCATAAAGTCTACTAAACGTCCTGCAGCGGAGAGGGCGATGTGCTTTTCTAAAACCAAACTGGTGATTTGGAATCAATGCTCGTGGCGAGACTTCAATTTTCAATCTTGCCAAAATAAGATTCTCCAGTATTTTGCTCAGCACTGGTTAGGAAAACTGATTGGTCGTATGATTGTCAGGGGTTGGTGGGATCGTTGCCAGGTTTAGGAATAGTGATCACTCTGGCGTTCTTCCATACTTCAGGGAAGTATTTGAATTTGAAAGCAGTGCTAAATATATTTATAGTAGGAGGGTAAGGGCTTTTGGCGGTAAATGTTGTACCGCCACCACCCAAATTAGGGTATCCTGTCGTGACCGGGAGAACGTTCAGACGGTATGATCATGGATTACGGCCTTCAATTCTGAAAGTCATATGTCATGAATGGAATGAGGGATAGGTCTTTCAAGAAATTCACTAACAGTTTGGTGCACTTCGGCTTCATGAGCTGGTGTTGTAAGCTCATGTGGACGGAACCGCTGCGATAAGTTGTCCGCGAGGACTTGTGCCTTCTCCTGAGGGTGATAGGCCCAAGTCCCATTGTGGTAAATAGCAGTCGGTAACGGGGGAGTACGGCTTTTCTTTATTCTTTTTATTACCTCCCAAGGCGGGTTTGTTCATCTGAGAAACGCTGAAGAGTTTTATCCCAGTCAGCGTTTCTCATTTCCTGTAATCGGTTCCGTACCAAATGAGCATATCGATTGTATAGCTATTTGTGATGGGGAGCGCCAAAACTACGATACCATTTAAGGTATCGTCTTTTTAGAAATAAATAATTTTGTAGTGTGGAATCGTATTGCTGTGGTCGTGCAGTGTGATTTGTTCTCGTTGTAGATAGTGTAATGGCCGTTTTAATGGTGGCCCGTAAGTTGAGGACGGAGTGTTCAAGTTGTTCTGTGGACTGAGCAGATAGTGTAGGCTTAAACTATTGGTTAAGCATGTCTGTGTAATTCTGCCAGTCTATATTATCCTGATGGATGTGTATAGGAGAAGTTAATAAAAATGCTGGTGAAATTTTGAAGCGTATTGGTGTATGATCAGAGTTTAGTGCGTCTATTACTGTAGTGATGTGTGGCGAGATAGGGGCATTCTTCGATAGGGCTATGTCGAGTGTACTAGTAGTGATTCCATAGGCTGTGCGACTGTAATGTGTTGGTTCCCTGGGGGCAGAGATTTCTATATTGTTTTGATGACAGTAATTTAGGAGTAATGTACCTGAAGGGTTTGAGATACGACAGTTCCAGAAGCGATGTTTTGAGTTAAAATCTCCCGCTAGTAAATAACTAGGGGAGACAGATGTAAGGATATTGAGGTCGTGTCTCGTGAGTATACGAACCGGTGATATGTATATTGAAGCTATAAATATTGTTTCACGGTGAGAGATAGGCAGAAGAATTCCGGTGGCTTCAATGAACTGAAGCCTGGGTATATGAGCTACTCTATGGCCAATTGTCTGCTTTGATACAAATTGCTGTGCCCCCAAGGGGACCGTCTAAGCGGTCAGTTCTATATATTCTATAATTCGGAATTTTGAAACGATTATTTGGTTTTAAATGAGTTTCATTCAGTAGAAGAATGTCAATATCTCTTGTTTGTGTAAATGTTATTAGTTCTTGAAGCTGTCTGATAATACCGTTGGCATTAAATGCCATGACATTGAGATAGCTTCCACGACGGAACCTATCCATTATCGCCGAAACATATTTGTGCTATTGAGGCCAGGTACATCATCCTCTCCATTGGAGATCTCAGGCCAGATAACATTCTCTGAAGATCCTGGAGAAGTTGCTGTCCCTGGTCTGAAGTAGCAGCATCAAGATTAGACCTCGTCTGGCGTTGAGCAGTGCTTATCTTTTTTCTTGTTTGAGTTAGGTTTGGTGCCACTATTTGGCTGAAAGTTTTATTGGGATCGATTGGCTTTGAATGAAATGTTTTAGGCTCTGCCTTTTTCTGGTTAACTTTTGTTTTATTTAAGAAGGCATTTTGTGCAGCTTGGTACGCTGGACATTGTCGATACGATGGAGGGTGTCCCTCACCACCGCAGTTTGCACACTTTAGCAACTTTTTATTTGTAAGTGCTGCTGTTTTCTTTGGGCAGTTTTGGTGGTTGTGTTCCTCAGAACATATCACACAACGCGGGGTGAGGTGACACTCTGCAAAAGTATGTTGGAAGCGCTGACACCGGAAGCACTGCTTGAGTCCAGATCGAGGTCTGTAGGGCTCAACAGCTACTATAGTGTACATGAGCTTTTGAAGATTGAAGATCTCTCTTCCTTTTTTATTGTTTTCTAGCTCCATTATAAATAATGGAAGCTTGATAATGTTTTCATTTTCTTTTTTTGAGATCTGCTTGATTTAATTTATGGGATATTCTAGTTTCAAAAGCTCTTCATGTATTTCCCCAATAGGTGTTTCGACTGGTAATCTTTTCAACACAGCCTTCAGTGAAAGCTCTTGTTTCATTACATGTGTATAGTATTGTTTTCCTGCATTAGTGAAAAATTCTTTGACTACTTTGAAGTCTTCCACTGAGGCTGTGTAATACCTTAGTCACTCTGAAGTGTTGACTACCTTTAAGTCATGTTGTAATTTAGCTTTTATTCCTCTGTTGATTCTAAATAAATCGCTTTTGTCCGGTACTGTTATTGGGGAAGGTCTAGGCCCTGAAATAGGCGAAATAATTAAAATATATTAATTAATCATCAGCTGAAATCGGAAATTATTAGTTGATTAATTTATATTTTTTTGTAAAGTATAAAGTCATCTTCATGATCCGAATGACATGTTACATTTTTCTGATATTAACAATACATTTCTTTATAATAAGTCACCGGAAACAATGCATTCTCTTTAGAAAAAGTCTCATTCAACATTCCTGAACAACCTGTGAATATTTTTCGGTAGAAGTATATTTACACCAATTATTGTAATTATTGGTAAAGGCTTTGAGAAAGATAATAGAAGAAATTAAAGAAATGTTTCAAAGAAACGAAGTCAGGAAGAAACAGGAGGTAATTTATATGAAAGCAGCTTTATTTACAAATGAAAAATGAGACGGCGTTACTTAAGTAAGATCTTCTTGAGTCAATACTGAGGAGAAGAAAAAAAAAGAAAGGAACTTAAAGTAGGATGACTTACTTTCAATTAGAAAGAGCAAAATGTGTTTTAATAAAAGTAGAGATTTCCTTTAAAACATATAAAAAATAATCTTCCTACAAATTTACTACAAACACAAAGGAAGTTTTTGATTAGGCCTAGTTTGAGAGTGGTAGATAGTTTAATTTGAAACTTTTGAATATCCATCCATCCATAGTAATTATGCCCGAGGGCAGGTCTTTCACTACAATCATAGCATTTTCATGCTATGCTTTGCAGCTTTACTAGGGAATTATAGGTGTGGTAGCTTCCCATTGCTTTCCACACCGGTGAAGGATGATGATAATGGTAAGGATGACGATGGTGATGGCCGGATGATTTTCGGGGACCGTTGGCCCTAAGCTTCCTGACATTTGTCTTACAGGTGAGGAAAAATCCCGAAAGAAACCTCACCCAGGAGCCAGTCCCGACCGGGAGTTGAACCCGAGCCCGCTGCGTGACAAGACAGCACGTACCTCGACCACAGCGTTGGACCTTTTGGATATGAACTCTTAATAATCGGCGATTAGATCCTGTAGATCAGTTGTTTCTCTCCTCTCTAAGGTTCTGAGGTTATCGGGTTCACACCCTACCGGGGTCGTTGGATTTTTAAAAGCGTAAAGTACTGAGTATGGGAAGTAAAGTGGTGAGTCCGTTTTGTGGATTTACGGCACGTTAAAGAAACTCCAGTTCTGGTTATTAGAGTGCCATTAAATATTTGCATACGATGTTGGTCTAAAAGATGCTAAGTAACTATCTAACTCACTGGAACTATCGAAACCATAGGTTTATAGCTGCGCGTACATAAGCTCTCCATACATCCCTATCCTGAGCTAATGTTTCCCAATCATTACCTGTACAATCTACTTTCCTCAAATCAATGTTAATATCATTATCTCACCTAATTCTTTATCCACTAACTGGACATTCTCCGTCTTGTTTTCCTACAAAAAGCTTTCAAGTCTTTCTTTCATTCCCCATTCTTGCCACATGTTATGTCCATCGCAGTCTACAAGACAAGTGTTATTACACTGAGCAACAAAAAATATTTTTTTTTTGTCTCAGAAAGAAAAATATGTGATTCTGATAGTATCTTTTCTCCTGAATTCAAATATGATATCGGTTTTTTCTCCATCACGCAAGGTTTCCGAGAGACAGGCATTTATAATCTCAAACACTTTAATATTTTCTACATTCGTAACTACACAATATTCGGACTCACCTAGAAAGTAAGAATTGACGATTTTCTGCTATATTTCGCCTATGGAGCATCCCTCTTGATGGTCCAACAATAATCGGCCAGCATATTAGGATCCCATTGCCATGATATCTCTTGTCCATAGCTGAAATATCCTGGGTTTAGCTCATTTGGTTTTATTTTACAATGGACAAATTGACGAAAAAAACGTTTATTAAAAAATAATT
Source organism: Diploptera punctata (assembly GCA_030220185.1). Taxonomy (NCBI): domain Eukaryota; kingdom Metazoa; phylum Arthropoda; class Insecta; order Blattodea; family Blaberidae; genus Diploptera; species Diploptera punctata. The sequence goes on from JASPKZ010008886.1 coordinate 406,720, forward strand.
ATTTAAATATATTAATTGAAATTGAAATAAAAAAACTGTGGGTGATGGAGAAATTCCTAATGCATATTTGAAAACAGGATAAAAGACTGCATTATGTACAACTATTGATACTCATGAGACAAAAATCATGTTGACCAGTGTTATATTTGGTTTTCTATAAGATCATATAGCTTGCTGTTTGTAGTCTTCTCCATTCGCCTGTCTGTTCATTTCTCTTAGGTCCAAAAAGTTGCCTGAGAATTTTTTTCTCAAATATTCGTAAATCGTTTCTCGTCTCTTAAAGTAAGAGTCAATTTTTCGTATCCATATAACTCAGAAAACAATATTTTCATAAGTAATGCCACGAGTGATTTCCAATTTATCTGGAGAATTTGGACATCAAGAGTGGCATTTGTTAGGACTATTTAACGAATAAAATTAAGTTGTTTACTCACAAATCATTGTTTAACTTTAGTTATTTTAAAATATTTAAGTATTTAATGTAAACGGCGATGTTTGAAAACAAATCAGAAATGTGAGGTTATGTTCATTCACTGCTGCTTGATCATATTATTTATTGCCAAATAAGATCGCAATATTGTAAAAGTGCACCCAGGTGGAGAAATAATGAAACACATCAAACTAAATATCATAATCAACATTACGGGTTATTCATTAATTTTTTTAGTAAACAACTCAGTAAAATCAAGGAATTTTTCATTAGTTGCTATATTCAATGTATTTGTTGGAGAAATGCTTTGACCTGTTCAGAACATTAAAAAAGAGGAGCTTTCTTTATCACAAAAGCAGGAGCTGATAAAGAGAAATCGATAAAGAGCGAGTTGAAACACGACTGTCATTGGTTGTAAAACAACATTCATGGAAACGTGATTGGTCATTGACTAACATTTGTGGCATCAGTTAAATAGTCGTTGTTACGTGTTGGAAGCTACGGAATGAAATACAGAGTGCTAGAAAATTTAATATTGAAAATCTGGAGGGATAATATTAGACCATAATAAATAATTTTGTTAATATATATTCCCTAGTAAAGCTGCAAGCATAGCATGAAAATGCTATGATTGTAGTGAAGAACCTGCCTTCGGGCAGAATACTATGGATGGATATATATATGAATGCTTATACTCAATAAATCCGTGACATGGGTAGGGCCAACTTACCTAGCGGGGTTTTCTTGACCAAGCTAATTAAATTACGCTTATTTTTCTACAGATGTCATTGAGTGACATATAGTGAGCACATCGCCTCACTGAGACATGTAGCAGGCAATTACTTCTTAGGTGGGGAAGGCCGGTTAAATTTTGCTCAGATGCACTAATTTAGACTTGATGTTCTTTTACGACCCAAAAAAGTATTTAGACTAGGGTCCCACAGCTTAAAGTGCCTCCCGAAGTGCTTATCCGTTAGTTTTCTCCGTCCAAATAAGCCACCGACCTCGGGACTAGTTTGAATCCGCAACTCTCCTGACGGCGGCCGACTAAATACAGTACGCAACTAATTATTGAGCGGAAATAAAAAGAATTATTCTGTTAATATATTACCTGTTAATATATTACATTTAGGATCAATGGAGATTTTTTTTAATCTTCCCCATGAGATCAAGCTCAAATGCTACATTCATTCGGAATTAGCTAAAATTATAAAACCGTTGCGTTGTCCTGCTTCAGACCTTGTTCTTACGAGGGACTAGTTATATTTAAGTTTGCTTTGAATCATGTGTTTGTTACTAACACACATATGGATATGGAGTAAAACCTTACGTATATTAAAGCATGTGTATGGCTAGACCTTTTTCATGTCAAAAGCAAATATTGCCATTACTAATTAAATAGCCTGAACACACTATAACAGTTCTCATTAATGTGAAGCTGCAAGTATTATCAATATTCAGTCTCTTTATTTGCTCAAGAAAATCCCTTGATGAAGTTATAGGTCTTCTCCATCTTGGGAAATAACGCAGTAAAAAAAGGTGTAACGTATTCAGCGGGTAAAACGGAATTAGAAACAAATTGTTAAATGTTATGTAGTGACGTTGGCGTAGTGTTTTGATATAAGGAAAATGTGTGTGTGTTACTACGAATTTTAGATATAACCTATATTTTTTCAATAATGCTTCATCATCATCATCATCACCATCCGTCAGGCTTTTGTAGAACTGTTTCGGCCCCATCTAGCAGTCTTCCCGGTCTTCGATGTCCTTTGGGTTTATATTGGATCATCATTTTTGGGACTATTGAATTATCCATTCTTTTTACATGGTACAGCCTGTTTAATTTATATCTGTTGAGTTTTTTTTGTTTCCACTGATTCTATTTCTAATTGTTTTCAAATTTAATTTCTTTTCCGATCTAAAAGAGTGTATCTGACTGTCCTTTTGAGAAATTTAATTTCCGTTGCTTTGATGCTTCTTCTGCCTCTTTTTCTTAATGTCCAAATCTCAGTTCCGTATAAAAGGGAGGATAATGTTTAAATATTATACATTTTTATTTTGCATTTAAAATACTAAGAAATATAAATACATCAGAGAAAGTTACATCCAATATAAATGTTATTGAACCAAAAGTATGGGTTGAACATTATAAAAAGTTGTGGTTTAACGAGAATGAACAATCTCACACTCCAGTAGATAATACATTTGAAGGATGCGATTTAATCACATTGGATGAATTAGAAACATAAATAAGAAAATTGAAATGCAGAAAATCACCTGGATCTGATAACATGAATGCAGAACTTTTGAAATACGGAGGTTTGTTATTAAAATTAAGATTAATAACTGTAGGCTTTCACGGCCGGCGTCTTGATCCCTATTAGGTTCGTCTTCCGGGCATATAGGCCGTGGTCCAGTCGTTCTTCTACTCGACGTTTCGTCTACTGCTGCGGTAGACATCTTCAGGAGATACTGCGTGCTCTCTGTGAACTCCTCAACAGTCGGCTGCAGACTGGCTGGTCGTTGGAAACTCCCTCCCTATTTATAGGCACGCCCCTGGTGGAGAGGCGGTTTTTCTGCGCGGTCCGTGTTGCGTGCTGTTTTGTCCAGGCTGTCGCTAGCAGAAGTCATAGGCTTCGTTGTCGTATTGTGCAGTGCCGGGATCCAGATTTTGTTTATCTTCATGGTTTCTTCTTTTTGTTAAAGGAATTTTTGTGTTTATATATTTCAATGGCTTCTCTGTACAGTCTGGTGTAATAATGTGATGTTTGGGACAATACCTGTGTTTCTTCGAATCTTATTATATGTTCTTGGTTGTTCATCCAGTGTTCCGCTACGGCTGATTTTTCCTTTTGTTTTAGTCTGCAATGCCTCTTGTGTTCTTGCAATCTTGTGGTAACCATTCTTTTTGTTGTGCCGATATAAACCTGTCCACAACTGCAAGGGATGCGATATATACCGGCAGTACTTAACGGATCTCTTGTATTTTTGGCTGGGCGCAGTATATTGCTGATTTTTTGTGTTGGCTTGTAGGTTGTAGATATGTTATATTTATTTAATATTCGACCAATTCTCTCCGTTATTGTCTTGATATATGGTAGGTACACCTTACCCTTAGCCTCCTCCTTGTTCCCGTTTTCGGATTTGTATTTATTGGGATTTATGGCTCGGCGAAAATCTGTTTTGCTGTATCCATTGGATTGAATCGCTGCTTGGAGATGATTAATTTCTTCTTGTAGATACTGTGGTTCCGAAATCCTTTTGGCTCGTTCCACCAGGGTTTTAATTATTCCGCGTTTTTGTCTGGGATGATGGTTGGACTGCTTATGTAGGTATCTGTCTGTGTGAGTCTTTTTCCTGTATACCTTGTGTCCAAGTGTCATGTCTTGGTTTCGAATTACTAAAACATCCAAAAACGGTAGACTGTTGTTCTCTTCTCTTTCCAGGGTGAATTGGATGCTGGGACAAATACCATTTAAATGTTGCCTGAAGTTATCAAGTTCTTCTTCACCATGCTCCCAAATGACGAATGTGTCGTCCACATATCTCAGCCAAACTGAAGGTCTTAATGTAGCATTCTCCAAGGCCTGTTTTTCAAATTGTTCCATGTAAAAATTGGCTATTACGGGGCTTAATGGACTTCCCATGGCCACGCCATCTATTTGCTCGTAGAATATTCCTCCCCATTGGAAATACGTTTCTGTGAGGCATATGTTATACAGCGCTACTATGTCTGGGGGAAAGAGTTCTTGCAAGTATGTCATAGTGTCTGGGATAGGTATCTTAGTAAATAAAGAAACCACATCGAAGCTTATTATTTTATCGTTTGGTTTGAGTTTCAGAGCGTCTATTTTTTCTATGAAGTGCGTGGAGTCTTTTACAAACGTGTCAGTTTTTCCAATATACGGTTTCAATAGTGAGGCGAGAAACTTGGCGAGTTCATATGTAGGTGATCCAATGGCCGAAACAATAGGTCTGAGTGGTGTTCCTTCCTTGTGTATCTTTGGTAATCCATACAATCTTGGTGGCAGTGCTTCTGATTTGTACAATCCTCGTTTAGTGTCTTCATCAAGTGTGGAGATCTTGATAAGTTTATTGATTTACGTAGAACTCTTGCTGTAGGATCAGTTTTAAGAATCTTGTATGTCTCTGGATCTAAAAGCTGTTGCATTTTCTGGTTGTATTGTTCTGTTTCCATGATGACGGTGGCATTTCCTTTATCTGCAGGAAGAACGATGATGTCTTTGTCTTCGTTTAGATTATGTAAAGCTACTTTTTCTTTTCGTGATAAATTACTCACCGGTGGTTTGGTTTTACGGAGAATGCGAGACACTTCGCCCCTTATTTCCTCACTCTGGTGAATAGGCAGCTGCCTTATTCCGGCTTCTACATTGGCTATGATGTCTTCAATAGGTACTGTTTTAGGTGTTACAGCAAAATTTCCTCCTTTGGCAAGTACCGATATTTCTTCTTCGTTGAGTTGCCGGTCTGTCAAATTAAACAAAATCTGGATCCCGGCACTGCACAATACGACAACGAAGCCTATGACTTCTGCTAGCGACAGCCTGGACAAAACAGCACGCAACACGGACCGCGCAGAAAACCGCCTCTCCACCAGGGGCGTGCCTATAAATAGGGAGGGAGTTTCCAACGACCAGCCAGTCTGCAGCCGACTGTTGAGGAGTTCACAGAGAGCACGCAGTATCTCCTGAAGATGTCTACCGCAGCAGTAGACGAAACGTCGAGTAGAAGAACGACTGGACCACGGCCTATATGCCCGGAAGACGAACCTAATAGGGATCAAAATTAAGATTATTACACATCTTTAATATGTGTTGGGATAAACAAAGAAATTCCCAAAACATGGCTCATTGCAAATTCCAGAACCTATAAATGAATTCTAAAAAAAGTAATTATAGAGGAATTAGTATTTTGAACTCTGTATGGGATAATTACTTAATAGATTAAAACCAATGGCAGTTGCATTGCTCTTAGAAGAACAGAACGGTTTTAGACAAGGAAGGTCCTGCTTTGACAATATATTCACTATGAGACAGATAATAGAAAAGAGACGATAATCCAATTTACCCACATATTTAGCTTTCGTTGATCTTGAAAAAAGCCTTTGATAAGGTGATAAGAAGAAAACTGTGGGAAATAATGAAGACAAGAGGGTACCCGGCTCAACTTATAGAAGGAATAAAAAGTTTTTATAATGCACGAAAATTGTCCTTAATTTAGATAACTATTCCAGAGAAGAAATTTTAATAAATCAAGGAGTTCGACAAGGGTATACATTATCACCTACATTGTTTAATATATATTTTGACGCGGTTATACGAAAATTGAAAAATAAAGTCCAATAGGAATACAAATTAAGAAGGAAATGTATATTAATATTTTAATGTATGCAGACGATCTGATAATTATGCAGAAGTCAGAGGATGATTTACAAAAAATCATTTACATGTTGAAGTAATTAGGACTCTATTATAATCTCAAAGTCTCAGCTTCAAAAACTATAATTATGGCTTTTTCAGGGCAAAGTACCAGCCAGAGCAAAAATAGTAATCAATAATGAAATAGTAGAACAGATAGCACACTTTAACCATCTTTGTTCAGATATAACATATAGCTATAATTGGGATATACATAATAAATTAAACCGATATCAAATGATGTGTGGCACCATAAGAAGAACCCTCCGAAAGACTCGAAGAGAAACTCAGCTCAGGTTTTATAAAATTATGGCTGTTCCTGTTCTATTGTATGGATCTGAATCTTGGGTACTTACAAAAAAAAAATACCTCACACATTCAAGCCACTGAAATGAAATTTTTAAGATCCGTAAAATGATGTACACGCATGGATAGAGTACACAGTGAATCAATAAGAAATCAACTGGAGATATTTTCAGTAGTTGATAATCTATAAGAGCACAAATACCTATGGAAAGAACATTTAGATAGAATGGATAATACAAGATTACCCAAAAAGATCAACACCTACAAACCACATGGAAAAAGATATTTGGGACGGCCAAGGAAACGATGGACTTGAGACCGGAAGAGGTCGCATTGACCTAATCCTGGAAAGGAAGAAGAAGAAGACGTTTTTATTCATGTGGATTTTTGTACTAACTTAATTTTAATGTATTATTTATTATTCGTAAGATTTGTGTGAATTTGGCGATTTTCGTATTCACATCTTTTTTTTTTCATTTTATAGTATAAGGACACTACTTATCTATTATATCTATTACACTAAGGAACAAAAAATAAACCTTTTTTTTGTCTCAGAAAGAAAAATATGTGATTCTGATAGTATTTGTTCTCCTGAATTCAAATATGATGTCGATTTTCTCCATCACGCAAGGTTCCGAGAAACAGGAATTTATAATTTCAAACACTTTAATATTTTTTATGTTCGTAACTACACAATATTCGAACTTCGGACTCACTTAGAAAGTAAGAAATTACGATTTTCTACTGTATTTCGCCGGTGGAGCATCCCTTTTGATGGTTCAACAATAATCGGCCAGCATATTAGGATTCCATTTGCCTTGATATCTCTTTTCCATAGCTGAAATCTCCCAAGTTAGCTCATTTTATTTTATTTTACAGTGGACAAATGGACGAAAAAAGTCTATTAAAAATAATTATTTAAATCATTAATTGGAATTGAAATAAAAAAAACTCTGGGTGATGGAGAAATTCCGAATACAATTTCAAAACACGATAAGAATCTGCGTTAAGTACGACTATTGGTAATCTTGATGACCAGTGTTATCTAATTATAATTTGAAGACAACTCAATAATGCTTATGATTCATAAGTCACAAATTTCGATTAAATGCTTCTTTATTTTCAGATTCCTGACTGTAAGCCTGCAGCTATTTTTCGATCATTGGGTGAGTTACACTTAATTATTACTTTGAGAAGCTTTTCCTTATGAGATGTTTCTATTATAAGATGGTTGAGTTAGAGAACAGAAACAATTATTAAATGTAAATAATAATATTTTCCAACAATAGTGACAACCTTTCATATAATAGAGTGCTATAAATTTCATTTAGATTCAATTAAAATATTCGATTATTTATTAAGTTCTGAATGATGCAGATAACACTAATATACTGCATACGAATATAAAGTGTTTGATTGGAATCGTTTTCTCCAAGCAGGTTTAAACTTAGTTGAAATTAATCTCACAAGGGAACTGTTAACCATTTCATGCCGAAACCTACCTTGAAATTTCTCCCAGAGAAGCGTTGTGACGTACAAAGGCCGTTTTCAAAAACATTACCTGCCGTTTGAACTGAAACGCACAGAATGTGAGACTAGAGTCCAGTAATGGCAAACCACTGTGCGAAGCAGATGGACTCCCTGCATGAGTAATGGGAATCTAGTGTGAAGAGAAGAGATATGCGGGCAGGTTGTTGGGGTTGGTGTATGGCGGGACACGGCTTGCGGGCAGGCTCTCAGGGTTAACCATTTCACCAATTCAGGAGTTGTATTACTTACTTACTTACTCACTGGCACTATCGAACCCGTAGGTTCATGGCCGCGCGGACACAAGCTCTCCATACATCCCTATCCTGAGCTAATGATTACCAATCATTCCCTGTATAATCTACTTCCCTCAAATCATAGTTAATGTTGTTCTCCCACCTCATTCTTGGTCTACCAACTGGGCGTTTTCCCTCTGGCTTTCCTACAAGAAGCTTCCATGCACGTCTTTCATTTCCCATACGTGCAACATGTCCTGCCCATCGCAGTCTACGAGACTTAACTGTTCTTATTATATCTGGCTTCCTATAAAGACCATGTAGTTCATTGTTATGTAGTCTTCTCCATTCACCTGTCTCTTCATCTTTCTTTGGTCCAAAAATTTTCCTAAGAACTTTATTCTCAAATACTCGTAATCTCCTTTCCTCCCTTAAAGTAAGAGTCCATGTTTCGCACCCATATAATATAACTGGTAGAATAATAGTTTTATATATTTTCAGCTTAACGTTTTTTGAAAGGAGTTGGGACATCAAAAGTCTCTGCAATGCATAATAGCATGCATTTCCAGAATTGAGCCTATGTTTAATTTCTTTGTGCGTCTCATTCCTATTTGTGATTATTGTTCCTAGGTATTTGAATTCAGCCACTTCCTCAAAATTTCCCTCATTTGTCATTAGCTGTCCATTTCCATTATATACTGCATTTCTACCTGTGACCACATATTTAGTTTTACTGATATTTACTTCCAGTCCTAATTTCTTAGTGTTACTCAATAGTGTGTGCGTGTTGGCCTTTAGTATCTCCTCGCTATCGGCCAATAGTACTACATCATCAGCAGATAAACTAACAGCTTATTAATACCATTCAGTTGTAAGCCTTCCTCATTCTCTAAAGATTTAATGGCATGCTCTAGTACAAAATTAAATAGTAGAGGAGATAGTGCATCTCCTTGCTTCAGCCCATTCTGGATTTCAAAAGTGTCTGAAAACTGTTTGCCTACACGCACCCTACTATTTGAGCCATTTAGACACATTCGTATAAGTCTAACTAACTTTTTAGGAATTCCGAACTCCAGGAGGATACTATATAACTTCTCCCTCTTAATTGAATCATATGCTTTTTTGAAGTCTACATATAGTTGATGTACAGTGCCATTATATTCCCATTTCTTTTCTAAAATCTGTCTTATACTAAAAATCTGATCTGTTGTAGACCTGTTTCTTCTAAATGCACATTGATGATCTCCTAGAATGTCATCAATGTAGGGAGTAAGTCTGCTTACTAATATATTTGTAAGAATTTTGTATGAAGTTGAAAGTAATGAGATGCCCCTGTAGTTGTTGCAATCAGTTTTATCTCCTTTCTTATTCAGGGGTTGTATTACTTCCTTGTAATTTAAATGAGAGCTTTGGTGCTGGATTTTAGTGCCTTACAATTAAACACGCATATTTTGTTTTGGACATGGGCTTGGTATATCATATCGCTTCTCTGAGAGAAATTTCAAGGTAAGTTTCGGCATGCAATAGTTGTTAATTTCTTCTTGAATAAAAATATAATTTAATTTTTCAAAATTGGAAGAAACTTATAAAGGTAAACACTCATGGTGATGGAATGGTTCTAGTTAAACCATGTTAAATATAATTTATTGACTTGTTATTAATCTACGAATTAGACATTCAGATCACTGACAGAATGGAGGATTATATTGAAATTCTAAACAAATCGACTAAGTTTTCCAAGAAACAGTAAGACCTAGGAATATTAGGGCAAGAATAAATAAGTTTCAAAAATGAACTGAGAGTTATGTTTTAAGAATATTTCGATTTTACAAATGAACAGCTAATAGGCCATATTTTTACGACAGATGAAGAAAGAATAAAGCAATGAACAAAACACGCATTTTTATTATTTTCTTTAAATTATCATCACACTTCATCTTCAGTTTCTTCAGAACATCTCAATCCCATTAAGCGTATCTGCTACTTCCTTACCAATTCTCCATCTTTTACAGAGGATGGTCTGTTTTTGTTCGTTCACTTACAACCTTCTTTTCTTCCACGAATAAGATGAAAATATATCTTGTTCAAATATTTCTGCTTTTTTTTTTCATCTCTCAATATAATTAAAATTAACTGTAAGAACCAAGGAAGAATCATCAATATTTCATTTGTATACAAATATTGTAAATTTGCCTTCATTTGTATCCATAACTAATTAAAATCTGTCATCTCCAGCGCGAAATTCGAAGTGCGAGTATTGCAGAGGGCGGCATTAGAACACACATATATACACCTTAGTCTATATTTATTTGGTGTACGTTAATCTGAGTTTAACTAACCCGGGAGTAAAATAATGTTGGGAAAGAGAAATATAGTTTAACCCTAGCCTCAATCTTAAACTCGTTTTACCTAAACAAAGTTTAGTAAATTTAATACTAATAAAATCCATGTTAAAATTCCGTTGAGGTAAATAGTCAAAAAGTGAAATATTAAAATATACACGTGGCAGCTGCTATCGTCCTCAATTAGATTTAATTTTTTATTAAAAACTTTTAATAACTGTAGAACGTTCGGAAACAGGCTTCCATCTTCAGCAGAAGTATCAGCTACTATATATTGTTGTTATTGTTGTTTGGGGACGCTTCTGGCATCAGTGACTTTCCAGCGTCGTCGGTAGGAGAATTTGGCTCTTACAACAACAACAATTGAGTGACGGTGATTTGGCACCGTCCTAGGCTCTGCATACTGATGCACACGGTGCGTCTTGGCAGTTAATTCCTTAGTGGCTATCGTTTTAGGATTGTGGTTCGTTTAATCCTAGCCATTGTGACAAGATGGTTTCTTTTAGTCTACGTATCTGGATGATAGATTGTGGATATGTCCACACAGTATATTGATATCAAGTCGCACTGGGTGGTGCAACTTGATATCACATTCTATGCGAGCAACTCGCACAATCTATTTTTTGGTTCACTTTAACTTTAACCTATATTACACAGGTTAAAGATCCTGTGCAGGAAAAGGAATCTCTCCATAGGAGAGGGTAATTCGGCCAATAATGGCTGAAGACCCTGGAGATATTCCTCAACCTGCTGCCCTAGTTGTAATTTAGGCAATTGCTGGCCCTGGCCTTGAACATTGCTGTTCACCTTTTGGTTTTGTGAAGAGGTGCCCTTCTTTAGGGATTGGGAAAAAGAAACATTAGGTTGGACTTTCACCGAAGTGAAAGTCCTAGGTTGAGATATAGGTGGTTTGGGTTGAGCTGCCCTATTATAACTCTCAAGCGCCGCCTGGAAAACAGGGCAGCCGCGATAGGATGCTGGGTGTCCGTTAGCCCCGCAATTTGCACACTTAAGCAAATTTGCATTTCTGTGTGCAGAGGCCTTAATTGGACAGTCCTTATGTCCATGGGCCTCGGCACAGATTACGCAACGTGGCTTCCGGCAGCATGCGGAAAAGGTATGATTGAATGACTGGTACCTAAAACATTGTTTAAGGCCAGTCCTTGGTCTATAAGATTCCACTGATACGACACAGTAAACGAGCCGCTTCAGGTCATAAATTTTCAGAGCCTCAGCTGTCCGCTCAAGTTCAAGAATGAAAATGGGGAGAGGTGTCTCTACGTTATCTTTTTTTTGCAAATATTTGCCTGGTACTTTTTAGAGGAAATCCCAAGGACCTGATTTCCTGTTCTATTTCGTCAATGGAAGAGTTTGAAGGCAGCCGTTTTAGTACTACCTTCAATGGAAGTTCCTTCTTAGTCAAATGAGTATAGTATTCCTTGTGAATGGAATTAAAATACTGTCTTAGGACTAAGAAGTCCTCCATTGTAGTTGCGTAATAACGCAAACTTTCTCTTATGTTGACAACTTTGAGTGGTCCACTGATGAGTGCCTTTATCTCTTTATTCATGCGAAACAGATCCCCATGACCAGTGACAGTGATTGGTGGGGGTCTCTGTTTCGCAGAGTCAACAATTTGGGAAGGTGTAGTATTTGTCGTATCGGTCGATGGACCAGCAATAACAGATGGAACCACTGAAGAGGAAGTTCCAGAGGTTGATGCTTCCATATTTGTATCAGCTAGTGCTGCAAATTTATTAGAAGTCTCAACCCCTGATACTACAGTGGGAGACTTCACTTTGACTTGTCTGGATAAATCTTGGGTTTTCTTTTCAGAAATATTTTCAGTGGTTTTTGATACTTTAATACCTTTACTTCTACTTTTGTTTCTCCTCTTTTTGGGAGTTGTTGTTTCTCTAGGCTCAGATTCAATTTTCAGAAAAAATTGAGGTGTGGGTAGGTCAAATTGGCCCATTCCTTTAGGTTTTACTTGTTGCTCTGAATCTGTTTCCGAACTTGCGTCATGTTCTGGAAGAAAGCTCTGCGCTTGGAGCTCAAGCGCAGTAGCTTTCACTTCCTTCAACATGAGCGAATATAAATTTACACTTTCCGGTATTTGGCCATACATTTTATCTAATTTCTCCATACATGTCAAAGTGATGTCACACACTGCATCAGATCTTTCACAGTTGGGGAAAGTAGCCAGACTATTTGTGATGAGTAAGAATACTCCGCGAATCTCATGAATATATCTTTGATATCGAGTATTTTCCTCGCTTTTCTTTTTGGCAATATATGACTCGAAAAATTGTGAGGCTTCTTCCCACAACGTGAAAGGTCTGATGTCCTCATTATCTTCATCCAGGTCCATAGACCCTGGAAAATCAAATTTAGCAGCCATGCTTGGTAATACCAAGACTTAGTCTACTACTTCACTTAACTTTATAAGAAAACCACTTGTCACTTGGATAGAATTACACTGCACATTAGTGAAGAAACCACAACACTATAACTTTAGACTAACTGACTGATTGTTGACGGTGACATTGCACCGTCCAGTGTGCTGCATACTGTTTCCCACTGGGATAAACTTGGCAGCAAATTCTTTTTTGGCTATCAAGTAGTGGTTGTGGATTATGTAACCTCAGCCTTTGGTGACATTGTATTTTACCTAACGGGTCTATACCAGAATAACAGTGCAAACCACTATACTTGTAAGAAGGCATCATAAACTACGCCGCCGGCAAGCAGAGAGTCCGAAAGCCGGACAGCGTAAAGTGACCCACACTTCTCAAAGCGAGTGATCTCGCACTATTATGTGGATGGTCTCTCCTTTTGAGGTTAACCTGTACACAGGTTAACCAGTCGGCTCATGAAGATGAAACGCTCCATGGGACTAGACAGTTCAGCCAATAAAGGCTGAACATCCCGGAGAATTTCCTCCCCACGAGCACTTAAGCTACCTGTTAGCAATTGCTGGCCCTTAACTTTAGCAGTGCTATTCTCTTGGGTTGTTCTGGAAGTAGTACCAGTCTGTAGAGCTTGAGTGAAGGAAACTCTTGGATCAACCTTCACAGAAGTGAAGGTCTTTCTTTGAGTTGCAGTTGGATTTGGAACAGGATCACTTGTGGATGGTTTCACTTTTGGATTAGGGATAGGTTTAGTTACCCTGCTATAAGCTTCAAGGGCCGCCTTGAAAGCAGGGCAGCCTCTAAAGGACGCCGGGTGACCGGACTCCTTGCAATTAGCACATTTAAGCAAAGTTGTGTCTCTCCGCGCTTCGGCCTTTAGGGTACAGTCCTTGTGCCCGTGAGGCCCAGCGCAGATAACACAGCGAGGAGCCCGATTACAGGCAGGAAAAGTATGATTGAAAGACTGGCACCGGTAACACTGCTTAAGTCCAGCCCTGGGTCTATACGGCTCTATGGCTACAACAGTGTATAAGAGACGCTTTAGATCATAAATTTCCAACGCTTTGCTATTGCGTTCTAATTCCAAGATATAGATAGGAAGGGGTATGGCCAAATCATTTTCGGTTTTTTTGATCTGTTTACATCTTTGACAGGGAAACCCAACGCGAGGATTTCCTCTTTAATTTCGTCTGGGTCTACAGTTGCAGGCAGTCTCTTTAACACCACCTTCAAAGGAAGATCCCTCTTCAGTAGAAAAGTATAGTATTCCTAGGGAATTAAAATACTCCTTCAACTTGAAGAAATCTTCCAATGAACGTGCATAGTAGCGCATTCCTTCAGGAATACTGACACACTTTAGTTGGTCGCCAATTAGTGATTTCAACTCTTTGTTTATACGGAACAAATTCCCGTGACCAATAAGAGTAATTGGTGGGGGTCTTTGCTCCGATTGGACAGCATTGCCTGAAGGAGTAGCTGTAGGTGTAGCCATAGTAGGACCAGTAGTTTGAGGAGGGACCATCTCTGAGGATGTTCCTGCAGTGGAATTTGGAATATCAGTTAAAACTGAAAATTTATTGTTAGTAGGCACTGCAGGAACCTCAACTCGTGATTCCTGCGACTCTGTAGATCGATCTATTGGATATATAGGTACAAATCATTTAGTGGGTTTGCCCAATAGTATGGGTTCTTTTGGTTTGGAAGAATCAATTTTTGTTTTCTTTACGACTAATGTCGGTACTTTTTCTTTTTCTTTCTGTTTTTCCGTTTAGGAGATTTTCACTAGCAGTTGACTGGTCGTCAGTGAGCATTTGCTCCTCAGTGGTCATCTGCTCACTGGTGTCCATATCACTGCTAGTTGAAGGAATTTCATCTACATTGCTATATGCTTTGCGATTTACGGAGGAATAGAACAGCGCAGTAGTGCGAATCTCTAATAAATCTCCTTTCAATTCGTTAAGCATAGCTTCAAACGTTTGTTCGCCTGGTTCGTTATCATTTATCAATTTATTTAGTCGATCCAACGCAGAAGACGTGAAATCACGAGCTTCTTCAGACCTCTCAAAGTCCTGGAAAGTACCCATGAAATTTATAAGTATCAAGAAGGTTCCACTAAGAGTGGACAGCAATTCTTTTAATTCGGGTTTTTTGTCATATCCATACTTGTGGACGTATGCTTCAAATTTGTTCGCGGAGTCTTCCCAGAGTATGAGAGGTCCGACATCCTCACTTTCTGGATCCATAGACCCGTAAGACTTTGGCATAGTAGCCATTTTGCTTGGTTATACCAAGTCTTAGTTCTGGACACTATACACAAAAGCACTAAACACTTGTCACCAAAGAATAAGATCACACAACACAATAATAATTATTGTATCCACTCCACTTACCTTGATAGCACAGCACTCGAATTAGATGCACAACAACACAAAAGATCACGAGGATCAGCCCGTGTAGGGCCACGCCCTAGCAAGGAATTTGCTAACCAGCTGTAGTTGCGCGAATCTGATTAGCTGAGACGAAAACTGGAAAAAATTGATGCAGCCAATCACAGCACACAAAGGACTACAAGTCAAACGTCAACAATTTAATGATTGTCGATTGCAGTAGTAGGTCTAGGATGCTGTGATGAACAGCAGTAGACGTTCAATGAAGGCAGGATCAATAGCGGCTTGATGTATCATAACCCAATGTTTCATGATGTTATCAGCACCAGCTCTGATTCCAGTATGCGTAACTTTAGACACTTCACCCGTGGATTTATATAATTTCTAGAACACTAGAACACTATACACTGGACCGGGCCGGTAATCCCGGTCTGGAATTAACTGCCCTAACCGCCGATTGGTTGTGAAGCGATCACTATATATTTGACAACCAATCGCAGAGCACTAGAACTACCAGTAACCGCACTGAGTTAGATGTTGATGAAGCACTACGGTGTGTACTGATGGTCACCCATCAATGCTTGATCCAAGCTCGATGTTACTGACGGTCATCCATGCAGTCTCGATGCAAGCTTGTTGTTACCATTAAAGACGTCGTTCTTCTTCGAAGTTCTTTATAGTAATGATGATCATGATGTTTTGGCTCTTACTAATCATAGATAGTGAAAACATCATCATCATCATCATCATCATCATCATCTGCATTCATGGATTAGGTCTGCTGACCCGTTCCGACTTCAGCCCATCTCTTTCTAGGTCTGCCCACATCTCGGGTGCCTTTAGGTTTGTATTTTGTTATTTGTTTTGGATATCTATCTTCATTAATTCTGTCTATGTGTTGCTTCGATTTTTGTCTATATGTATCTATGTTATCAGTTATTGCAAATATTTCAAGTTCCTGTCTTATTTCTGTGTTCTTGATTCTGTCTTCCGTAGTGCACCCATTAACAGATCTCAAAAATTTCATTTCTGCCGCTGTTATCCTACTTAGATCTTGTTTTTTATGTATCTAGGCTTCTGAACCATAGAGCAGTACTGGTACTGCCAACATTCTATAAAATTTGAATTGGGTCTCTCTTGTTGATTTGTTATTTAGTGATCGTTTTATCGTACCACATATTCCCTGGAATTTTGCTAGTTTATTAGTTATATCATTATCATAATTAAATTAAATGTCACATCCTAGATAATTGAGATGGCTCACCTGTTCTATGATTTTGTTCCCTATTACTATTTTGGATCTGATTTGATTTTTCCCTTGGAATGCCATTACCTTAGTTTTTCCTATGGATATTTTGAGATTATACTGTTCACATATATTATGTAGTTTAAAAATATTCCTTTGAAGTTCGTCTTCCATATTTGCTATTATTACCTGGTCATCAGCGTATAATAATGTTTTCAAGTAGTGTGTTTTATCTAATTGTATTCCTTTATTTGTTTCTTCGTTCCATTTTTTTATTATATCATTGATGTATAGGTTAAACAAAACTGGAGAGATACTGCATCCTTGTTTAACTCCTTGATTAGTATGAATTTTATTTTTACTTACACATTTTAAAACATTAATCTTAATTTTCACTACAAATTAACAAGGGTTTTTATTTCGTGGTTCCATATATTGTAAATATATTATTCGTATCAACAATTATATTTTTTTAATTAATTTTCAATATATATATTTTTTTTAAACAAGTGTTAAATTGTTTAAAATGACTATTTAACTCATGCCCCAAATGGGAGTCAATGACCAATCACGTTTCAATGATTTCTGTTTTACAACCAATCAGAGTCGTGTTTCACCAAATATTTATCAGTGTTATAATTACCATATTAAAGAAAGCTCCTCCTTACAATATTGCGTTCCTTTGGCAATAAATAGTATGATCTGGTTGCAGTGATAAACAAAAGAAGCAGTAGAAGCGTACCTATCGTTTCTCATTTGTTTTCAAACATCGCCGTTTACATTAAATATATAAATATTTTAAAATAACTATAGTTAAATAATGATTTGTGAGTAAACAGCTTAATTTTATTCGTTAAATAGTCCTAACAAATGCCACTCTTGATTTCCAAATTCTCTAGATAAATTCACTCCTCACTTCGTGAGTCGTGAATTTATCGATAATTTGGAAATCACTCGTGGCATTACTTATGATAATTTTACCTTTAGTTCTCCATGGTCGTGATACATAGTATCTTATATTAAAGGGAAAACAAGGTACAATTATTATTGGAAAATAGGCTCCAAAAACGAATATTCAATCCGATAAGGGAGTAGAATGGAAA
The DNA here is from genome assembly GCA_030220185.1 of Diploptera punctata. NCBI lineage: Eukaryota > Metazoa > Arthropoda > Insecta > Blattodea > Blaberidae > Diploptera > Diploptera punctata. The sequence continues at coordinate 424,146 of JASPKZ010008886.1, forward strand.
GTCAGGGAAACATCATAATGAGGATCCTCAGATTTTGTACCATCATCATCAGCAGCATCAAGGATTAGACCTTAAGGTCTGTTCCGATCTCATGCTAGAATTGGTCTGCCCTTCTTTTACTGGGTATTCCTACATTTCTTCGTCCTAGTGGTTTGTAATGAAGAATCTGTTTTGGAATTCTATTGTTATCCATTCTATTGATGTGTTCCGTCAATTCATCTCTGTATTGTGCAATTCTATGTAATAGTTTGAATATATTTAGTTCACTTTTTATATTTTAATTTCGGTTTCAATCTGTTATTGTACAGCCAGCTACACTCCTCAGAAAACTCATTTCTGACGTTTCTATTCGTTCCTGGTTTTTGGTTAAGACCCAATGTTCCGATCCATTGGATCCGCCATTGTTTTATAAAATTTTAAAAGTGTCTCCTTTCTAGTTCCTTTGAGACTTCGTTTTATGGTGCCACACATATAATTAAAATTATTTACTTAGTTTTCAATGTTTTCAATTGTTCTATATGATACATTGTATCCAAGGTAATTAAAATTGCTCATCTGTATTGACCTTATTGTATTCTCCAATTGGACTTTTACTCTTAATGGCTCACACCCTCCAAAAGCTAAACCTTTTGTTTATAGAGTAGATACTTTAAAGTTGTATGTTTCACATATTTTACTTAATTTTTAAATTGCCCGTCTCAGATATCACAACCTGATCGTCTGCAAAAATTATCTCATAAAACATCGTTATTTTTATAATGTTCAGTGAAACAATTTTCCAATTTTGTATGGCATCATCTATATATATATATATATATTAAGTTTGTACCATTATCTCAATATTTTGAGCATTATCAATATCAAGGAAATTGAAATGGCCAGATTATGTATCTCATATGAATGAGAATGTAAATGCATTCAATTTTTGGGAAAACCTTGAGAAAAATACTATTTAAAATTTTAGGCATAGGTGGGAATATAACATTCATTTGGATCTTAGGAAACTGGATATCAGAGATAAAGTCTTGATTAAAGTGGCTGGCGGATAGATAGGAATTAATAAATGGGACATTAATCCTTAGAAAGAAATCCATAAGTGAATATGCACGGGACAAATAAAACAAAACAATACACAATGTGTGAACATTGTCATTATTATTATTAATCCTTAGGATTCCGTAATGCCTTAGAGGTAGTTAATTTTCTATTAATACAATAGCAATCACTTGTTTTTAGTGAAATCCATGCAGTCCCTATTATATTGTGCACAAATATATAATATTCCCTGAAAATGTTTAATCAAATTAATTTAATAAATCTTGAGAGAATATGAAATGTATTTAACGCCAAACATGCAGGGCATGTTGCGTTTTTAATTATTAAAATGGACAGATTCCCTTTAATATAAAAACTATAATTATTACAAATAGGAGCATACTCTTATATAGGCTATACATAGTGTTCTGTCCAAGAGCAGGTCTTTCACTGCAATCTCTGTATTCTCCACTATTTCCTTAACTCTTATATAAATAATTAAAAATATTGATATCTTTATAATAAATTAATGAACAAACATTTACGGTTTTTTCTTTGTGGGGATTAGAAGTGTTGTTTCTACAATTCCAGTATCTCTTTAGCGAAGATCCTATTTTGCATGAACGTTTTGAGGTAAACTAGCTAATACCCGGCGTGCGTAGCTACGCCTAAATGAATGAAAAATAATGTGCTTTTAAGTTTAGTTGAATAAGTAAAAGGAAAAATAATTATAAATTAATATTTTTTAGATACCCCATGCTGATTACCCGGCATTTCCGGGAATCTACTTATCCCGATCTTCTTGACATAAATGAGCTGAAATACGAAAATGAATGTGTTTTATGTTTAGTTAAAGGAAAAATTTGTATCGTAATTATTTTTAGATACCCCGTGCCGTTTACCCGGCTTTGTTTGGGAATCTACTCATCCCGATCTTATTGGCATACATGAGCTGAAAGACAAAAATTAATGTACTTCTTATGATTAGTTGAATAAGTAAAATGAAAAATAATTATAAATGTATGTCTTAATTATTTAAGATTCGTTGTGCTGATTACCCGGCGTTGTCTGGGAATCTACTTATATCGATCTTCTTGGCATAAATGAGCTAAAAGACAAAATTCATTATTGTGAGTTATCCGTAAAAGAATACCCGCCATGTGCTGTTAAGCTTGCATAGGAATCTACGTACTTGTCTAGATCTTCTTGGCATCAATGAAAGACAAAAATGGTTACTGTGAGTTATCCGTAAGAGATAAACATATGCTGTTGCGGACGTTTTTGTAGAACGTTTTGAGATATTCAATTCTGTGTACATTCATTTTGTATATTTGTTATGGTTTAGGCAGCGTAAGGCATTTAAGCGTCCAAAGAGCTACTTTGTTTCACGTTTTCCAGTACAAGGGGCGATTTTTAAGGGCATAGGAGTTGAGTATCACAACTCTCTTATAGCCTATGTTCATCCCGGGAATCTCCTGAACATTTTGCAAAAAGCCCCAACGCAATGGGATCAACGGTATGTCCATGCATAAAGTAAGAACAAACAAACAAATAAACACATATACATACAACAAACAAACAAACATTCATTTTTATGTATTAGATTACATTTAAAAACCAATTCCAAGGGATTTTTTTTTTGCCTCTGCTAACAAACAAAAAATAACGGCCATGTTTCTCGGAGCCACCATAATTTCAAAGTGCGGCATCAGTAAATAATAGAGTAGAAAACTCTAATTATAAGTATTACTGAAAGCAATATGTGTTCATATTATGAGAATATTTTTTTATGAAAATAACGAAAGTTAAGGAACAACCGTATGAGTTTGAAATTTGCATTTTTTTTTATCTCCATGGGATGGCAGGCCTAGAAGGTCCTTGTTCTACCAGCCGGCTGCTGCTATACGACGCACATGTATTAATTAACGAAATGGACGATCAGTTAGCTATTATTTTAGTGTCATATGGTCAACATCTATCTTCTCCTAGCAATTTATTATAGCTGGTTTACTCATCAAGGATACGTTAATTATTATACTTACGAAAGTTATTCACCATGCACCGGTTCCACTGGCCAGAATTCCATGATTTCGTTTCGCATAAAGAATCCCACCATGGCAAGTCGGTAGCACTGGTTCAAAAATCATGATTGATGATACCTGAGATCACTCAGCCTACCGGCGCAGGAGAGGACTTGTATTCTAAGGGATTAAAACTATAGATATTTATGAAAATACTATATAAAAGAAAATTAATATGAGGGAAATCGACAAATGATGACGAGATTCTCGGAGTTCTGTAATTTTCAGCAAATGAAGTCTCTGAGACGTCACAAAAAAGTTCGGCATTAAAACACAAGTTTTACCGAAAACAGTGTTTTATCGAATAGTTTGTGTTCCTTCTTGAAATGCAAAGTAACTAACTAATTAACTCACTTGCACTATCGAACACGTAGGTTCATGACCACGCGGACATAAGCTCTCTATACATCCCTATACTAAATTAATGTTTTCCAATCATCCCTTCTATAATCAACTACCCTCAAATTATGGTTAATGTTATTCTCCTACCTCATTCTTGTTATACCTACTGGGCACTATTTCTCTAGTTTTTCTACAAAAATATTCCAAGCCCCTCCTTCATTCTCCATTCGTGCCAAATGTTCTCCCCAACTTAGTCTACGAGACTTAACTGTTCTTATTATATCTGATTTTCTGTAAAGATAATGAAGCTGACAGTTTTTCAGTCTCCTCCATTTGCTTAGCTGTTCATCTCTCTCAAGTGAAACATTTTCCTAAGATTCTGAAGTTCCACTTTAACACAGTCAACGTTGTAGAATTTCTTACGAGAATCTTCCGTCAACTACAAGAACAACTAGAACAATAATTGAACAATTGTAAAACTGTAAATATCCCGTGATATACCATTGGTGAAACACGGGTTGTAGCATATATGTAAATAAAAAAAACTTTATTCTCAATTACCTGTAATTTTTCTCCTCCCTTAAAGTAAGGGTCCATGTTTCGCATCCATATAATATAACTGAGAAATTACCAGTATTATATACGAGTATTTCAGTTTAATGTTTTTGATTAGAAGATGGGATGAAATAAGTCATTTCAATGCATTGTAGCATGCATTTCCAGAATTGAACCTATGTTCAATTTCTTTTCTGCACTTTACATAATTATTGTTTAATTTATATGATTATATAATAATGATTGTTCCTAGATATTTGTAATTCAGGCACTTTCTCAACATTTTCCTAATTTTTCATTAACTCTCCATATCCATTATATAATGTATATCTATGTGAGACCATGCATTTAGTTTTATTGATGTTTACTTCCATCCCAGCTTCTTAGTGTTAATAAAGTGTGAGTGTCTCCCCCTATTGCCTAATAATACATCATCAACATAAACTAATAGCTTATTAATATCATTAAGTAGTAGGTCTTTATCATGCTCTAAAGATTTGATGGCATGCTCTAGTTCAAAATTGAGTAGTAGAGGATATGGTGCATCTCCTTGCTTTAACTCATCGTGAATTTAAAAAGTATCTGAATATGATTCGCCTGCAAGCACCCTACTCTTTGTGCTATTTCGATTCATTCGAATAAGTCTAACAAACTTTTTATGAATTCGGAATTCCAGCAGCACAATGTATAACATTTCCCCTTTATTGAGTTGAGTGCCTTTTTTTTTTACTCTTCATTTAATTTATGAGAAAAAAACATTCGTGATCTCGTTTTGAGGTTCAGATTTGGCTGTGATAAATTGCTTTTTTTAGGACTTAAAATCGTAAATATTTCTTCCTTCGAAAAGAACGTCTTAGATGTACGCCACGTAAAACACCTTCTATCCTGAAATAAGAATCGTGTAAGAAAATGTGTAGGCATTTTTCCCGCCTTGAATTACGACGTAACAGTTTTATTAATAAGTTATGACGATTTTTAATTAAAATAGTATCCTGGTCTAACTTCATTTAAATACAAGCTTCTAACTTGTAGGTTTTCTCTAAATATTCGGAGGATTGTTCTTTTGTTATTTTCTATGTAGTTTCTTGTTTAGTACAAAGTAAATGAATTTCTGTGGTAAACTGAACATTAAGTATATTTAAAATGAACTTGATAAAAGAGCAGGTGTAGTTACAGCGTTTAATAAGAGATCTGTAGAGCTGTTGAATACATTAGTATTCCGTTTACGCTTCATGTAAAACAGAATCTGATTTTGCGGTAGAGAAGCAAGTTTCCAGCTCTTTACTTTCTATAGCTATTACATTTTAAAGAAGAAAGTTCTACAAGTGAAAGTGTACATCTTGAGAGAAATTTAATCTTTTCAATCCTCGTGCCAAATGTTACTTTGAATTATGGTCCAGCAGTATTTTTACTTTTTAAGATGCTCGAATATCTTAGGTCACTGTTTCTTAATTTAGAAGAAAACTACTTCGAAAAAATTAAGAACAATTTGACAACAAATTAACTACAATATATGTCAACGGTCTTTCAATAATATGAAATAATGAAAATAACATATTTTAAGACAGGTAAACAAGATGCACAAACTTATTCAATTCACAGATGTGATTAATAATTCAATTAACTATATAGATCTCATTGTTACTAAAAATCTTGATAGCAATACTTAAGACATTAGCATTTACAGAAAACTCACTAGTAACACAATTGAAGTATATGGAAGTTCCAGACTAAAGCGAACCCCTGCTGTAACAAGAGTTGAAGAGTACACTAAAGCTGAAACATCCTTATCAACAAAAAATAAAACCTTTGTTAGCCTTATGAACAGAATGAGTTACCGTTAAATAATGCAAATTACAACAAAGAACTTAACTACATAAGAAAACTCTGTCACAGAAATTAATATATTCATGAAATGATTAAAAAAGTAGTAAGAAAACAAAAATAAAGTTTCATTTGATAAAGAGATTGACGAATATAAAACCAATAGATAACCCTTACGTATGCAAGTAATGAAAGCACAAAACTGGCCAAACATTTAGGAAACACGATAGGAACATAAAAATAGCTTAAAACTCTTTAGAAACTAATAATTTAATCTCTAATAAAATGGATAAAACTGATATATAAAAATAAAGAAGTCTACAAGCTGAATTGTAATAGTTTTGATACATTTTATATCGACAGAAACGCCAGTTTTTTAAATGTAAGATTTAAGGAGCATTTAAAAGATTTCGAATTTAACGAGGGAACATTAAGTTTCGGGAAGCACGTTATAAATACAGGTCATCGATTCAACACAATTGATTATACATTATCAATACTACATAGGCCTACAAAGAGTAAAAATCATAAAGTAAACATCTTAAAAACATCGAGATAATTAAATAAAAGAGAAATGACACCTAACAACTCCAACCCTATATAAAGTATGCTGGTCGAAAAAAATCAGTACCAATCCAGCTACTGAAGATGGAACAAGTAGTTCTGAAAGGCCTACATAATTTTAATGAATTTTAATGTTGAGGACGATTGATATCTCAGATAGGCCTACTAATATTATTATTTTAATTTATTACAAAACAACCTTAATTGTGGTTCAGTATGAATTTTAAAATAATTAATAGTTCAAATGTACCCCAATGAATTTTACTTCGATACATGCATGTGCATATATATATATATATATATATATATATATATCTGCTTTTATTATTCACAATGAAACTCGTTATATGTCATTAAAATAAAACGACAAAGTCATTATCTAAAAATCAGCGATAAATTCTACCATTAGGAGTGGGCGTTTATCCGAAAACCATAATTTAAAAATTGTTCTAGCGACTACTATATTTTTCTGGCAACGTAACTAAGTTCACACGATTTAAATAACACAATAACAAAATAAATAAATAAATAAATATATTTCGTAAATCAGTAAACACGGACTATACATTCAAATTGTTGAGGAATTCGCGTTTTTACATAGTTACTCTATGTCGGATATTTTTCAATTCTATTCTCAAAACAAAATCTTTAAATTGTGGTATTTTTTGATCAAGGTCCTCATTTAGTTCCTATCGAAAATTTCACAACATGTGGGAATTTGAAGGCAAAATATGACTACATTATTGACGACTGTTGTAAAATGTGATATTTTTCCGGTCCTATAATGTATGTATTTGTACTAAAAAACCTCTTCCAATAACACCTTTTAGTGTCAAGACATTGAACAAAAATATACTCATGACCTCACATTATATTTTCTTACCTGGACATATCTCGGAGACAAAGAATATATTTAGAATAGATTTATTTAGCCTGATGGAGTTAAGGCCATGTGGTCTTCTCTTCCACTCACCAGAACAAACATATGTTACATTAAATACAAAAAATACAATAATAGTACATACTAAACAATTAATTATCTGCCAAACTGAACAATAATGAAAATCCATCCATAGTAATTCTGTCCGAAGGCAGGTCCTTCACTGCAGTCATAGCATTTTCATGCTATGCTTGCAGCTTTACTAGGGAATTGTAGGTGTGGTAGCTTCCCGTTGCTTTCCACACTGGTGAAGGCTGATGATGGCCATATGATTTCGGGGACCGTTTAGGCCATAAAGTTTTCCTGACATTTGTCTTACAGGTGAGGAAAAACCCCGATAAAAACCTCACCCAGAAAAACTGCCCCGACCGGGGATCGAACCCGGGCCCGCTGCATGACAAGGCAGCACGCTACCTCGAGACCACAGCGGTGGACATAATGAAAATAATGTCTAATAATACAATATAATTAAATACAATTAAAATTAAACAAATAAAAGAATGTATACAGAAAGGAATAACAGCCCGAATCTACTATACATAAAAATAAAAGAAAAAATATAGAAAGAAAGTAATAAACTATTATGAATTAATCTATCGCTTATTATTCAAGGCATTAGGTAAATATATTGACAAATCTTAATACTATTTTTATTAAATAATGAAAAAGAAATTATTAATTATTAAAAAGTAATATTGGTGAGTTGCTTCTGTTAATACTATTATTTTCAATTTGTTTCTGAAAGATGATAAAGTTTGGCACTCTCTGACATAGGGTGACTCTATTTTCAATTAATAGATTTTGGCTGTTGTGTTGGCCTCTGATGTCTTGTAAATTCTTTGGTGCAGTTTTGGGCAGATGAAGTATAGATAAAAATAATGTTTTATTATTTCCATTTCAAATCTTTTGATGAAATTACCTCACAGTGTTACATCTTATCAGCTATATCGATTAATGTTTAATTGCATTTCGTTACATTTTATGCGAGAAAAGAAGCATCACTTAATTATACAGTCATCTATATCATTTATCTCTATCATATTTACATTATACTTCTTTTGCGAATGTTCTTGACTCTTTCGTCTACTAGCGGACTTGCATTAGACCTCCAGATATAATCACGGTCGCATTTGCATTCGACGCTTACAGTCAATATTGAAAAAAATCATGCTAAAATTCTATTGAGGTTAGACTTCAACGTGTTCATAATTCGTGCTCACGTTTTATTTGTGGTATTCGCAAATTTGACCATGTTACACCGTCCCTGGAATAATTATCGTGGCTTCGTCTAAGAGATCGTAGAACTGCCCATTCCTTATCCCTTCTCTATAAAATACTTCACACATCATCGCCTAATTATTTATCACGCCGCTTCATCAGACTATCCGACACACATAATATTGACACTCGATCCCATCAGCACATTGTCCTTTATATCCCGCCTCATCACACTGTATATTATCCATTATCTTTTACGGTCTCACTTACCAAAACATGGAATTCCCTCCGTCCTATGTCAGAGACTGTCAAACTATAACTTCCTTCAAAAACAAACTAAAGAATTATTTAATAACAAACTAACTTATACACCTCACTGATAATATTCTTTTAGCAATATTAATATATTTAATTATTTATGAAAATAATATTAAGAATAACAAATATTTTTATTTGTTGTGTTTTAAATATTGTATAATCGTAAAATTAGTTTTCTATATCTCATTATTTTCCTTTGTTTTTATATACACTAGACAGGGACAATTTAATATGCCTTGTTTGTATACATTTTATTATTAGTTGTAGTCTTAATTTTAACTAATATTAACTGGTTGTATTATAGATCGTAATATATTAGATATTATCTTTTGATCAAATTTTTACTTAGTGTTTAATATTAGAGTTAATTAAGATTGTTATATTCTGATGTAATATATGTTTGTCCTGGTGAGTGGAAGAGAAGGCCACATGGCCTTAACTCCACCAGGTTAAATAAATCTAAACTCTAAAAAAATCTAAATAATCATTAAAGTAAAGTGTTAAAATAGCAGTTTTCGACGACGCTGGAAGGCCGTTCATGTCAAAAGCGTTGTAAAACAATAACATTTAATAGTGCATATCCTTATGCTTATGATGAAAGCCACTTTCCGAAAGGCATTCAGTTCTTAAAAGGTTAAAAAAAGTATCCTTATTCTGGGTGACGGACGGAACCGGTCAGATACCTATTTTAATATTTTACTTTGTGTCAGCCAAGTAAACGATATGATTGCACTTTCTTTTGAAGAAAGTACGAGTAGTATTTCGCTTAACATAAACGTGTAAATTGCTTTTTTGCGCGATAGTGTGTTTTGTCGTACCACAGCAATGGCCACCTTGATTGAGAGTTCAACTTACTACCATCCAATCTAACACCTGTTTAGGCCACTGGGGCTATTCCGTACTTCCCGTTGCCAACCCCTCGGGACGTGGACCACTGAGGTTGGATTTTGAGGGGCGGTTATGCAATATATTGTTAAAATATTAAAATGGGTACCTGATAAAGCAGACGTCCTTAACTAAATTACATTTCAGTACATCCATCCATAGTAATTCTGCCCGAGGACAGATCTTTTACTGCAATCATAGCATTTTCATGCAATGCTTTGCAGGTTTACTAGGGAATTATAGGTGTGATAGCTTCCGTTACTTTCCACACCGGTGAAGGATGATGATAATGATAAGGGTAATGATGATGGCCGGATGCTTTTCGGGGACCGTTGAGCCTTAAGCTTCCTGACATTTGTCTTACAGGTGAGGAAAAATCCTGAATAAAAAACCTCACCCAGGAGCTTGTCCCGACCGGGAATCGTTGAATCCGGGCCCGCTTCGTGACAAGGCAGCACGCTACCTCGAGACCACAGTGGTGGACACATTTCTGCTTAAGAAACTTAATTTAGTTGAGGACGACTGCTATATCAGGTACCTATATTATAACATTAGATTGAATCTAGGAACATTGCATTTCAGTATGGATTAACCGTGTCAACAGAAGTGTATAATACTCTAATAAAATTAAATTGATGCTTGTGTGCATTGAGATTATGGGGAGAAAGTACATAAATGCTAAGTTATTAACGCACTAACCTATTGATTGAGGTCTTGTGAAGACAGAAGATTGGTTAGTTGTGTGTACTGCATAGTGTGTATTGCTTGTTGCAGAGAACAGTAAGACTGGTTGTGCACGGGCGAGGCTAGAACATTAATCGTTGCTTTATGTGCATTATACAGTTTCTTTATATTTCTAGTTGTCTTTGAGGTTCACAATGAACGTATCTTGTGAAAATAGATAATAGTTTAAAAAACTAAAACAACACGCTTTATTAGAAACCCGAACTAAAATATGAAAAATAATTTTAATTTCCAACGCGCTTGGGATAACATTAAAGTGGTCAACAAAACAGTAATCTCCAAGACATCCAGAATAAAACTAGAGTTATCTACAAAAACAATCCATCAAAACCATCAAAAGCGTGGGGTGCTCTATATCAATTAATATATTTGATAATAAACAGACATTGGTAAAAGTAATGTCTCTAAGAAGAAAACGTAAAAACCATAAAAGCACCCCACGCTTTAGATGGTAAAATTATTTTTTGTAGATAACTCTAGTTTTATTCTAGATGTGTTGGAGATGATTTTATTTTGTTGACCACTTTAATTTTATCCCAAGCGTGTTGGAAATTAAAATTATTTTTCATTTTTTAGTTCGGTTTTCTAATAAAGCGTGTTGTTTTAGTTTTTTAAACTATTATTTATGTTTTATTTTTTAGTTTGCTTTTCTAATAAAGCGTGTTGTTTTATTTTTTAAACTATTATTTATTTGTAATTTTTTTAGTTTAATTGATTTTCATAAACCGGAATCCAATGAAAATTTAATTGCTTACGATGTTTTTAGTGTCTAGGCACGAATATAATTATATATATTTTTTAAATTATTATTATCTAAAATTATTATTATGTTTTTGAATATTTTGATATAGATAAATAGTTACAGTTAATCGTATCCTTCTCATATTTTTGGATAAATTACAATGTGGTAAGTTTACAAAATTGTCATTAATATTTTACAGAATAAGATAAAAATGTAAATATCTTTAAATTCAATACTCCGTATTGTAGTATATCATTCTGTTTCAAGATCCATACTTCGCTACCATACAAAAGAGTTGCAAGAGCCAGTGTTTTATACACTTTTAGTCTTGAATGTTTTTACACTAACTATGGTTTAAAGGTAGAATTTGTTATCCCTAAAATCCTTAACACCTTTGGTATTTTTGCATTTACATATTTTCTTGTTCATATGAGATATTGAAGAGATATGTTCTGCCTATAAAATAACTTTCTACATGCCAAAACAAGAAGCACATCCCTAAATGTTATGTATCCAACATCGATCTTAACAGTTCATTTTAAGTTTTAAGGTTTTAGCGTTTGATACTAACAGTTCTTCTGCACATGTACTAACAATATTTAATTTGCTTTCTTCTGCAATATGACTGTTTCTCAAAGTTGTCTGTTATGTTTGCGTGGCATTTTTCGAATGAAAGTATTTTCTTTCTTTTTGTCTGGCTGATGTACATTTCCTCCTAGCTACTCTTCCATGCTAATCAGCTTTTGTAACTTGCCGACTAATTGCTTCAGGATGTGCAACTTTTCTTGTTTCTTTTAGTAATTATCTTGCTAGATTTTTTTACATAATTTCGATTTTTACTTTTTCAAACAATATTAGTTTATGAGATACATCCATCTTCACAGCACGCCCCTTATAACGCAGTGAATCGATTACGTCTTCTTTATCATAGTGCCCTTTTATATATATAAGGTGTTAACTGTAATTCTTTGCAATGTGAAAATATCATCAACTGAGTTTGTCTTCTTCTTCTACTTCTTCCTTTCCAGTATTATGTCAGTATGACCTGTTCCGGTCTCAAGTCCATCGTTTGCTTGGCCTTCCCAAAGATCTTTTCTCATGTGGTTTGTAGATGTTGATCTTTTTGGGTAATCTTATATTGTAATTTTTGTCTAAATGTTCTTTCCATTGATATTTGTGCTCTTCTAGTTTATCAACTACTGAAAATATCTTCAGTTCATTTCTTATTGATTCATTTTGTAATCTATCAATGCGTGTACATCCTTTCACAGATCTTAAAAATTTCATTTCAGTGGCTTGAATGTGTGAGATATATTTTTTTGTAAGTACCCAAGATCCAGATCCATACAAAAGAACTTGAGCTGAGTTTCTCTTCGAGTATTTCGGAGGGTTCTTCTTATGGTGCCACACATCATTTGATATCGGTTTAATTTATCAGCTGAGATTGTTTGTGCCAAATTATGGGAATCGTTAGAAAAGTATAAATTAAATCACATTATCCAAGCTGTTAAAAAATATTATATGATAAAAAGTGCACATAAATCAAAATGAACATCAAGACGAGTACTGTACATTATATCATGGAAAGCATCCCCCTTATCATCGGTTTTATTTAAAATGTACCTATTAGGGTAATAACTTTTTGGACTTTTGTGAAATAAAATATTTCCTGTACAATGGATGGTTGAACGTTTACTTCAAACCATTGAAAAAAGTATTCATTTCACTCAGCTTCAAGAAAAGGTCAGCCCCAAATATATTAAATATCAATATTTAATATTGATTTGGGGGTGACCTTTTCTTGAAGCTCATTAATATGAAGGAAGGCCTTTTTCAATGATTTAAAGCAAACATTCACCCATTCATTGCTTAGGAAATATTTTATTTCACAAAAGTCCAAAAAGTTATAACCTAGTAACTATAGAACGCTTTAAAAAATATAGAAAAGGAAATGCTCCCAAATGGGATTATTGCTAACAAAAAACAATCGTCTCACTGTTATTCGAGGATAACCTACTAATTGCAGACGAATTCTAAGTTGATTAACCCTTTTTTATATTCTTTACTAGCTAATACTCTGCGTGCGCTGATACACCTATATAAATAAAAAAAATAATGTGCTTTTATGTTTAGACAAATAAGTAGAAGGAAAAATAATTATAAATGTATCTGTTTAGATACCCCGTGCTGATTACCCGTCGTTGCCCAGGAATCTACTTATCCCGAACTTCTTGATATAAATGAACTGAAATACGAAAATTAATGTATTTTATGTTTAGTTAAATAAGGAAGAGGACAAAATGTATATTGTAATTATTTTTAGATACCCCGTGCTGTTTACTCAGTGATAATCCCGATCTTCTTGGCATAAATGAGCTGTAAGAAATTAATGTACTTCATATGATTAGTTGAATAAGTAAAATGAAAAATAATTATAAATGTTTATCGTAATTATTTTAAGATTCCCCGTGCTGATTACCCGGTGTTGCCCGGGAATCTACTTATCTCGATCTTCTTGGCATAAATGAGCTAAAAACAAAATTCGTTATTTTGAGTTAATCGTAAAAGAACACCCGCCATGTGCTACTATGCTTGCACAGGAATCTACGTACTTGTCTCGATCTTCTTGGCATTCATTAAAAACAAAAATGGTTATTGTAAGTTACCCGTAAGAGATAAACTTATGCTGTCGCGGACTTCTTTGTAGACCTTTTTGAAATATTCAATTCTGTATACATTAATGTTGTGTATTTGTTATGGTTTAGGCAGCGTAAGCCATTTAAGCGTCCAAAGAGCTATTGTTCACATTTTCCACTACAAATGGCGATTTTTAAGGGTGTACGAGTTGAGTATCACAACTCGTTTATAGCCTATGTTCATCCCGGGAATCTCCTGAACATTTTGCAAAAAGCCCCATTACAATGGGATCAACGGTATGGCCGCGCATAAAGTACGAACAAACAAACAAACAAACAAACACTCATGTTTATATATTAGATTACTATACTTAATTTCTCTCATTTATAACGAATACATCCACCCAAACATATGTCAAATTAACTGATAGAATATTAAGAAAAATGGGATCTGAACATTAATTTAAAAACAAATGTTATGGTAATGGGAGCAAACCCAAAACATTTTAATAGTGGAAAATGTAAAAGGAATATTAAAGCATTGCAGAGAATATAAATAGTTGTAGGTGAAAAAAACTGAAGATGTAAATCATAAAGATGTTGTCAAGAAAAGAGTTAAGAATTGTTGGACAGCAATATCACGATTGAACAGCATTTTATGAGTTAAAGATATAACAAAAAAAACAAAACCTTACATTTACAATGCAATTGTTAAAAATACAATAAAATTTGACTCTGAGAACAGCAATAACAAGAGATGAATTACGGTATGAGAAATATACATCTGGCGATGATCAACAAGGGATTTCAAGGAGAGAGAAAAGTACCGTATAAATAATATTAAAAGAGAACGTGTGAAAGTTTAGAGATCCCTTACTAGAAACTCAAAAAGTAAAATTAAGACAGTTTGGACATATGAAAAGGATGTTAGATGACATATTACCGATGAAAATTTATAAATGAAATCCGATAGGAAGAAGAAAAAGAGGAATTGCAAAATTAACATGTAAAAGGAGTAGTGCGAAGAATGATATAAAGAGACTTCGAGGAAGGGACATGAAAAATAAAGAGGAATAGATATAGAACCTGAAACGGTGACAGGAAGATGTTAAAAACTTAATAATATGTGAGAATAATAAAACATTATAATAAAATGGATTCATATGAAATTGTCGAAATGAACGTAATATCAAATACGCACTAACGAAAAGCGCATAAATTCCTTCCTATTTTCGTTCATTAAATTGATTCTACAATGGTGATAATGCACTAAATAATTTTAGCAGAGACAGCTGATGACACTTTCTCTCTTATGAAATTCACATATAGCAATTGGGTTTCTAATACAATAATCATACCTGTTTCAAAATTTTCACACATGCTAATAAGAATTCATCTCCTCTCTGATTTCTCACCAATACACTCCTAATATTAAAATTAGATGTTTAAAGAAGTTGGTTCATGATAAAAAAATTGAAGAGTGTAATACATACTTTTTACTCCATTTCGATTACATTTCGAATAAGTCTAACTTCCCAGGAATTATGCCATATAGGCCTAATTGTGGAAACATTTCGAAATTGTCTGTAACTTACAAGAATTGGACTTCATTGTATCCTCGATGTTTTGTTCCTGTTTATTCGTTTCTTGACAATATGATATTTTTCCGTATTAACAATGACAGGTTTTGAAAAAAATAAATTGAAAATAAATTGAAATTATTATTTAATACAACTATTTTATCGAATATTATATATATATTTCTTCTATCAGAAATGTTCCCTTAAAATCCCATCTAAAATTGCCTTAAAAACTGATTACCTGAAATGCGTACGTATGATTTGCAGATTGAAACGGATTCAAAATAAATTATATTTCTACTGACTTTCAATCCAACATTGATTGAGAGAGGCTAAAATTGAATATTCCTTCCTATTTAGTTTCAATACCTTCATTTTAATTCTTTATTTTCCTCCTCGCTCATCCTAGTTTTGATAATAAATATAACACATACATTCTTTATGCTTATAATTTCGGAATACATTACACTGGTCAACATGATTTTTTGTCTCATGAGTACCAATAGTTGTACTTCATACAGTTTTATCGTGTTTTCAAATATGTATTCGGAGTTTCTCTATCACCCACAGTTTTTTTATTTCAAATTGAATTAATGAATTTAAATAATTATTTTTTAAATAAACCTAGATTTCTTCCCGGAAAATCTTGGCGCAGTGAGCTATGAGCACGGGGAACACTTTCATCAGGAGATTTCAACTATGGAAAAGATATATCAAGACAAATGGAATCCTAATATGCTGGCCGATTAGTATTGGACCATCAAGAGGGATGCTCCACAGGCGAAATATACCGGTAGCAGAAAATCGCCATTTCTTACTTTCCAGATGAGTCCGAATGTTCGAATATTGTGTAGTTACGAATGTAGAAAATATTAAAGTGTTTGAAATTATAAATGCCTGCTTCTCGGAAACCTTGCGTGGTGGAGAAAAACCGACATCATAGTTGAATTCAGGAGAAAAAAAAATACTATCAGAATCACATATTGTTCTTTCTGAGACAAAAAAAAAAGTTTCTTTTTTGTTATTCAGTGTTATTATTTATAGGGTTGCCTGTATCCAACAGTGAGATATGTCGATATACAGGGTGTTGCAAAAACACCGACAACTGAGGTGGGGTGGTATATTGAGGTATATGTTGATCATTTTTAATAAGGTACCAATCCCCGAAAATGATGTGTTTTCACTCTATGAGTAGCTAAATTTTCAAGAGTTTCGTTAGTTGGATTTCAAGAATCAATACTTGACAATACTGTCAAATTCACATTACGTTTTCAAAACATCCACCTCCGATCTCATTGCAGAGCGTACATCGTCGGTGTAGTGATTGGCGCACACATTCAAATACGCCTGGCCTCGTTTTAATTATTTGTGTAGCAGCGTGGATTCGGGCTATAAGATTCATACGTGACTCTACTGGAGTCTGATAAACAGACTGTTTCATGTCGCCCCACAAAAATTAGTCCAGAGGGTTAAGATCAGGTGATCTCGGAGGCCATGCGGCTTGTACCCTCGAGCTGGATACGTCGTATCAAAATGTCGCCTTACATTGGCATTGAAGTGAGCTGGAGTTCCGTCGTGTTGAAGCCACTTTCCATTGCGAAGCTACGTGTCACAGGTTCCGTACCTGTGATGTGTTGTCACGTAATGAGTCTTCAAATCCTTCGAACTAACACTGATCTTGAGACATAATTAACTAGTCATAGTGTGCAAATGCATCATTACCGGACATTGGCACTTCATTAAAAATTATCAACATACTACCTCCCTTCCGTTGTCGGTGTTTTTTGCAACATCCTGTATATTTGCTTCTCAGACGGTCTTAATATTAAATTCTAATGCAGGTTAATAAAAATATTGAATACAGAGTATTAACTAATGCTTTATTTAAGGATTTGCTCAAGCCGTCAGTTGTTTGTCCTGGCATGTAAATGTGGGAAAGCATTGACTAAATGTAATCTATTTATTGTTTCCTTCTTGCATATATTTACACTAGGTCACAAGATAACAGTCTGCTAACAATCCCTCTTCATAGCACTTCCTCTTATTCTACTTCTCTGTAGCCTCTGCCCGCTCCTGGAATTTCCACTCTCAAAATATCAGGGGTTGCTGCACACTTCGCACTTTTAAGTCACGCTTAAACAAATAGATGTTGTTAAATAATTAATTTTTCTGGATATCTAAATTTATTCTACGTCATTAAATGTTCTTTTTTATCTGACTTTTCTATCTTTCCTTCTTGCATATATTTACACTAGGTCACAAGATAACAGTCTGCTAACAATCCCTCTTCATAGCACTTCCTCTTATTCTACTTCTCTGTAGCCTCTGCCCGCTCCTGGAATTTCCACTCTCAAAATATCAGGGGTTGCTGCACACTTCGCACTTTTAAGTCACGCTTAAACAAATAGATGTTGTTAAATAATTAATTTTTCTGGATATCTAAATTTATTCTACGTCATTAAATGTTCTTTTTTATCTGACTTTTCTATCTTGTACATTTTATATTTCAATCGTTAACTCTGGATTAAAATATTTTGTAAATAATAATTATATTGTAGACATACCATGTATATTTATGTTTATTGTAATTTAAATGAAAGATTAATTTTTGTATTTTTTAACCTGGTTGAGTGGTACACAAAGCCTTAATGTCTTAACTCTTCCAGGTAAAAGATTGCTTTT
This sequence comes from Diploptera punctata, assembly GCA_030220185.1. Taxonomy (NCBI): domain Eukaryota; kingdom Metazoa; phylum Arthropoda; class Insecta; order Blattodea; family Blaberidae; genus Diploptera; species Diploptera punctata. The sequence goes on from JASPKZ010008886.1 coordinate 442,292, forward strand.
ATTATTATTATTATTATTATTATTATTATTATTACTATTGTTATTATTATTACCTACAGAGACATTTTTTTTTGCAATGGACCTAGGACTCGTGTCGGACTGGAAGCAAGCATTTGAATTGTAAAATAAAATATCTTATTAACCCTTAAATTAAAAATGTATCCTTAAGATAGGTCGATTGGTTTCATTCACTTAATAATTTTAATAAAAACAGATGAAAAATAACGTGAAGATATTACTTATTTTGTTTAGAAATTCACAATGTACCTAATAATAACACTTAAGCACTGGGTCCTCTACAATTATTAACAGACACGAGAAATAAGAGTTTTGCCAATTTAAGGGTTTAAAACGTTTTACAGTTCTCTCTATATTAACGTAAATTCTAAAATTGAATAAATCTTAGGTTATTATTGGCGAGGTGAGCAGCTATGCTTCCTGAAATGGACTATTAGTTACAAACTATATCGATTGGTTATCGAAAGTTTCCGTTACAACCAGTTGTCAAATTTTTTATAGGCAGGTTAAATTAAGCAGGTTACGTCATATTAGAAATGTTAAATTAGTTTACGTAGATTATATTATGTAGGATCGATGACCTTCTTTTATTTTGTTAACGTACTTTTAGTAGGTTGGCTGCTCTGTTTTAGCAATGATCATAATGTGTTCCAACTATAATATTGCGTGTTTAAGGTTATTTTCTGTCAACTTCTGATTGACTTTTCTGTTATCTCCAGGATTTGTATATATATATATGTGTGTGTGTGTGGGGGCACGCCGTTAGCGTAGTGGTTAAGGCACTGAGCTACAAGCCGGAGGGTCGAGGGTTCAAGTCCCGTTGGGGTCAGGATTTTTAAACTGACCCAAACCCTCTGGCGGCACTATGGCCCTGGGGTCGACTCAGCCTCTAACGGAAATGAGTACCAGACGCTTGTTCTGGGGGTAAAGGCGGCCGTCACGCAGGGTTGACAACCCGGCTGACAAAAAGTGCCGATTGTCTAGAAAAAGTGGGAGCCTTAACCTCCTACTACCCCAAGGGCCTCCGGGCCTGTTGTGGGATCACTTTACTTTACTTTACTTATATATATGTGTGTGTGTGTGTGTGTTTGTGTAAGTGATTTTTTCAGGCATCTTCTGAATATATATATATATATATATATATATATATGACAAGATAAGAAAAATAAATGCCTGAACGGGATTTGAACCCAGACCTCTGAGTTGATATCTCAGTGCGCTACCACTTACGCTACCAGGCGAATCCAGAACAAGCATTTATTTTTCTTATACATATTCTCTATTATATATATCTTAATATATAAAAATTACGTGTCACGTTGTTTGTCCGCGATGGAGTCCTAAACTACTGAAACGATTTTAATAAAATTGTGCACACTGTGTGCAGTTTGATCCAAATTGAGACTTAGGAAGGTTTATAACTAACTTTATAGTCGCATTATTTTTATTGCAAATTATTTGTTTATTATTTAACAAAGAGTTATAATTATCTGTGAGTTCCATACGATTCTAACATATGGCCGTGTAAGGTAATTGGTTTATTATTTAACCAGGTGGCTGACTTTTTTGTTGCAACCGCGAATTTCAATTGAATTACAAATATTGATTATTTCATAATTTAAGTGTGTTTGTGTTTATTTTATTTTCAATGTATTGATAATAATATTAATTTCGTGTGTAAGTATTAGTTTTAAGTAATCTGGCTGAAAGACAGCAACTTAATTTAAATTTAACTGGACCGAGAAGGTACATTGGACAATATGGCGAATCAGTTCTAGAGACCATGAATGATAAGATATCAAGTGAATGTCCGCAAATTGGTATAGGCCTACGTGACATAAATCTTACATTTAAGAAGAATGCCAATTTAAAACCATATGAAGGTCCTAAGGAACGGAATAATATAATTGTAAGTAAGTCTGTTAGTTATAATAATATGCCTAATATTACAGAAACAATCTCCATGCCTCAATTAAATGATAAACAAGATGACTATAATATATCACAAGATGATATTGCTATACAGAGACTTCTTGATGATGATGAGAATCCAAACTGCCAACAAGTTCGTAGAAAAAAACTAAAGTATAATGAAATCAGCAAGCCTCCTCAAAGTCCATCAATAAACGTATATAATCATTATGATACACTTATGGATGATACTGAGAATGCAGACAACATAAATTCATCTCAATCAACAAAACCACTTCCACATAAACCACCACCCATATTTATATCGGGTGTAGTTAACGTACCAGAACTAAAAAAATGTGTAAAACAAAAACTTTCTGATTTAGATTTCTCACTTAGTTTACTACACATAATTTAACGTATACCTTAGGCACTGCAACGCGTGGCCGGGACTTGTATATATATAAAACAAAGTCGGATTAGTTACACTATTTATAACTCAAGAACGGCTGGACCGATTTTTTATGATCTTTGATTTGTTGGATTTGTTTCCGCCCCGAATAGCAGATAACTATTAAAACATCGGAAAAATTAACGTAAAAATATTTAAAGGCGATATGACGTTCGTCGGACCAGCTAGTATATATATATATATATATATATATATATATATATGTATGAAAAAAAAACCGCTGATTCAGTTAATTTTTCTTTTGGAATAATATATATTTATTTAACTTATATATCTTATGCATTCAACTAGAACTAAATTGAGATTATTTAATGCACTTCATGGCGGCTTCATTACATGAGCGAATTCCTGAGATAGCGTCTCGGTCACTCCATATGGGTTTCGTGTCGACAAATCAGAGTCTGGGCAGGTTTTTCTCGGGGTTTCTTTTGATTTCTCCTGCCACAATTTCATCCCACCATTTTCTACCTACTCATTTAATTAATTGAATTTGAACCGCTCCTGTGCTGGTGTGCCAGGGCGTGATCAGCCGGCATCCTTGTTATTCACATACCTCCGATGTAAGAGGCTTCATCTCATCTTATCCCTCGACTTGGCCGTACGTCTGACGTGTATTTCGCTATTTAAAAGCAAAGCGAAAAGTAAATTGCAGTTACCCTCTCCGCGTAACTTAAACTTTGTAATCTATGTATTCTGTATGTGTTATTTACGTAACTCAACTGCACCCGAACACGAGCACATGCTCATTCGGGTGTCAGATACTGTGTATAACTTTATTTATGAATTCTTATTTAAATTTGGATGTGGAACTTAGAATAGATCAACTGCATTATATAAAAAATTGCAGGTATTATATATAAACAGTTCACTGATTTTTATTTTGGATAATCTCGTTGACAGGAAATAAATCAAACAAATGTTGGAACAAAACATCAGAAAATAAAATCTGGTGGAAGATTAAATGTCTTAAATGGAAATGGATTGGGCATTTTCAGAAGAAAACAAGATATTGTGCCAAAGGGAACTCTGGAATGGAATGCACAGGGATTGCCTAGGAAAAAAAGAAAAGAAGACGAAAAATTACATGGCGCAGCAAAATAATAATAGAAATTGAACAAGAGAAAAGCTGGAATGAAGTCAAGAATTTAGCAAAGAACAGAGTCCGGTTGCACCCTTTCACGAAGCCAGTAATGCTTCGAAGAAAAGTGACAGAAACTACTACCACATTTGAATTGTATTCAGTAGAAGCAGTACTTGCCAATAGAACTGAATTAAGCAAATGACACCTCCCATTAATAAGCAATTAGTCCTCTTTTGTAAATATCTATAGTTTAATACATGTTTATGAGATTTAAAATAAAAAAAAATACTTGGCTATTTAAAAAACAAATATTTTAACTTTTCGAGGGTGTGAACCACTGAGATACAGCTTCTTCGTCACGGTTTAGGCTTTTGCTAGCCTATTCCGGCTCCAAATTGCTGCTTTTTCCATCTTATCTTTGGTTTTCCCGAACGTCTTCTTCCTCTTGGTGAATAGTTGTATGCTGATTTTGGTATTATGTTCTCAGTCATCCTTGCTAAGTGTTCGTTCCAGTTTTTTTCTGTATTTCACAATTGATGTATTTAATGCCTCTACTTTTAGCTGCTGGCTTATTTCTGTGTTGTGTTTTTTGTCTGTTCTTTGATATCCTTATTGGTCTGAGAAGTTTCATTTCAGCAGCTTGGATTCTGGCAGATTATTGTGTTGTCACTGTCCATGTTCCGGATCCGTAAGTAATAATAGGAACTGCCATTGTCTTGTCTAATTTCATTATAGAGTCTTTTCTAACACCACTGAGATTAAAAATCGTATTAGAGAATAAAACAATAGAACAGGTAAACAGTTTTAATTATCACACAGCGTGTCATATAGCAAATGTGAAGACATTGTAAACTAAAGAAATACATTTACTTACACATGTGACTGCATATAACGAAATTTTCATTGACGTAGTTTAACCTCTCGCTTTATAGGTACTTTTACTTCCAACATGCCACAAGGACCTTACAGTGAGATGAACCGTCGAGAGAGGGATTTTAACTATTGATTGCACACATACTTTTTTTAACTACACAGGACATGGAGGGTCTCCCTGAATGAGTGATTATCTCAATTCCAGGGCCTCCACCGAGACAACACAACATTAAGACGAAATACACAATTCACACATACACACATTCATTATAGATATCGATAATATGATAATGATGATTATGATGACCAGATGATGCTCGGAGACCGTTCGGGGCTTAAAGTTTCCTGACATTTGTCTTTGAGGTTAGGAAAACCCTCGAAAAGAAAAACCTCACCAACTAAACTTGTTTCAACCGGGAATCGAACCTAGGGCCCCTGCCTACTGGGCAATGACGGTACCCCGAAACCACAGCGCCGGACTAATATATATAATTTTTCATTATTTTGTTCCTTTGCATCATCACTGATGATGACGTATACTCATAAAATAGTTTATTATTGGGAGGATAAATAAGGGAAAATTTTCAATATCAAAATTAAATTGTGTTTTATGGAATCAGAATTTAAGTTCTAAAACAAAACAAACTTTTTAATATAGTAAGTAATAGGGACTACAATAACATACAATGCACAAACATGGGGATTAAATTCTATAAACAGTAAGTCAATTAAATTCTACAGAAATGAATTTTGGTGGCGTTTAGCTGAAATTTGTAGATGAGATAAAATAAGAAACAGCGTGATTAAACAAAATATGAAACTTCAAATATCAATTGTGAATGTAATAAAAAAACAAACAATTAAAATTATGTTTTTAAAAAAAATACAGAAGATATATTCATAAGAAGTATACTACAATGGCGCCACTTGGTAGAAGATGAAGAGGATGGCCAAAATTAACTTGGATTGAAGGTGTTTTGCGCAGGATGAGATAAATAGGATTGAACGATGGAAATTGGTATGAAAGATGTGGAGGAAAATGACAGTAGATTAATTGGTCGCAGAAAGATGTTATATAACATTGTGAAATCTGCTAACTAACTAATTCACGACTCTATCGAACCCGTAGGTCCATGGCCGCGCGGACATAAGCTCTCCATACATCTCTATCCTGAGTTAATGTTCTCCAATCATCCCCTGTATAAATCTACTTCCCTCAAATCATGGATAATGTTATTCCCCCATCTCATTCTTGGTCTATCAATTAGGTGCCTTCCCTCTGGTTTTCCTACAAGAAGCCTCTATGTCCCTCTTTCATTCCCATTCTTGCCACATGTCCTGCCTATCGCAGTCTATGAGACTTAACTATTCTTATTATATCTGGCTTCCTATACATACAACGTAGCTCACTATTAGGAAGTTTTCTCCATTCACCTGTCTGTTCGTCTCTTTTTGGCCCAAAATTGGACGATGGGGATTGGAATGACAGAGAGATGTGGAGGAGAATGACAGTAGATTAACTGGTCGCAGGAAGATGTTTTGTGACAATGTGTAACCTGCTAAATAAATAAATTATATATTATGTGGAGGAGATAAGAAATTTAATAACTTGTTACGTTGTCCTCGTATTTCGGAATGTACGATACAAGAACGAGGCATGTTGTAGCGAGTATCGAGTTCGTAGATACAAAAGACTGCTATAAAGTCATAACTTGAGAGCTACGCATCTTTCATGAAATATGGCTCGATGCTCATATTAAATCTTTATTAGCAAAATTAATATCCAAGATAAATTTTTAATTGTTTCGTTACTTGTTGTGGGAAGTGAAAATTCCTTTGATAATTTATATAATAATATTATTATATTGTTGCGGAGAGAGGAAAACCTGTATATTACAAAACATTTTCTGTATTTATTTTAAGATATCATAATAATGCTCCGAGTGATTTACAATTTATCTAGAAGATTTGGAAATCAAGAGTGGCATTTGTTAGGACTATATAACGAATAAAATTAAGCTATTTACTAAAAAAATACTATTTCAATATAGTTACCGGTATTTTAAAATATTTATATATTTATTGTAAACGGCAATGTTTGAAAACAAATAAGAAATATGTGGCTATGTTTATTCACTGCAAGTTGATCATATTATTTATTGCCAAATAGGATCGCAATCAGCGATAACCGTCTTTCATTTCCGTTTATACTGGTTTTCCTTCTTGTTTTACCTTTATCTTTTTTTGTTTTACCTGTTTGTTAACTTTCTTTAGTTCTCACATAGACACAAGGGCAAGACACACACACCCAGACCCAAGGTGGAGATTTAAAATCCCCTACCCCGCCAGGAATCGAACCCTGGTCGCCGGAGTGGAAGGTAGGGACTCTACCGACTACGCCACAGCGACGGACGTTCTAAGATCGCAATATTGTAAGAATGCACCCTAGCGGAGAAAAAATGAAATATATGAAACTGTATATTATAACCAACATTATAGGTTATTAATTTATTTTTTTAGGAAACAACTCGGTAAAATCTTTATTTAAAAACACAATTATAGAACGCACAAATATGAAATGTGTAGTTCGAAAGAATCTGTTCATTATTTACTACATTCAACGTATTTGTTCGAGAGTCAGTCACTGCAAAATAATGCTTTGACCTGTTCAGAATTTTAAAAAGGAGGAGCTTTCTTTATTTTGGTAAACAGAATTTGATAAATAGCGAGGTGAAACACGGCTCTCATTTGTATTCACGTAGACTTTCACGGCCGGAGTTGCTATGATGATTTTCGGGCTGTAGGCCTTGGTCGTTAGGCTTGTAGTTCCTCGACCTTTCGTCAGAGACTGCGTCTGGCAGTCTCAAGACAACCCTTGAGGATGCCAGACGCAGTCTCTGGCGAAACGTCGGGGAACTACAAGCCTCACGACCACGGCCTACAGCCCGGAAATCTTCTTCAAAATCATCACGGCTCTCATTGTTTGTAAAACGAATTCATTGAAACGTGTTTGATTATTGACTCCCATTTGGAGCATGAGTTAAATAGTCTAAAAAATATATAGTGATGAATTGGCGTAGACAGTAGGTTTCAAACTCATATATTCGATCCAAATCCCATTGCCAACCACTTTGACTGGGGTTATTTTATGTCCTTCCACAGTCGTTAAAACATGGCGAGTTGTAAATATATTCCAGTGATCCATTTCATCGTTAATAACAGCTTCATCATCATCATCATCATCACTCCAGGGATTATGCAATTGCCCGTTGCGACTTCATAATGCATCAGCCCAACGTCTTCTAGGTCTTCCAACATCACATCTGCCTCTTGCTTGATAATTTCTTGCTAACAATGGATATCTCTCCTTACTCATTCCATCCATATGATCAATCCATTTCTGTCTGTAATTCGTGACCTTATCCAATAAAGGCTGTACTTTCAATTCTTCTCTTATAGCCTCATTTCTTATTCTATCAAGTCTTGTACATCCTTTAACTTGTCTTAGGAACCTCATCTCCACGTCTGTGTTCTATCCTTCTGTTTTTTCATTGGAGCCCAAGTTTCACATCCATACAATATTGTTGGAACAGCCATAACATTATACATTTTTATCTTTGTTTCTTTTCTAATTTTATTTTTGAATGTTCTCTGTATTGTTCCACACACCGTCTGAAATTTATTTATTTTGGAGTCAATATCTCGTTCCACATTGTAGCCAACATCACAGCCCAAATATTTGAAACTAGACACCTGTTCTATACTTTGATTTTCTAAAATAATTTTGGATCTCACTGGATCTCTTCCTCTAAAAGCCATGGTCTTCGTTTTCCTTACAGAAATCTTTAGATCATATAATTTACATATTTAATTTAATGCATGCATAGGTTTCTGTAAGTCGTCTTCATTTTTCTGTATTATGATTACATCGTCAGCAAATAGAAGATTATTTATGCACACTTTGTTATCTATTCTTATTCCTGGATTCACTAAAACTTTCCATTTATTTAAAATATCCTCTATATATTGTTTTGATTGTATCTGTTCTTTTGAATCCGGTATCAATAATTATATTTGTGTCTTCATATAATTTCTTCATAATCAATTAATTTTTTTAATCCAGAGTACAATTTATTAATGATTATACATAATGAATACAACCTTCAGATATTGGCCGGTATCCTAAAACCATACGATAGCATTTCTAATATTGGGGGTCGCAATGTCAAACTGCGTGACAAGGCAGCACGCTACCTCGAGACCACAGCGGTGGACCCTCCTGGAGAACTTGTTCCTTTGATTTTCCAAATTGAAGATAGTAGAGTCACTTAATACGCAACAATAGTACATTATCATGTTTGAGGGAAGTACATTATACAGGGGATGATTGAAAAACATTAGCTCAGGATAGGATTGTATGGAGTGCTTATGTCCGCTTGGCCATGAACCTACAGGTTTGATAGAGCCAGTGAGTGAGTACATGATCATGAATTCTCTAATTCTCTGAGATACTGTAGTCTGAAAAATGGACAGGTGAACTATTCAACTCGTAGATACTGTTTGATGATTTCGAGAGTGCATTTAATGTGATGTTTCCTGGATTGTAGAAAAAAAAAACATTTCACAAGTCATAATTTGCATTTAGTCCCAACACTTCGATCTAGAAACTAGATTTATGTAGGGAGAGTGAAAACAGAAAATTCAAGAAATTACAGTTTTCTCTAAATTGTGAATTTGTACACTTCGTTTTAGATTTTTAATTATATTGATATGGACGGTAAAATTATTTATGTTTGGAACTTTACAAAATGAGCTAATTTATTTTATAGATTCACCTATAACTATAATCTGCAAAAAAGTCGCCATAATAAATTACACTTGCAGGGACTGTACATAAGAACAGAAGAATTAATTTCACCGAGCACATTTGGCACCAGGAAGTTGCGTTTCAGACTCATAATCAGGAAGCCCTACATTCTAATGCTATGATAGACAATTGACTAGTTCTTTTTTTTTGGTATCTGTCAGTCGTCTATGCAAATTTTTGTTATTACAAATACTTAATGAGAATCCACTTAATCAAAATCAGTATTGATATTTCATAGCATAATTAAAATCAACTAATTGAATTTCTGTAAAAAAACAAACGATACAATACAACATTAGGCATAGACTATTACAGGGATCGTCAATCCATGACTCCTTAACCAAGTATGCTCTTTGAGTATGACATTTTGGCTAATTTTATTTTTAAAAATATTAAAGGATTGTCTATTGCATTACACATTGACTGTTTTAACAATTTGGTTTGATGATTTGGGTTTTATTGATTATGTGTAATACAATTTTATTATCACCAAGAATATCCTATTTATTAATATAAAGTAATTACTATTTACATCCTTGTCGAGCTCTAAGAACGGTGCTATACAGGGATAGTGAAAATACCGCTATAAAATTTAGCCGGGATTTGGGTTCAGTTGAAATCGGATATTTACTTCATACAAGAATATTTTAAATCGTTTAATAAATATTCTAAATATTATTTTAGAATTCATAATGACTATGAATAGATTTTTGCACGAATATTAAAAGAACTCTTATAATATTTTAAATACTAAAGACTATTGTTTTTAGGATAATATTGTACATTTCTAAAAGACTACAAATTTCATTAAGCCATTGAGATTTTCGAAATGTTTAATAGACTATTCAATTATGGAACGGGGTTTCTTCGTTCTTTTCGGGCCACGTTGCGGCGCCAATATTCGCAACGGTGCTATAAGTATTAAATTACTTTTATTAAATATTATATTCCGTTCTCGTTTATTTATTTGCACCTACATCTTTCTCTGGGGAGCTGTTGATTAACACAATTATGGTGAGTAAATATATTTTGTTGTTAAATAAAAACATTCACTTCTTCTGTAGATTATTTATTTAAACAATATTTGGCAATAAAGATGAAACTTCAAAATATTGTTTCTATCATTTAATCTGATGAATATCGATCTTCAAATTTGTAGTATCCACTATTTTATTTTCAATTATATTATATAAAGAATTTTCTCACTTTAAATATTATTTTAATAATATATAATTATTAATACGAATTATTTTAATAGTCGTATATCAATTCTTTTATATTCTATTTTATTTATTTGAAAATTGCGGCACTATTAAATTATTTCTTGTATAATGTTTAGTTCATTATACTCAGATCATTTTATTTTTATTCTTCTTCTTTATTGAATTAAGATAATTCAATAAATGCACAAATTGTTTGAACTTTTATATGGAGATCATTCAATGGTGTTTATCTTTGTCATATTCTTGCAGCCATCTCCTCTTCTTCTCTGTTGAAAATTATCATGTTAATTTCTGATTGGTAAGGACATCATCAAAAAATAACATGATACGTCGTCTTCATTTCTCGATAAGCAATCATATTTTTAATGTTCGGCCGACTTAAGCCCACATTATTTGAACATTCTTTTGTTGTAAACTTCTGTCTGTGAATTCAGTATCTATTGTTTATCAGAACAATATATATGTGACGTAATCATTGTTACATTTCACATCGATGTTACAAAAATCATATATTATATTTAACATTACAAAATAAATAATATTTAGTTTCAAGTTATTTAAATCATTTTTTAGATTAAAAATTAAATAAAAAGAATCCCCAAATTATTATTATTATTACATAGGGATAACGTTTCCGGTTATAATTGTAACATTTGAACTGATTGGCTTCATGAACTTTAAATGGTCCTATCGTATTTATCAAATGTTATATTAATTTATTAACCAATCAGAGATGACATTTAAGTCATGTGACTATCAAGGGAAGCGATATATTCTTTCAATATGAAATACATCGTTTCTGATGAAATCATGGCGTTAGGATACACTCCCAACGATATAAAATTTTCATTTTCAAGTTTGATATATTAGGGACCGTAAATATAGGGTGAAGATTCAAATATTTTAAATAGATAAAATGTTTAAATATTTACTTACTTACGAAACTATATAAATCTAATATTTAACGTTTACGCGATACGTGAACTTTTGGTTCACCCGGGAATAAACAAGTTTCATTAAGAGTACCGTTCAAGTTTTAAAATCCTTGTGAATAAAATATTTTGAACAATTAACTTGTTAATTATTAAACTTGCACTCTATTAGATTTCCCTACGTCCTCCCTGAAATGCGTCAACAGTGTTCTACCGAGCTAAGCCTTCATCTCATCCAGCTACACCTCATTTGATTTACATGCCGCCTTTAACGTGGGGCCCATAATAACATGCTGTACAGTTTTAAATTTTAAAAAAATTATTTGTTTTACTATTCCCTTAATTATGACTGACGATCCCTGCTGGACTAGACAAAAAAACTTCAGGCTAGGAAAAATATTAAAGCGATTAAGAATAAAAATGAATAAACAAAATTACGTGAGAAATAAACTTGTAAATTGTAGGGTTATCTTTGTAATGATCGGACGTCAGATATAGATGTACAGAGAATGAAAACAGGATGGAAAGTTAGTAATTTTATATAATTAACTTGTTGGAATTGTATTATTTATGGCGCTCCAAGGCAAATAAGAGAAAATCTAAACTAATTAAAGACAAAACTTTTCCTTTTACAACGAGGATTGTAAATAAGCACTTCTCTTCAAAGTTAGAAATAAAACAATTGAATAAATTAGTCTGTTTATATGCAATATTTAATAAAAATGTTGTTTTATTCAAACAACTAATTATCAGTGCCTTTAGAAGTATAATATTAAGTATAGTACAGTTTCATTACAAAAATACAAAATAATGAAATTGTATTGTGTTTTAATGTGACACCGCTGTACCGAATGACCATGTATTTAATTTGTATTAGTGTGAATTATGTCCTTAATCTAATGTTCTAATCTGCACTTTTATAGGGTAGTTTATTTAATTCCAGTAATGATGTACAATATCTTTCAGAAATTGCTGTTTTCTAAATGCGTGTCATAAACGTTTCGTAGCAAAGCAGAAACGATGATGTAGTTAAAATTATGTTTATTGATAAATTATTTAGGATTATAATATAAAATTATATACCTCTTAGATCCGCCTCCTCAACAATCAATTTCAATAATGCTGACTGTTTATTTAAATAAAACTAATATATTAGACATACGAATTCGGATAGTTCAAGGCACAAGTAGGCCAAGTCTAGCATGCCAAGTTTGAAGAAACAAGGTGTTTAGTTAATATATATTATCCGAAACTCGTTTCCAAATCAGTGTTGGTCGAGGGATGAAATTAGTGAAGTCTCTATATTTTAGTGGTCTGTGAACAACAAGAGTGTCTGCCAACCACGCCTGACACACCGTCACAAGAGGGTATGAACGAAATGAATAATATGAGCACGGAGAAATGACAAAATGGAATTTGCGGCAGGGGAAATCGAGATAAACTCTAAGAAAAACCTTCCACAGCTCAGTTTTGTCCACCATGAAACCCACATAGAGTGACCAAAACTCGATCTCGAGACCCCAACTGTGAAAGCGTCTAACTACTACGACACGGAGCTGTCTACTGTATAAAGTTTTTTTTTTCCCAATGCCACCACAATGTCATTTCTACATTTTGGTATTCTCTTCTGGCATGGCGTTATTGTAACCCATAATTAACTGTAGAGAATATTTCAAAATTCAGTTAGCAATTACATTTTAGATTTAATCTTAAGTATGATCTTGGTGAAATTAGTCATACATTTTTTAACTGCAATTTTTTTCTTGAAATAGCCTTGCACAGTTTCATCCATTTTATAAGGGTTATTGGTAAATACTTATTTTTCGCACATTTATAAAAATATCATCTCGCTGGAAGACCTTCTTTGCCAATATTCCAGCTCGGTCAAGTATTTAAGAAGTTATCATCTTTCGCCTAAACCATGACATGACATTCTAGCCAAACATCTCCATCGGTTTGGCATCCTTTTGTCATTCCCTCATCAGCCTTTTAGCTTCCCAATATCGCTTGGTCTCGGTGGTTTTTGTAGCCCAGGGCAGGGTTAAAGGTGAGTTCGATCTCATTCCACATCTACGGCATACAGCTTACATACTGGAGACAACATGGTTCCAAATTGATATAGATGCTTAACGATGATGTCGTGTCATGTTGCCAGGCGAAAGATTACAGCTGCTTCCATTCTTGACCGAGCTGGAATTTTGGCAAAGGATGTCTTTCAATCTTTTACAATTCGACTTACGAACGAATAAGGCTAATGAATGACAATGGTCAGTACATAATTTAAATTTGATAGCCCAGAAATATTCAATGGAAATATCTACCAATAAAACTAAAATAATGGCATTTTGTGGAAAATCCCCAATACCAAGCAAAATTTGTTTAAATAACAAAAATTTTAGAGAGAGTTAATGAGTTTACTTATTTAGGATATAAACTCTCTTTTGTTGAAAATTTGGATTTACCAGAGAAAATTGTGAAATTCAACAAATCAGTGGGAATCATTAATAGAGTTTTAAAACCTTCATTAGTGCAAAAATCAACTCGTACTCGTCTTTATCAAATAATGACTCGACAGTCCTATGTTATGGGAGTGAAGCGTGGACTATAAGGATGAGAGATGAAAGCAGACTAACAGCTTGTGAGTTGAAATTTATGCGCCGAACAGCTGGCTACACCAAATGGGATCGAAAAAAAAATGTAGAAATCCTTCAAGGACTTAATGTGTGACCAATACTGGACTACATCTCCAGATATCAGCTAAACTGGAAGGAACATGTCTCAAGAATGGCTAGATCCAGGATCCCCAAGGCAGTAATGAACTACTCTCCAAATGGGAAACGGTCACTTGGTCGACCTATGAAAAGATGGCACGAAAACCGCTTTCTCAGGCCGTAACAGTTCTTCTGGGACTAATACCTGGCAGAATGATGATGATGATGATAATTGTTTTGCCTTCTAATTCTTCGGTGAATGATTCCCTGATTCTCTTTTTGGTGTATAATTTAAAGGACTGGTATGATAGCTAGGTACTGGTAAATATTAAATGTACATTCAATTTGTTATATTTCAAAATAAGCAACTACTTCTATCACATTAAAATATATTATCATCATAGGTCTGCTCCTATGAGATCTGAAGATGCGGTTGGTGAATCCTCCTCAATGCTGGTCTACCTTTGACTCGAAGTCCTTTAGATTGGTACTAGAATTATAATATAGGAAAGCGAGATGGATTCATTCTTTGGACATATAACCAATTGTTTTGACTATTTAACTCATGCCCCAAATGAGAGTCAATGACCAATCACATTTCAATGATTTTAGATTTACAACCAATCACAGTCGTGTTTCGCCTCGAATTTATCAACGAAAGTTTATCATAATAAAGAAAGCACCTCCTTTTTAACATTCTGAATAGGTCACAGAATTATTTTGCAGTGACTGACTCCTCAAGAAATACGGCTACTAGATTGTATATATATATAGTGCATGAATGTCAACACATACCGCATGCGGGAGTTAATATAAAAACATTTGTAGCAATTGATTATACCACCAAAAAAAGAAACCACTGTTTGCACTTTCTTAAATGTATTATTTTCCAGGAATGACGTTGCTGAAAAATATAATTGTCTTATTTACATCATAGGACATCAGAAATGAATTAATATACAGTTTGATGTGTTTCATGTTTCTCCACTAGGGTGCATTCTTACAAATATCGTGTTCCTTTGGCAATAAATAATATTATCTGGTTGCAGTGACGAACAAAAGAATCAAATGAAGCATACCATTTGTTTCTCAATTGTTTTCAAACATCGCCGTTTACATTAAATATATAATTATTTTAAAATAACGATAATTAAATAATGATTTGTGAGTAAACAGTTTAATTTTATTCGTTAAATAGTCCTAACAAATGCCACTCTTGATTTCCAAATTCTCTAGATAAATTTACTCCTCGCTTCGTGAGTCGTGAATTTATCGATAATTTGGAAATCACTCGTGGCATTACTTATGATAATTCTGAATTTCTTCAAAAATATTTTGGACTTTTATTTTATCACGTATATCTGTGTTTTTTTTATTTCCAATATATGAAATCCTTTTTCTAACTTACGGTATATAAAAATTGCACTCTCTTTCACTACTTTTCAAGCTTCTGAATTCCTACATTCCTACTTACCTGGCGTCCAGCTTTGAGAAGTTATCCTCTTACCACAATATTGACACTAGGTCACAAGATAGCAGTGTGTTAACAATTCCTCTTCATAGCACTTTCTCTTATTCTACTTCCTTCACAGTAGCCTCTGCCCGCTCCTGGAATGTCCTTCCGCAAGATATCAGGGGTTGCCGCACACTTGGCACTTTTAAGTCACGCTTATACAGTTACCTGTTGTCTAATAATTAATTTTTCTCTATTTATTTAATTTTATACTATGTCATTAATAATCTTTTCCTCGTTTTTTGTATATATCTTGTACGTATTATATATTTAATTCGTTAAATTTAGAGGAAATCAAAATACATTATAAATATTAATTGTATTGTATTCATAACTTGTAATCGTTTATATATATATATATATATATATATATATATATATATATATATATATTGTAATTTAGATTTAAGACTATTTTTTGTTTGTATTTTTTAAAACCTGGTTGAGTGGCAGACAAGGCCTTAAGGCCTTAACTCTGCCAGGTAAAATAAAGCTATTATTATTATTATTATTAATTATTATTATTATTATTATTATTATTATTATTATTATTATTATTTCATATATCATATTTCATTAAAATTCAAATATGATGCAAGTTTCTAACGTTCAAACCACAACATTGGACAATTAAATAAAATATATTTGACTTAGTATTTGAATTTGTACTTTTTAACATTCTTACCTCATATGTTTATTTTGTTGGACGATCATTTCAAAGCTATTGCTCCATGTTCAGCTTGTTACAAACTGGTTTTTTTCTTTAGTTTGTAACAAGCTGAAAATGGAGCAATAGCTTTGAAACGATCGTCCAACAAAATAAATATATGAGGTAAGAATGTTAAAAATACGAACTAAAATATTAAATTAAACCTCATAATGTAACTTCCTAATGATTTAAACATATATTTGACTGTTTGAATATCTTCGCCACATTTACAAGTTGCATTTGATTCTAATTTTAACTTATATAAACTTGTCTAAAATTTTCCATGTCCGGTTAAAAATTGTGTTAATGTGAAACTGGGAACTATTAACTGTGTTTCTTTGCTTATCCATTTTTTCCAAACCCGAGAGTGGACGTAAAAATCTCATCTGTGCCGTTTGCAATTTTGATTTGATTTTAGAATTTAGTATCCAATTTTCGCTGCTATATTTCAGCCCTGATTTTGCAGTTATAACATTAAAATATAATTTTCCTAAACTACCAGCTTCATTTACTGCAGTAACATAAAATTACGTATCCATAAATAGAAGATAAAAGTTGAAATCATAACCAGCTGCGATATGACTGCAAGAGATCTTCGTGGCTGTATTTGTGGTAGTAATTTATTTTGTTTCCTCCAGGCAGAAAACTTGTGATAATTTTCTTAATGAGATTGCGTTTTTCCCAGAATTCATAAATCTGTATCTACCCGTGCACCCCTTAAAACTTTATCAGGTACCAGCTAAATAAACAAAACAATGTCCTTAGCAACGGTATTCTATGGCAACGGTTGCTGTACAGGATCGTTACATCAGTCTATATGGTGTCATAATTTAACCGAGTATACATTATTCACTATGTTTTATAATTCTAGAAGTGCATGAAAAATGTTATACAACAAATGTACTTATATGTTTTCATCGTGAAATTCCTATACTTTAGAGTATTAGTTTATCGCTAGTAGGCCTACGCCAAACATTTATTCGTTCCATTATATACAAAATATACAATTGTTATATAAATAATTATTAAATTTCATTCATTCATAGTGTTCCGCTCAAGAGCAGGTCTTTCATTGCAAACTCAGCATTTTCCACTCTTTCCTTAACTCAGATTTCCTTTTTGCATCTGCATACAAACCATTTATTTTAATACTGTCTATCATCTGATGTCTTTTTTTGCCTGTAACTTTCTTTCTGTTGACCATTCCTTCTAGGGCATCCTTCAGCAGGCAGTTTCTTCTTATCCAGTGGCCAATCCAATTTCTTTTCTTCTTCTTTATGAGTTCCAGCATTGTTCTTCTTTCACTCACTGTGTCTAGAACATCTTTATTTCTTACTTTGTCTGTCCATTTTATACGTTCCTTTCTTCTCCATATCCACATCTCAAAAGCTTCCAGTCGCTTTTCCTATTTCCGTCCTAATGTCCAAGTCTCTGTACCATACACTGCTACACTCCACACAAAGCAGTTCACTAGCCTCTTCCATATTTATTTTGCCAAAGGTCCGCAGAAAATGCTCCTCTTCTTGTTAAAAGCTTCTTTTGCCATTGCTATCTTCTGCTTTATTTCCTGACCGCAGTTCACGTTACTACTGACAGTACAACCCAAGTATTTGAAGCTCTTCATTTTCTCAATTGCCTCATCTTTAATCCTCATGTTTATCTTCCTTGGTTTCTTTCCTATAATCATGGCCTTCGTCTTATTTATATTTATCTTCATCCCTTAATCCTGGCACTTATCATTTAGCTCCATCAGCGTGTTCCTCAGTGTCATTGCATCTTCTGCTAACAAAGCCATTTCATCAGCAAATCTTATGCACTTTATTATTCTTCCTCCCATGTTTACGCCTCCCGTATTGCTGTGCTGAAGCAGTTCTTCATTAGGTCTTCCAGGTAGATGTTGAAAAGAGTAGGTGACAGAGGACATCCTTGCATTATCCTCCTTCCAATTTCTCTTCCTTCTGACATTTCTTCTCCTATCTTCACCTTTATTCGCTGTTTCGTATAAGTACTACTTATGAGCCTCCTCTCCTTCGAGTTCACGCCAATTTTCTTCAATATATTCAGGAGTTTATTCCAATTTACTCTGTCAAAGGCCATTTCCAGGCCAACAAATACTGCATAAACGTCTTTATCTTTTTCTATATATCTTTCTCTTATTGTTCGTATCAATTCAATTGCATCTCTTTCCCTTCCTGAAGCTGATCTAAAATTATTAAATATGAAATTAAAATCAAAATTAAATGAGCATTATTTTAAAATCTTCATTTAAAATAGAACAGTAGTGAGATTTTGATTTTCCTAAAATATTCAGGGGAGATAAGGTGAATTTTGTGCATGTGGTAATACATTCTCTAATTTTATGGATATTGCAATAAAATAAGGAAACTAGAATTCAATCATTTAAATTCGACACAGTTTTCTGGAAATGTATTTATTTTAAAATGATGAAAAAAAATTGATTATAAATAATTATACAGACAAAATGCGCATAATTTCTCTAAGTGTCAGAAAAATAAGCGAAGATGTTAATGTATCTTAGCACATTTGTTTTCGGTAAATTTTCTCAATTTCAATCATAATTGCCAATTGCTTTAGTTTCAATCGACATTTTTCCCAAAATAACTTCCCTCCTACCTTATATATGTCGAAAATTCTGAACACCTACGACACTATTATTACGATATTCTGCAGAAAAGAACCATCTCACAAGACAACTGAAGTCAGGAAAGTGTAATTAAAGTTAAATGTCAATTAAAAATTTCACAAATAAAAATAAATATTTAGTCATTACTTCAACTAGTAGTAGTAGTAGTAGTAGGACTTTATTAGACAAAAAGTAAGATATTTACAATATTATTTACAAATATGAGTCGCACGGGCAGTAAGCCGTACGTGCTGTTGACAGACCGTTACAATAAAGTAATAATTGGTACTAGTGTGAAGAAAAATAAACAACAGAAAAAAAGCAATAGCATTACAATTACATAAAGAAAACACAATAATATTACAATTAAATAATAACACAATAACATTATACACTAAAAAACAATAACATTACAATTACATAAAGCAAACACAATAATATTACAATTAAATAATAACACAATAGCATTATACACTAATTAATATTACAATTAAATAATAACACAATAGCATTATACACTAATTATTTTATATATAATTATTAATAATTAATGGTACTGCATTTTGATAACATATATTTATTCATGAATGAGTGTTGTTCTTATTTTCCGCGTTTTGTCCAGAAATTTACCTAGGTTTATCCAATTTTCTGGATTTAACCATAACTCGTAGCATGCCAATCTTTCCCGATTTGAATTTAGAAATCTTTCCGGTAATAACTCGTGATTTACTTCAACTAACAGAATATCAAAGAGCTTCCATTTTTATGACAAATATATATTTTTTTTTAATTTTGAGTTTTTACATTTTTTTTGTTTGGTTCTATCTCCAGAAAAATAAATGGGGCACATTGTTAGTGTTTTCTTACCTGGTTCGTAGATGCTATAAGAATTCAGATGGTGGGTTGGAGCTTTCTTACAGCAGAACAATGAACGATACTTAAGGAACAATAATTTAGCTTTAACTTATAACTCACTAACTCACTGTCACTATTGAACCCGTAGGTTCATGGCCGTGCGGACATAATCTCTCCATACATCCCTATCCCGAGCTAATGTTTTCAAATAATTCCCTTTATAATCTACTCCCCTCAAATTATAGTTAATATTATTCTCCCACACTCATTCTTGGTCTACTGACTGGGCGTTTTTCCTCTGGTTTTCCTACAAGAAGCTTCCACCCAAGTCATTTATTTCCCATTGGTGCCACATGTCCTGCCCATCGCAGTACATTTTTAATTTGATCAGGATTGGCTCCATTTTGCTGAATGTTGTCCAATTGCTTAAGCAAAAAGTTCATAAGTATTTTTTATTCATATCTGTGCTCATTGCAGATGTATACAAGATTGTTTTCACATTTTAGAATTTTTCTGGCAGCTGATCGTCATGAAATTATAAAGTACTTCCACATAATTTATGTAAGAGAAGAATTAGATCCCCTGCGACATGATAATTTAAGAACTTTGGATTTCTCTTTTACCCTGTAATTAAACCTATGTGCATTGTAAAATATCTATATTATATTTTCTTACTGGTTTGTTAACATTTTTCAGAAAGGAAATTTGTGTCATTGGAAGATGTCATTGGAAGATGAGAATGGGTAATAGTTACATTTAAATATAAACATTTGGCACAATATATTTCGGAACAATTGTTTTTATGATAACTTCTTTTGACAAATGTTACATTGGGTGAAACGAATTGTAAAAAGTATATGTGATTCTTGCAAATTATATAAAAAAACCAATAATTATCTTTTATTAGGTAATTATGTTACATTTAAGTACAGTTGTAAAGGAGAAAATAGAACATTAATTATTTTGTAATTACCGTACTTTTTTAGAATAGTCTTGCTAAAACATACAATTTTAATGATTGTGATTTTTTTCTTTTCTTAGGCAAACCGTTATCTAGATAAAATAAAATTATGAAATTGTTCCTTATTCTTCAGTCTCCTAGTTTGTTAATATGCATAAAGTTATGTAGGCCTTTCTGGAGAAATCCCATCCTTAGCAGAATGTAGTTGGTTACTATCCAGCTATCATCCAGCCGCCTACATTGTTTTATTCATATTAATAGTTGAGGAGACTGAATAATAAGGTACAATTTTATAAGTTTATATCATCTGTCTAAACCTCAATGGAATTTTACTATAAATTTGATTAGTATTGAAATTTAGCTGTATCTTATCCATTACAATAAGCATGAGCCCACAATGCACTAATAATACATTTCTGCATT
The DNA here is from genome assembly GCA_030220185.1 of Diploptera punctata. Taxonomy (NCBI): domain Eukaryota; kingdom Metazoa; phylum Arthropoda; class Insecta; order Blattodea; family Blaberidae; genus Diploptera; species Diploptera punctata. The sequence goes on from JASPKZ010008886.1 coordinate 463,485, forward strand.
TGTGTAAAAATCTAATAACTCTGAATTTTCGGTGGAGACTACTATTACATACCTAATCATATATTGATGAAATCCATGGCAAATAACATAACAATGTAACATTTAATTTTTTTAACCTTCAAATAACAGGAAAATACTTTTCCTTTTGAAAATGTTTATATATGTGTTTTAATCTCTTTAACAGAAACTCTGGAGTATATAATTATTATTCTTAAAATGTACGTGTTTATATCAGTAACTGACTTAACTGTAAATTATAATATAGTGTTTTACCAAAGATAGAAAGAGAGGGCGAGAGAGAGAGAGAGAGAGAGAGAGAGAGAGAGAGAGAGAGTAATATATTAATCTCTGTGAATATTTAAATTTTATTTCAACAAGCAATTGCGAATTTAGCAAATATAAGAGAAGTTACAAAGTACATGTTTCGAGTTTTATGTTCTAGTAAGCTTTGGTCACTAATTATACAAAACAAAGATAACTGATGTAACAACTAACGGTTCAACGTTAGTAGTTTTAATTAAAATAAATAATAATTATATGTTCCGTATGAGTTTGTTCATATTATACAATAAATTGAGATGTAGGTACTCACCACTTTAGGAAGCAGGGAAGATACTTTAATTTTCATGTGTTATGTCTTAATTTTGCGAAGAATTCGCCTATTTTACAAACACATTTGAACATCCCCCCCCCCTCTGCAATCCGCATAGACAATTCTCAACCAAAATTAAATTCTGTAATAAATGGAGAAGACTACGTAACAGTGAACTGCATTGTCTTTATAGGAAACCAGATATAATAAGAACAGTTAGGCCTCGTAGACTGCGATGGGCAGGTCATGTGGCACGAATGGGAAATGAAAGAGCTGCAAGGGAGCTTCTTGTAGGAAAGCCAGAGGGAAAACGCCTAGTTGGTAGACCAAGAATGAGGTGGGAGAATAGCATTAACTATGATTTGAGGGATGTAGATTATACAGTGAAGGAATTAAAAAACATTAGCTCAAGATAACGATGTATGGAGAGCATATGTTCGCGCGGCCATGAACCTACGGGTTCGATAGTGCCAGTGAATTAGTTAGTTAGTTAATAGCAATGCACAAAAGTATGGAATTTGACAATCCATGTAAATATTGTTGATGAAAAAACAGCAAAAAAAAAAAAAAGGAACATGTCAATATGTGCTTACTACACTACTGCAAGAAAATGCCGTTTAAACCTGTCATAATCTACTATCACCCGCACTCACCTACTTGAAGAGTAATGAGAGCTGTCATTCATATTACTGCACCATTGATGTGCACGAGAATATCATCAAATGGATTACGTGAAGTGAAACTTGTGCAGAATTAGTTTTCACATAGAATTAATTTCCATTTCCCAATTATTTTTCCATTCCGTCTGTTCCAGAAGTTTTTATCTCATGTAATGGCATTTATTTATTTAAAGGATATCTCTATCCTTGATTCAAATAAAGGAGATAACTGTAAACTTAATATTTGAGATAGGAAACCAAAGTTCGGTAATCAATTTTTATGTGTCACGATATCTTGAAATTACGAGACAAAAAAATCTATAATTTGACAGCTTAGAAGGCCTTTGGCCTTCCAACTGACTGCTGGTCTCACATTCATATGTGTTAAACACAGATGTAGACGTTCATCCAGCTAGAGTAGGGGTGATACGTGATCAGTTTATCGGGTCCGCCAGTAGTTATAGCCGCTTTTTTCAAGCTGGAGCCCTTTTTATTGTAGCTACCTCACGATTTTCGGTTAGTACTAGTCCCATACTGGCCGAAATTCCATGAGAAAATTTGTTCCCCCATGGAGAACCGAACCAGCGCAATTCCTGCAGCTGTGCGAGCAAGATATCTTGTCTTAACTGTTCGGCTACGGCGCGGGATGAAATTACGAGACACAGTAAATTTCAGAAACAAAGTCTGAACCAGAAACACATTTTCACAATGTTTATGTTTTCTATGACTCTAAAGAAATATGAAACAGTATAAGTTACTTGTAGAAATAAAGTTTGAGTTGAAACGTTGATTGTCCAATTAAACTCCGTGGATTTCCAGATTTCTTATAGGTAGGGCCTATTATAGGAACAATAAAAATTGTTACCTTCATTTTATATGCCGTGTTTTATTGCCATTTATTTTCAATTTTGTGGTAGTAATGGAAACTATAAAAAATAATTCTGACGTCATAGTTTACACTAACAAGGGAACTGCCAATCATTGCATGACGAAACCTACATTGAAATTTCTTCCAGAGAAGCTTTGTGATGTACAAAAAATCTGCGGTTTTTAACTTCAAGGCACTAAATTCCAGCGCCAAATATCTCATTTAAAATATGGGCAATTAATACAACTCCTGTATTGGCAGACTGTATAACCCTCACAACCTACCGTCCCGCTTCATTACACTCCGCTTTTAAGTCATATAGGGTTGTATATCTGCTCCTTACAGTGGATTGCCATTGCTGGATTCTAGCTTTGATTTCTGTGCCTTATAGTTAAAAACGGCAACCAATTTTTGGTACGACACAACGCTTCTCTGAGAGAAATTTCAAGGTAGGTTTCGGCATGCAATGGTTGACAGTTCCCTTGTTAGTTTCTGCAACTGATTGTGTAGGTACAGAGTCACAGAGAGCTTATCTGGGTGCTAGACAAAGAACTATTCACACGCTAGAACTACGGAAAATAAGGTTAGACCATCGTTTCCAACCTGGGATTCGCGAACATCCAGGGGGTTTGTAAGGTATTTCAAGGGGTTCGACAAAAGTTTTTCGTAATGGCGGGTTTCGAGGTTAGGCATATTATTGTTTCCTTCATTTCTGCGGCATTATTATTATTATTATTATTATTATTATTATTATTATTATTATTATTATTATTATTTTAAAATCAAATTAACCCTATAATGCACCTTGTTACATATGTGTAACATCGGGAATTTATCATAAGTAATGCCACGAGTGATTTCCAAATTATCGATAAATTCACGACTCACGAAGTGAGGAGTGAATTTATCTAGAGAATTTGGAAATCAAGAGTGGCATTTGTTAGGACTATTTAACGAATAAAATTAAGCTGTTTACTCACAAATCATTATTTAACTATAGTTATTTTAAAATATTTATATATTTAATGTAAACGGCGATGTTTGAAAACAAATGAGAAACGATAGGTACGCTTCTACTGCTTCTTTTGTTTATCACTGCAACCAGATCATACTATTTATTGCCAAAGGAACGCAATATTGTAAGAATGCTCTCTAGTGGAGAAAAAATGAAACACATCAATCTGTATATTAATTCATTTTTGATGTCGTATGATGTAAATATGACAATTATATTTTGCTCGATTATTACCTGGGAAAAAATACATTTAAGAAAGTGCAAACAGTGGTTTCTTTTTTTGGTGGTATAATCAATTGCTACAAATGTTGACATGTAAGCACTATTGTATACAATCTGGTAGCCGTATTTGTTATAGGCTCAGTCACTGCAAAATAACGGTCAGACCTGTTCAGAATATTAAAAAGGAGGAGCTTTGTTTAATATATGATAATCCTAACACTGATAAATATTTCGTGAAACACGACTCTGATTGGTTGTAAAACAGAAATCATTGAAACGTGATTGGTCATTGACTCCCATTTGGGGCATGAGTTAAATAGTCACATTATTGCCACAATAAATTAGTATCTACCGCTAATGTTTGATTTACAGTTATGTAACAACGTTAGGAACGCATTTCATTTCGCTGTAACTAGGCCTATATATGTTGTGTAAGTTTTAAGCCGTAACTAGAGTAACTTTAGGTTTTAACCGTTAAGGGTTAGTTAATTTAAGGTTATTAAACCTTTTGCTTGGAATTAAATTTTATGCATGTCTACTGTATGTGTATTTAAAAGTCAGTGGTACACCAAACTCAGATCGTTGTGGAAGGGGTTCGCGAGTCGAAAAAGTTTTGGAATTGCTAGGTTAGACCATGTGGCACCAGTAAACTTGTATATGAAATGCATACCGGTACTTCGAAGAATTGTTTGTGATGTTTACAATACTAACTTACTGGCAGTATCGAACCCGTAGGTTAATGACCGCGCGAACATAAGCTTTCCATACATCCCTATCCTGAACTAAAGTTTTCCAATCATCCCCTGTTAATTTACTTCCCTCAAATCATGGTTAATGTTAATCTCCCTCTTCATTATTGGCCTTTGGCATGGATTCACTGAACTAATATCCGCCCGGAAAACCGAATGGGGGACTATTTTACCTCCAGAAAATGTTATTCCAGTAGAATCCATATTCGTGTTGATGGACGATTAATTTTTACGGCGAAAGATCACCACTCTCTCCACCAATGTGCTTTCTTCTCTTCTTCTTCTTCTTCTTCACTTCACGGGCTAGGCAAAATGCCTGTTCCGCCTCACAGTTGTTCTGTTTTTTTTTCGTCTTACTTATCGCCATCGACCAGTCCGGCATGGGTAACTCTTCCAGCAGCAATGCTACCGCCGGCATAGTTCTTGGGGTCATTTAAGTACGCAAGCCACTCCACCACTACAAGGTAAATATATCATTGATGGGTTTTGTTTACAACGAGAACGTCAAGTGCCCTCCCCCGGAATAATTTAATACTAGCGTAAACAATGGAATCAAGTAGTTTTGAACTCAAGAGTTCAGTTCGATCAGTTATGTATGCAGTGCTTGTATTCTACAGCTCACGGATCTCGTGGTGATTGAAATATGCAGTTCTGGCCATAGTTTGTATCGCTTTTTACAAAACATCTACTGTATAATTATTATAGTAAAGATTACATATATATACTAGCTAATGCCTGTTCTACGCTCCTACGCCTAAATAAATTAAATATGATGGCTAATACTCGGCGTGCATTGCTACGCCTAAATATAATTCATATTTTATTTTTAACCGGCCGCGGTGGACTAGTGGTTATGCTCCTTGCCTCTGGTCACGAGGGTCGCGGGTTCAAACCCGGCCGGAGTCAATGGATTTTTAGGATGAAAAAATACAAGCAGCAAGTCCTCCGGGAGGGACTTAAAGCCGTGGGTCCCGAGTCTGAAGATATTCAGGCTCCTAAAAGATCATTACGCCTGAATGAAAAGGCCTCTAAGCAAAATTTACCGAATTTTTCCGTCCTAGTACTACCTTGGTTTCCTAGATGTCAGTATGAGGTGGAACGCTGACCACGGACCACTCAAATAACATCTATACGGAAACAAGTGTAACTAAATTAGTATGGTTTAAATTCTTCCCTGTAGGGGGAGAGCGCCTAAATCTCTGTTAAGGGAAACATGGGCTTACAAGAAGAAGATTTTATTTTTATTTGAATAAGTAAACAAAAAACTAGAGGTTAATTAAATTATATGGATTAAATTGCGACGTACCCAATATATTGGTTGTTGGAATCAAATTTTAAATTCAAACTTCAGGTAAACCCCTACTTCGAATGATCAGATTTCGCTGATTTTTGGACAGTATCTACCTCGGTTTATTTCACTAGCATATACCAAGTTTCGTTGTGAAACATGGGAAATTGCGACCGACAGATGGATATTTAAATTTTTGTTTCAGGTGAATTCCTATACCTAATGGTTTTAGAGAATAATAGATAGCGACTAAAGACTCCCCGTATCTGAAAACCTGTATGTACAAATTTTCATAATATATATGTTGCGTGGTTCAGAGGTCAATAAATCTCAAACGTACACACATTCACTTTTATATAATCATATATAAGTCAAATTACCATCATGTATTCATTTTATTTCTTTATTCAGCTCGGAGGGAAGTCTGCCTGAGCACCGTGACCAGAAAGATCTATTGCGCTATCCCAGCATTATTGAGATGAGTGGATTGAAAGTCTACTCTGCGGAGTTACGTAAATTGTAGGTTGTTCTCCAGGTTTGACACACCCGGTTCTACTCCCATGACCCATACCGTCATTTTTGGATTGGGGCCATGGCCGTAAGGAGAAACTACAACTCTCCCGTTGCCCCCTTCCGCCCTTTTTTATCACTCAGGCTCGGAGTCATGCGGCAGTATTCTGGTGAATCCTGTTAGATCCCTAAAATCACATATTTTGAACGCCGTGGATTGCCAACCAAACCATTTTTAACATAACATGAAACGAGGTGAGATGTAATATGAAATTATGAATGAGAAATTAAATGACATGGGAGGAGAGTGTTTAGTGTTGTGGAACTAATTCATGGAGCAGGAGAATCCCAAGAGAAACCGAAAAATTCCATTAGATCCACCACCAGTTCTCCTCCGCAACCGCTAGGAATCTTTCCTCTCAGGCATCTGAGGACGTTAACCACGCGTTTACGGATACGGTAATATTATTACCATTATGAAATTCGCGATATTTGTGCAAGGATTTTGTTTTGTTATAGACAGACCTCCATTTTTAAATGCTACTAATAAATAACTCTGAATAATTACGAGTATGTAGCCTATTACTGGAGAAGCGTTTTGGAAATATTCAATTAAGTTAATAGCTCACTTAAAGTTTACTCACAATTTCTTTTATAGATCAATATAACAATTTATTTTTAACGTTCCATCTATTTTTTGCACAAGATGTATCATATATAGCATATAAACTAAACAAGTAATATGGGAAAATGTAGGAAACGTAGGACCTGGTAACAGTTTAGAGATTATTGTATTTTTTTACTGAATTTTAAAATTGTTATTCCATGTTTTTGTATCAGCAACATGATATTTGCTTCTATTTTCAAAATATATTTATATGTCATCACCATCATGAACTTATTTAGGTTCAGGTTGTTTATGAGATCTCAAAATGTGGTTGCTCAGACCATCTTAATTTTGGTCTTCCTTCATCTCGACGTCTTTTAAGTTTGATACTACAGTGCCAATTTAGGAACGCGAGATGTGCCATTCTTTGATAATACTGAATTTCTTCAACTATATTTTGAACTTTTAATTCATTGCGTATATCTGTGTATCTTTGCTTGTCCATTTTGATTAAACCTAGGAGTGGACGTATAAATCTCATTTGTGCCGCTTGAAATTTTTATTTGATTTTATAATTTAGTATCCAATTTTCGCTGTTTTATTTTTTCTGTTCTGATTTTGCTGTCGCATTGTGTTATCTCAATTTGATTACAGATTAATTTGTTTACTAACATTTCTTTTTATGACTCCCATTTATTGCATTGTATTTCTAATAACTTTATCTGTGTGTCATTTCTTATATCAGACTATTTAACTCATGCTCCAAAAGGGAGTCAATGACCAATCACATTTCAATGATTTTTTATTTACAACCAATCACAGTCGTGTTTCGTCTCGAATTTATCAACTAAAGTTTATCATATTGAAGAGAGCACCTCCTTTTTAACATTCTGAATAGTTCCTAGCATTATTTTGCAGTGACTGACCCCCCAAGAAATACGGCTACCAGATTGTATATATAGTGCACAAATGTCAGCGGATGGTGTATGCGGGAGATAATATAAAAACATTTGTAGCAATTGATTATACCATATAAAAAAACCACTCTTTGCACTTTCTTAAACGAATTATTTTCCAGGAAATGGCGTTGCAGAAAAATATAATTGATATATTTACATCATAGGACATCATAAATTAATTAATTCCTATAAGTAGTATTAGTATTCAAATGTTCTGAAGCTCTTGATTTGTCATCATTCACTTGTTAATACCTATAATGTTGGTTATAAATTTCTCCGCTAGGTTGCATTCTTACAATATGGCGATCCTTTGGCAATAAGGAATATGATCTGGTTGCAGTGATGAACAAAATAAGCAAATGAAGCGTACCAACAGTTTCTCATTTGTTTTCAAACATCGTCGCTTACATTAAATATATAAATATTTTAAAATAACTATAGTTGAAAAATGATTTGAGAGTAAACAGCTTAATTTTATTCGTTAAATAGTCCTAACAAATGCCACTCTTGATTTCCAAATTATCTAGATAAATTCACGTGAATTTATCGATAATTTGGAAATCACTCGTGGCATTACTTAAGATAATATCTGATATTATTAGGTGGCCGAGGCAATTAAATTTAGAAACCTGTTCTATGATTCTTTCGTCTAATTCTGTTTAACTCTACATAAGTGCTTTCCACACATACCAATAGATTTATCTTTATATCTAATAAAATTACTTCTAAAAGAAATAATTATCTTAAATTGAGAATAATGTTAAATTCCTGTATAGAATTTAAAAATAATAAATCAATTAAAGTGTAAGAGAGGTCCGCAGGAATTACTTTTACTTAACGACGCTCTTTGTAGCCTTAGATCATACGTATATCGCAGTTCAATTCTGGATGTGAAAGAACCTACAGTTTGTTTTCAGAGGCCTCTTATTTTAGGTTGAATATTTTTAAAAATCGATTTTATGGGCAATATTTTAGATTTAGCGGTAATTGGAACAGATATACACATAATTTTGTAGGGTTTTACTGCAACACATTGCAAACATGTTTGATATAGCACAGATTTACTTAATTAAATTAAAATCAGTGTCGAGTTAGTAATGTTATTGTGGGAATGTGGTTTAAAACAAACATCCTTGTCCTACTTTTTGTGCTATTTGTTAATCAGATTCAGCCATCCCGTTATCAATATCACTAATAACTATCGCTAACCATATCACATATTTTATTTATGGTCATTATCTCTTTACCATAATATATTAATGGGTGTTACTGATATGTTTTTATTTGTAGCTTTCATACGAATATAATGATGTCTTTCTTCTTCTTCTTCCTTCCAAGTATTAGGCCAAGGCCTGCTACGATCCTATAGAAAATTTTCCCTCCAGCGTTTCATAGGACGGCCCAGTGATCTTCGTCCTCTTGGTATATAATTATAAACAGCTTTGGGGATCCGATTTGAACTCATTCTTCTCGTATAAGACTTGAAAGCATAATAATAGTCCCTTCGATTGGTTGCTGGCCAAAGGAAGGCAAGACCAGTGATGGGGCTGCCATCTTATAGCCTCTGGTCAGGCTTTTCTGGAGAAGAAAAGAAAATAAAGGAAAGAAGAAATGGAAGAAAGGAAAGACTCCCTAGCCCTCGGATGCCCTAATAGCGTCGGGGTCGAAAAAAAACAAGAGGTAACCAAGAGAGGTTAGATAGTAAAGTTAAAAGAGTGCAAAACACAAGTAAGTGGAAGAAATGTTTTGCTCAGCTTGGGCACCTTGTGGTCGCCATCCACATATCCCCTAGATGAGGACCCCTGAGGGAATATAATGATGTAATTTGATTATGTAGCCGTGAATGAGCGTCTAATACGATGTAAGATTATCAAGAATTCCAATTAATCACAACTGATTACACTGAGCAACAAAAAAAAAAAGAAATTTTTTCTTGTCTCAGTAAGAAAAATATGTGATTGTGATAGTACGTTTTCTCCTGAATTCAAATATGATATCGGTTTTTATCCATCATGCAAGGTTTCCGAGACACAGGCATTTATAATTTCAAACACTTTAATATTTTCTACATTCGTAACTACAAATATTCGAACGTTCGGATTCACCTAGAAAGTAAGAAATGACGATTTTCTGCTATATTTCGCCTGTAGAGCATCTCTCTTGATGATCCAACAATAATCAGCCAGCATATTAGGATTCCATTTGCCTTGATATCTCTTTTCTATAGCTGAAAACCATTTGAGTTAGCTCATTTGGTTTTATTTTCAATGGACAAATAGACGAAAAAACGTTTATTAAAAAAATAATTATTTAAATCCATTAATTGAAATTGAAATAAGAGGGAGAAGTTATATAGTATCTTCCTGGAGTTCGGAATTCCTAAAAAGTTAGTTAGACTTATACGAATTTGTCTGAATGGCTCAAAGAGTAGGGTGCGTGTAGGCAAACAATTTTCAGACACTTTTGAAATCCAGAATGGGTTGAAGCAAGGAGATGCACTATCTCCTCTACTATTTAATTTTGTACTAGTGCTTCTAGAACTTGCCAATAAATCTTTAGAGAATGAGGAAGGCGTACAACTGAATGGTATTAATAAGCTATTAGTTTATGCTGATGATGTAGTACTACTGGCCGATAGCGAGGAGATACTAAAGGCCAACACGCACACACTATTGAGTAACTCTAAGGAATTAGGACTGGAAGTAAATATCAGTAAAACTAAATATATGGTCACACGTAGAAATTCAGTATATAATGGAAATGGACAGCTAATGACAAATGAGGGAAATTTTGAGGAAGTGGCTGAATTCAAATACCTAGGAACAATAATCACAAATAGGAATGAGATGCACAAAGAAATTAAACATAGGCTCAATTCTGGAATTGCATGCTATTATGCATTGCAGAGACTTTTGATGTCTCAACTCCTTTCAAAAAACGTTAAGCTGAAAATATACGTATAAAACTATTATTCTACCAGTTATTTTATATGGGTGCGAAACATGGGCTCTTACTTTAAGGGAGGAAAGGAGATTACGAGTATTTGAGAATAAAGTTCTTAGGAAAATGTTTGGACCAAAGAGAGATGAACAGACAGGTGAATGGAGAAGACTACATAACAATGAACTACATGGTCTTTATAGGAAGCCAGATATAATAAGAACAGTTAAGTCTCATAGACTGCGATGGGCAGGACATGTTGCGCGTATGAGGAATGAAAGACGTGCATGGAAACTTCTTGTAGGAAAGCCAGAAGGAAAACGCTCAGTTGGTAGACCAAGAGTGAGGTGGGAGAACAACATTAACTATGATTTGAGGGAAGCAGATTATACAGGGAATAATTGGAAAGCATTAGCTCAGGATAGGGATGTATGGAGAGCTTATGTCCGCGCGGCCATGAACCTACGGGTTCGATAGTGCCAGTGAGTAAGTAAGTAAGTAATTGAAATTGAAATATAAAACTGTGGGTGATGGAGAAATTCTGAATACATATTTGAAAACACGATAAAAAACTTCATTAAGTACAACTATTGGCACTCATCAGACAAAAATCATGTTGACCAGTGCTATCGCCATAATTGTATCGTTTTCTTGTTACACTTTCCTCTTATCATACATAACTAACTAACTCGCTGATACTATTGAACCCGTAGGTTCATGGTCGCGTGCACTTAATCTCTCCAAGCAACCCTATCCCAAGCTATTGTTTTCTAATCGCCCCTGCATAATCTAGTCCCCTCTAATTGTGACTAATGTTCTTCTCCCACGTCATTCTTGTCCTGCCTACTGGGAGTTTTTTTCTCTAGCTTTCCTACAAGGTTCATCTTTCATTCTCCTTTATTGCCGCACGTCCTGCCTATCTTAGTCTTCGAGACTTCACTTGTTTTGTTTCATGTGGTTTCCATAAAGATCATGTAGTTCACTGTTTTGTAATCTTGTACAGTAATCGGTCTGTTCGTCTCTGTTTTGTCCAAAAAAATCCTAAGAACTTTATTATCAAATACTCGTAATCTTTTCTCCTCCCTTAAAATAAGAGTCCATGTCCTAATATTCCGTCGTCCTATGAACATTGTGTGTGAGATTTTGGCATGGATTCCCCGAAGTAATCACCGCCGGAACCGAATGGGGGCTATTTTACCTCCGAAAAGTTTTACCCCAGTGGAAAATATGCCCACGTGTCTTGTCGGTTGTATTTTTACGGTGAAATATCGTCACTCTTTCGACAAAGGCAATTGTTTCGTCGGGTTATCGCCTTTGATCTTTCCGGACCTGTATGCAGTATTATTATTTTTTATTACACCGTTCAACGGATCAACGTAAAAAAACATGATAACTTATTTTTATAAACGTTTGTGTAAATTGTGATGGGCATGGTGATCAATATAAATCAATAGCATATATACTTCAATATGTTATAAAATTTTAATTGAAGAAGTAAAGCAATTTTTCAGCAACAAGAAAATTATTTAATTTACAATATTAATCTCTTCTATTGGAAGCAGAAATTAAAATCCTGGAGTATACATTCATAACCGTAAATTTTACCATTTTAAGTACATTTCATGGATATTTTTGTTCTTATTATAATATAAGTTAAAATAAGTACAACTACTAGTCTAGAGTCTATGAAGTGATATTCTGGATCTCTCTCTTCATTAAGGTTGATAAATAGCACTGGCAAAAAAAGTACTTCATAAAAATTAGATTAACTGGAACTGGGGTGTCTTTTTGTCCTGAATTCAAATATACTTAACATTTTTTAGGTCAGACATGTTAATAAAACGTTTAAATGTTTGTAGAATTATTATTTACATAACGGTAAACGATAAACACATAGGCTAATTAATTTGGAGTTACCTAAAATATTGTACACAATGATTTTCGGCTACATTTTTCCTTTTTATTGATTGTCTTCATTGTCCGCCATTAATCAGCCAGGATATTAGGACTCATTTCGTTTGATATCTCCTTTTCACGAGAAAAAAAAATTGTGAGAATGCTCACCATGTTTGTCAATCGCTTCTCCAGGATTTTCTGTGAAGATTCCAGGTGGGAGTCCAAGAAGTGAAGTTTTAGTGACATGTTTCCTCCATAGCTATTAGTTTACAAGAAAATCACCACATATATTTTTCAATGACTTCCATGCAGCATTTTACTTTGGATTCAATATTTTACCAACATTTTCATGATTAGTTTATTATCTTATTTGTACGTTATAAATAATATCCCTTCTTTCAGTTTTAAACATTATCTTTGGAAAGTGTCTATTCAAAGCATATAAATGCAATGTAAATTCTATCCGTGACTTTGAAAGTTTTCATGAGTGCCAGTTTTTATGCATTTTTTGAAGATTTCCTAATTGTGTAGGCCTATTTGGCAATTTTTGGCCCAATATTTATATATTGTGACTTCCCACTCCTGCTTTCCCATCCACATAAGAAACAGCAGAATATTTTGTATACAAGTTAATAAAACAGTAATAGATCTATTGCTAATCTCGCAGATATTCCACTTTGCACCTATACTGAATTTTTCTAAGAGTATTTTTATATCCCGTTTTCATATCATTGGCATGCGCCATAAGTATAGATGGGAATTTATTTTCATTATGCAGCAATGCAGATTTTAAACAATGTTTTATGATTCCATGAAAAATCGCCACTGATCTGAAGATGGTGATTGTCCATGAATCTCCGTTACTGAATTAACTATATTACAAAAAATATAGACATATAACTTTATAAATAAGTAGACCTAGTTTCTGAAATCGCTATTCCAACTAAGATAAATGCATCTTTGTATTTTATATGGTACATTCCAACTTTTGAGCCTGGAACTTAAAACTTTCATCAGTTCTTTACAAAACTTTAAATCTCGAACAAGGGTATTTAGATCTACTTGAGTTATTGAGTGAGATGAACTTCTTTTGAATATAGTATCACTTCTATGCTCTTTTTCCTTCAGTATAAACTGGTTCGGGTTCGAAACTACGACTTAAGATCACAAAATTATGTAACTTTAAAAAAATACTCAAAAATTCTAGTACAAATGAACGTCTTTAAATATATAAATGGAAAAATAATCAAAAATTATATTCATACTTGTCTTTTAAATATCATGTTGTCGACAAATTAGTTGACTGGCTTTTTCAAGTTTCCGCCATTTACTTACTTTACCTGATTTTTCCCCCATGCGTAACAATACTTAATGGTATTCAATATTCTTAAAAGTGATTATGAATTATCGTTAAGATTATTACATAATCATCATCATAGTCCATATACGAATTTAGGTCATTTGTTTGCCTGTTTTGGCCTCAATAGAAATACTATCCAAAAGTCTTTTGAATGGACGTCCTGGTATTTTTCGTCCATTGGGTTTATAGCTTAACATTTGTTTGGGTATCCTATGATCCTCAATGCGATGATCGTGTTTCATCCATCTTGATTTATAATCAGAACTTTTGTTTTCTAAAGGTCCATGTGTAATTAATCTAAGATGTCTTCATTTTTTTTTACGATCTAGTAGTGTGTATCCTGCAATACTTAGAAGATATCTCATTTCAGCAGATCTAAGTATCTGTACATCTTTCTGTTTTAATATACATTCTTCGCTACCATACAAAAGAGTTGAAAGAGTCTGTGATTTATACTCTTATAATCTTGAATGTGTTTTTTTTGTAACTAACTGTGGTTTTAAGATAGAATTTATTAACTGTTATTAAGACAAATATACTTTTAAAATAAGAACAGTATAATAACGTAAAACACTACATTTAAAGGGAAAACAGTTAATGAGAAACAAAATAGCAGTTTTGAGGTTTCACAACTTTGTAATGGCTCCTGCTAACCATAACAATACAGTATCTAAACATAGTGTATGAATATGAATGAGTTTATACAATATTGTTTTCAATAAAATGTACACATGAGCGATCAAAATTTCCTACAGTTAACCTTACTGTTACTTTAAAAAATGTAATATAGGGTAAAGGCAATATACAGAGTGTATCAAAAAGGATGGCGCAAACTTACATGGTTGAATGTACACGGTAATAGAAGCAACAATGTCCCAGTAAACATGGGTCCGCAAACGAGTTGTTTGCGAGATAATTACGAATGTATGGTTACAAGCCGCCACTGACTTCACCGTAAACATCGTCCTAGTTAGTACAAATTAATTTTAATTTAGACTTTACTATTAATTTTTCAACTAATTTAATTCACATTTCACACTTCATTTCACTTACCTGTTTCCTGTTAAATGAGGTGTTCGAAGTGTCTTCCTTGCATCTGGATGCAATACTGTTCTCGTCTCTGTAATGAATGTCGAATTCTTTCGAAAACCCCTGGATCATTTTTGAATTCTTGACAAGCATGTACAACTCTCTACTCCAGTTCTTCAAGCGTGTTAACGGGTGTGCTGTAAACACTTCGCTTTTGAGGTGACCCCATACACAAAAATCCAAAGGATTTAGATCAGGTGGTCTTGGAGGCCAAGGTACAGATCCGCCTCGACCTATCCATCTTTGGCCGTACCTGTTACAACAATGACGTCAGTGGCGGCTTGTAACCATACATTCGTAATTATCTCGCAAACGGCTCGTTTGCGGACCCATATTTACTGGGACATTGTTGCTTCTGTTATCGTGTACTTTCAACCATGAAAGTTTGCGCCATCCTTTTTTATACATCCTGTATATAAAAAAGTAAAAAAAAACATTAAAAACTGTGCTTGATAAACAAATTCTGATTTTGTACTTCAATTGTTCACGGATCAGGCTTGTTTTACCCGTGATGATATTTTTAATTGCCGTAATAACCACATCTGGAGCGATGTAAATTCATGCGCCACCCTCGTGGCTATTCACCAGCAATGAATCTCGATCAACATGTGGGCTGGAATTGTTCAGGACCAATTACTAGGATTTATCTCCTGCCACCCCCGTTTGATTGGTCACCGTTATCTGCAGTTCATTCGACATGTGTTCCCAGGGTTGTTGGAGACGGCACCTCATGTTGCCCGCGAGAGGATGTGACTGCGAATGGTCGGGGCGCCTTCTCAATTCGATGTTGCCATCTGTTGGTGCCTTGATCGAAAATTCCCTAATCGTTGGATTAGAAATGGAGGTCCTGTCCCATGGCCACCGCGGTCGCCGAATCTCATTCCCCTGGATTTTTTGGGGGGGCGCATTTGAAATCGTTGGTCTACGAAACCCCAATAGACACTGACGAGGAACTACGTACTAGGGTCCTAGCTGCCGTCTCGTTATACAACATAAAAAAACTCCTGGCGCGACAGGCCTACAAGGCCCTTAGCCTACCGACCGGCTGCTGGCCTCACATCCACATGTGTCAATCACAGAGGTAGATGATAATAAGTCAGTGTAGGGGTGACATGTGGTCAGCATGTCGAGTCCCCCAGCCGTTATATCTGGTTTTCTCAACCTGGAGCCGCTACTTATTGTAGCTACCCAAATGCATCACGATGCTGGGTGGGCACCGGTCCCATACTAGCCGAAATACCATGATAAAATTTCTTCCCGCATGGAGACTCGAACCAGCGCAAGTCCCGTAGCTCTGCGCCAAGGCTTCCTGCCTTAACCACTCAGCTACGGCGCGGGACCGTTATACAACATACTACAGGAATATTTGATAGAGTTCGACAAAATCTTTTGCGCCGGTGTCATGACTGCATTGAGGATCGTGGTCGCAACTTTGATCAACTGCTATGATCCGTAACGAATTTCTATGGAATGCACATTGTTTTTGCAGTAAATAATGAGTTATATATATATATATATATATATATTATATTTAAAAAAATAAAACATGAACTATACATTTCTGGTCATACGTTTCTTATAACAAAATGTTCAGCTTGTGTCCTCTGTTATATATCCAATTTGACCCAAATGTTTGGAGACACGATATATTATATATATATATATATATATATATATATATATAGATATAGAGAGAGAGAGAGAGAGAGAGAGAGAGAGAGAGAGAGAGAGAGAGAGGAACTTCGGATAATATGAATCCCTGTTTTGAATTTGTTTTATACTTTTAATTAAGGGGTTTGAATTTTGTTTAATTACAGTAATTATCATTCATGTTGTAACTATGAAATAGCATTGTTATTTTATTCAAATAATATGGAAACTTTTAATATGGAAACATCTTCATAATTTATACACTTTTTTACATTACACGAAAGGTCCACTTTAACCTCCATAGAGCGCGAGTTATATATATGTATACGCTGAGGTACAGACTCAGAGATCCGGGTTCGAATCCCGTCCAGGCATTTATTTTTCTTATCATACCATATATATATATATATATATGTATATATATATATATATATATATATATATATATGTATATATGTATATATATGTATATATGTATATATATGTATATATGTATATATGTATATATATGTATATATGTATATATATATGTGTGTATATATATATATATATCCATAGCACAACAGACCTGGAAAGCCCTTTCCCTACCAGCCGGCAGCCTGCAGCCGACTTCAGATGCACATATTTTAATAATAGAGGAGGACGAACATGTAACCAATATAAGGGTGACATATAGTCATCATGTCGGGTCGTCTAGGTGTTACAGTTAGCTTTTCAATCTGGAGAAAGTACTTATATCAACTACCCTAATTCCTCACTATGGTCGATCGGAACCGTCTTCTTATTGATATATTGGTCAAAATATCAGGAGGAAGTCTTCCTCCATGAGAACAGAACCAGCGCAAGCTCCTTAGCTCTGCATAAAGTATGATGCCTTAAACCGCTCGGCAACGGGGCGGGCGGAAGAATATATATATATGGCCCACCGCTGTGGTCTCAACGTAGCGTGCTACCTTGTCACGCAGCGGACCCGTGTTCGATCCCCGGTCGTGGCAGTTTTTCTGGGTGAGGTTTTTATCGGGGTTTTTCCTCACCTGTAAGACAAATGTCAGGAAAACTTTAAGGCCCAAACGGTCCCCGAAATCATATGGCCATCATCATCATGCTTCACCGGTCTGGAAAGCAACGGCAAGCTAACACACCTACAATTCCCTAGTAAAACTGCAAGCATAACATGAAAATGCTATGATTGCAGTGAAGGACGTGCCTTCGGGCAGAATTATTATGGATGGATGGATATATATATATATATGAGAGAGAGAGAGAGAGAGAGAGAGAGAGAGAGAGAGAGAGAGAGAGAGGTGAATGAGGACAGATAGGGATATAATCATATAACATATTTTATTCCTAGGGTGAGTTGAGTTGCAAAGAAAATGATAAAAAAAAGTGAGAGAGAATCTATTATGCCTGGTTTTATATATCTATGAGTGTATAAAGTATATATTTTTTCTGAATATATAATTATGGAACAGGATTAAACACGAACGTATATACATCCCGTTGCGCAATGTAATAAACAATATATTATTTATTAAAGTCTAGTAAATTCCAGTATTTTTCTTGAAGAGAGGAAACATCAATTTCTGATTCTCCATACGTTTCCTATTTTTTTCCCGTTAAAATTAAGATTTTAACGTGGATGTATATTTTATTCGAAGACCACAGATATGACAGTGAGGTTTCTTTGTCTCTCTTTGGGCATTAATATTAAAATCTGCTGCATTGTTATGCATCATGCATCACAGCGTACGGTATCTTAGCTTGTCTCCGAAACAATAGAAGTCATGTGTGCGGAATAACAAAGTAGTCTGGTTTTGTCACAGCTGGACCATAAAATCTCAGAACTCTATTCATCGTGTCTGAAATGTTGTGTCCACCGAACTTGCTAATCTCCTGCGATATTTATATGCTTTTATCTAAAATGTCTCTGAAGAATAAAGCCTGGTTTATTGCTCAATAATACCTTTATATTACCAGTACCTGCTCTAAATCACTGGTTATTTAGTGTTTTTTATCAATGTGATATTAAAATTTTCTGCATAATTCGAAAGTAGTACAGTTTGAACACGGCTATTTAACTAATGCCCCAATGGTAGTCAATGACCAATCATGTTTCAATGAGTTTTGATTTACAACCAATGACAGTCGTGTTTCACGTCGCTCTTTATCGATTTCCCCACATGAGCTCCTGCTTCTAGGATAAAGAAAGCTCCTCCTTTTAATATTCTGAACAGGTCAGAGCATTACTTTGCAATGACTGAGTCTCCAACAAAATACATTGAATATAGCAAATAATGAACAGATTCCTTGATTTTGCTGAGTTCTTTACTAAAAAAATAAATTAATAACCTATAATGTTGATTATAATACACAGTTTGACGTTATTCATTATTTCTCCACTAGGTGCATTCTTACAATATTGCGATCCTATATGGCTATAAATAACATGATCAAGTTGCAGTGAATAAACATAACCTCGCATTTATGATTTTGTTTTCAAACATCGCCGTTTACATTAAATATATAAATATTTTAAAATACCGGTAAAAATATTTAAATAATTATTTTTGAGTACACAGCTTAATTTTATTCGTTAAATAGTCCTAACAAATGCCACTCTTGATTTCCAAATTCTCTAAATAAATTGGAAATCACTCGTAATATTACTTATGAAAACCTATTTCCAAAAATAGTTATTTATAAAGTATTTACTACTGTTACTTTTAAAGACTGTCTTTCTATCAGTAATTCCATCCATCCATAGTAATTCTGCCCGATGACAGGTCCTTCACCGCAATCATAGCATTTCCATGCTATTCTTGCAGTTTTACTGCGGTGTAGTAGCTTCCTGTTGCTTTCCGCACCGGTGAAGGGTGATAAGGATGATGATGATGGCCATATGATTTCGGGGACCGTTTGGGCCTTAAAGTTTTCCTAACATTTGTCTTACAGGTGAGGAAAAACCCCGATAAAAACCTCACCCAGAAAAACTTACCCCGACCAGGGATCAAACCCGGGCCCGCTGCGTGACAAGGCAGTACGCTACCTCGAGACCACCTCTATAATCAAGAATTAATATTTATAGGGATAACTATTATATTCGGTGGACTATCAGTAATTAGGTACTTGTAATTTATTATTTAATTTCTAATTATATAATGGGAAAGTTCACAGTTATGATATACTGACAACTTCATTGCCTCAGATGCAATGGTTCGATCCCAGTTAGGACAGTTTTCCTGAGTGAGGTGATATTGGTTATATATTTTCACCTGTAAGACAAATCTCAGGAAACCAATGCTTAAATAGTCCCCGGACACTATCTGGTCACTCACAATCATCCGTTTATATTCACTAGGCTTAGGGTAAATGTAGGAGTAATCCATACTCAGGATTTAAAACCCTATAAAATCCCTAGTCCTTGGCAGAATCGGAGGGAGTAATTTTATTAATGATTTATCCTGCATTGCACTATAGAACATAAGTCCATGCTGTTTGTATTGTCCATCAATTAGGCTTGTTTATCTAAGTTCAAGATCAAAAGCATTTCTGAGCATTGGTTCACTATGGCAATATATACTCAGTTTACATTCCTCTATCATCTGAATAATTGCACCTTAATTATTATTAGTGACACCATTTATATTAATTACTATAGCAAGAATAATTTGCTGAAATAATTTGCCTGTGACGCATGTTGAACAGCAGTGATGGTTATTTTCCTTTCGTTGAACTATGCTTGAAAGTATAGACAGCCAGTTTTCCAAGTCCTTTTCCCCCCGATATTTTTAACTGTGTGCTGAAATATGTACCAAATCTTCAGAATGCATTAATTATTGATATTTCTTTAATTTTTGTTGCTAATGTAAAAATCTGTTTTATTTGCTTTGAGTAAATTCCCCTGTGACGATCCTTTGGGGGCTATCAAAATTTGCTCTTTGCGCAAGTGGAAACTACAGAAAACCCAGGTCTGAATAGCTGGTCTAGTGTCTTTCGCCAAATTTGGCATATGTATTGTAGACTATGAAGGCAGAGAGCCTACTCATTTATTGATTTGTAAGTAATTACAATTTTTTAAAAATAATATTAGTTTTAGTATAAAATTATTATATTATATTATATTAAAGTAATAATTTTTAAACAATATTAGTTAGGCAACTGATCCATCCGAACAGTGCCGCGTGTAGACCAATCAATAACCAAAGGTGTTCCTACATCTCGGCTTTAAAACATGCAGTAGCGGAAGAGCTACAGGAAGGGAATGAATCAAATATGACATTACAGAGTATTCACTGGGGTAATCAAGAAGGGCAATTGTTAGCACTCCACGTGTTCTTCTACAAGTTTTTTCTTTATGACTCCTCTCCCATTCAGCGTGTGGTTTCTTGTAAAATTATTCAGTTTTTTTCCCAAACCTATTAGCATGGCCTTAGTACTATTCTGAAAATATCAAAATGTATGTAATTGTCAACATGTTAGAAGTTCTGAGGATGAAGAGTGAAAACCCGGCCGCGTCCAATGATTTTTAAGAGGTTAAAACCCTAATGTGACTTGTTTCGGAAGCCGTAGTTTCCAATTAGTAGATTGCTGAAGTAATGATTTCCAAGTCTGAAGTTATAGACATATCAGATTTATTCTTCGTGAATGTTTCTGTGAGCAATTGAAAATTTTACATCTTGGAAGTGAGTTACTAGCCCTTCTTCCAAGACCAGGCATGGGGGCCTGTTGGTAGTTACACTATCGCCTGTATAGCTCATGGAGTCATTAGGACTCACAAATCCCACCACCATGTCAAGGTAAAGATACCGATGGAGGGGAGTGGAGAACAGTAGATTAGTGAAGTAATTACGTGACTGGATACCTAAGCAGAAAAGGCCTTTAGGAAGACCACAACTACGATGGAAGAACGTCACCATACCCCGTATCTGTAGTGAATGAACACGCAACAAGCTGCCAGCTTTCATGTGTAGAGGAATAAGATGAAGATGAAGAAGAAGAAGAAGAAGAAAAAAAGAATATGATTTATTCTGGATTATATTCATGTTCTTTAGGATATATTCTTGAATTATTATTATTATTATACATTGATTTCCTTTACTAACTAACTCACTGGCACTATCAAACCCATATGTGCATGGTCGCACGGACATAAGCTCTCCATATATCCCAATCCTGAGCCAATGTTTTCCAATCAACCCCTGTATAATCTACTTCCCTCAAATCATAGTTAATGTTATTCTCCCACCTCATTCTTGGTCTACCAACTGGCCGTTTTCCCTCTGGTTTTCCTACAAGAATCTTCCATGCACGTCTTTCATTCCCCATTCGTGCCACGTGTCCTGCCCATCGCAATCTATGAGACTTAACTGTTCTCATTATATCTGGCTTCCTATAAAGACCATGTAATTCAGTGTTATGCCGTCTTCTCCATTGACCTGTCTGTTTATCTCTCTTTGGTCCGAAAATTTTCCTAAGAACTTTATTCTCAAATAATCGTAATCTCCTTTTCTCCCTTAAAGTAAGAGTCCATGTTTCACATCCATATAATATAACTGGTAGAATAATAGTTTTATATATTTTCAGTTTAACGTTTTTACATTGATTTGCTTTATTATTTTCATTTATTAAATACAATTATTACCTTTTATTGATTTTCATAAATATTTATTGTATTCAATAATCACATTAAAATGTATTTGTGTTTGTGAAGAAGATTTCACTGATTGAAATATCTATAAAATATCTATAACACTTTGATAGTTTTATTTAATAAATAAATATTATGTATTTTCTTCAAGTAAACACCAAATAAGTTGATTATTTAAATTTGCTGATTATAAAGGTGGATGTAGTATCATTATGATTGTATTTAGGTACTTTAAACTAAATTCTAATTCACCTCTGAACAAAAGTTGCTGTTCATTTCACGACCAGTTTTAATCGGATGCTAAAGACCATGGATGCTAAAGAATTAACTAGAATCCAGTATCAAACATAACGTAAATATAGATTCATTAGATTGTTATTCAACATTTAGATAATAAATTTAATCAACTAACTGCCACTATAGAACACGTAAGTTCAAGTCCGCATGGTCGTAAACTCTCCGCACGTCTCTGTCCTAAGCTAATACTTTCCTTTTTTATTCCACTTTTCTTATATCTGACTTCCATTAAAGATCATGTAGCTCACTGTTATGAAGTCTTGCATTCACCTGCCTGTTCATCACTCATTTGTCCAAACATTTTCCTAAGAACGTTACACTCAGATACTTGTAATTATTCACTGGCACTATCGAACCCGTAGGTCCATGGCCGCGCGGACATATGCCCTCCATACATCCCTATCCTGAGCTAGTGCTTTCCAATCATCCCCTGTATAATCCGCTTCCCTCAAGTAATAGTTAATATTATTCTCCTACCTCTTGGTCTATCAACTGGGCGCTTTCCCTCTGGCTTTCCTACTAGAAGCTTCCATGCACGTCTTTCATTCCCCATACGCGTAATATGTCCCTCCATCGCAGTCTATGAGACTTAACTGTTCTTATTACATGTGGCTTCCCATAAATACCATGTAGTTCATTGTTATGAAGTCTTCTTCGTTCACCTGTCTTTGGCATGGGTTCCTTGAAGTAGTCCCCGGCGGAGAACGGGATGGGGGACTAATTGACCTTCGGAAAATTTTACCTATGTCCGCAATTCTTGACAGTTGTATTTTTACGATGAAAGGTCGTCACTCTTTCGACCAAGGTACTTTTTTCGTCTGGCTTATCACATTTGACCAGTCCGGCATCGGAAACCCATTAGGTAAACTTAATTATTAATTTATATTATTTTAATCCTTTTTATGTTAACCGTCTTGACTTCGTGGATAGAGCTCCTACCTTCCATTCCCATAGAGGTAAGAAAATATAAATCTCCGCCTTGATGCTTGTCGTACGTTGCCCATATTGTGCCTGAGTAGACTTTCGCCTGGTATAATAGTGACCAGATACCGTGGGAGTTCGCCATTTCTTATTTGCCTGGTGTAAGATTCAGAGTTCAATTCTTCTCATCTACCGACGATCCACCCACGGCATTAACATGGAAGTCTCAATGGAATGTAAGTCCGAAAAAGAAAAGAAAACAGAGAGAGAGAGAGAGAGAGAGAGGAGAGAGAGAGAGAGAGAGAGAGAGAGAGAAAGAAAGAAAGAACTGTTTTAAATTCAGAAAATTAAGTTAATAAATATTTCAGAAGCAATATTTCTAGACCTTTCCACAAAAACAAGCAATATTTCTAAACCTTTCCACACGCAAAAAAAAAAAAAAAAAAAAAAAAAACAGCGGAAAGGATTCATTTAAGTTATCAAACTTTAAAAAAAAAATTTAGATCTATCCACATGCAAACGGTATGAGATGTTAAGCAGGATTGATAATTCTAATTCTAACACTCCCCATAAGAATTTTTATTTTATCCTGGAATTAATCTTGTCAAATGAAATATGAATGTAAACATACCACATTAACGGGTCAAGAAGGTGGAATGTGGGACTGTGAAATGTAGAGATGATTGATTCGTAGACAACGGTAGATTAATAATATGGCAAAGCTCCAGCTCTGACTTTATTTCCAGGAAAGTTCTTGGCACGCATTTATAGGGCGCTGCATGAGTCATATGATATACTTGAAGAACAATCAGAAATTCATATGCACGGAATGAATTCTGTCCATCCAACCCCTAGTAAGAGAGATTACTTCCGGGTTCACTCATAATAAACGAGAGAAAATAATAGAAAAGTAATAGATAAGAGAATATTCTACTTCGAGAATCATTAAGATGTTTTCAAACATAGGATTTCAGTTTCAAATTAAAATATGCTGTAGAAATGTAATAACCCTCTAATTAACTAACGCGACGGTACTATGGAATCCGTAGATCTATGGTCGCGCGGACATAAGCTCGCCATATGTTCCTATCCTAATGTATTGTTTTCCAATCATCTCCTGTATAATTCACCTCCCTTAAATCAATTAATGCTATAATCCCACCTCACACAAAGTCCGATCTTCTATGTTGCTTTTTAACCCATGTCAACAGCTAAGGAAATCACTAAAGGTCGCTACTAACAACTAACTATCTAACTAAGTCACTGGAACTATCCATCAACAGCTAATAAAATCACTAAAGGACCCTATTATCAACTAACTAACTCACTGGCACTATCAAACCCGTAGGTTCATGACCGCGCGGTTACAATATCTATACATCCCTATCCTGAGCTAATATTCTCCAATCATCTCCTGTATAATCTACTTACTTCAAATCGTGGTTAATGTTACTTTCTCATCTCATCATTGGTCAACCAACTGGGCGTTCTCCCTCTGGTTTTCCTACAATCATTCCTCATTCGTGCAACATATCCTGACATGGCAGTCAACGAGATCTAACTCTTGTTATTATATCTGGTTTCCCATAAAGAACATTTAGCTCACTGGTAGTAGTCTTCTCCATTCCCCTGTCTGTTCCTCTTTCTTTGGACCAAAAAATCACTAAAATCTATATTCTGAAATTCTTGTAAACTTTTTTCCTCCATTAAAGTAAGGCTCCATGTTTCGTATCCATATAATATACCTGGGAGAATAACATATATTTTTAGTTTAACGTCCTTTGAGAGGAATTGGGATGACAACACTCCCTATAATGCGTAATAGCATGCATTTCCAAAATTTAGTCTTTCTTTAATTTCCTTCAGCACCTCATTCCTGTTTGTAATTATTGTTCCCAAGTTTCTGAATTCAGTCATTTTTTTAAATATCTGCCATGTGTCATTAACTGTCCATTTCCATTATATAATTAATATCTATGTATGTACATATATTTAGTTTTAGTGGACATTCTATAGGTCCACTATTTATATTTTTTTATTTCTAGTCACTTTAACAACAATAATCTACAGCGAATTTACTTAAGTTTTGGCTGATTCCATGGGTTCCCAAAAGCAATCCTCAGCCGAAGATCAAAATGGGAGACTCGTTTATCATAAGTAATACCACGAGTGATTTCCAATTTATCTAAAGAATTTGGAATTCAAAAGTGGCATTTGTTAGGACTATTTAACGAATAAGGCTTACAACTGAATGGTATTAATAAGCTGTTAGTTTATGCTGATGATATAGTACTACTGGCCGATAGCGAGGAGATACTAAAGGCCAACACGCACATACTATTGAGTAACACTAAGAAATTAGGACTGGAAGTAAATATCAGTAAAACTAAATATATGGTCACACGTAGAAATTCAGTATATAATGGAAATGGACAGCTAATGGCAAATGAGGGAAATTTTGAGGAAGTGGCTGAATTCAAATACCTAGGAACAATAATCACAAATAGGAATGAGATGCACAAAGAAATTAAACATAGGCTCAATTCTGGAAATGCATGCTATTATGCATTGCAGAAACTTTTGATGTCCCAACTCCTTTCAAAAAACGTTAAACTGAAAATATATAAAACTATTATTCTACCAGTTATATTATATGGGTGCGAAACATGGACTATTACTTTAAGGGAGGAAAGGAGATTACGAGTATTTGAGAATAAAGTTCTTAGGAAAATTTTTAGACCAAAGAGAGATGAAGAGACAGGTGAATGGAGAAGACTACATGACAATGAACTACATGGCCTTTATAGGAAGCCAGATATAATAAGAACAGTTAAGTCTCGTAGACTGCGATGGGCAGGACATGTTACACGTATGGGGAATAAAAGACGTGAATGGAAACTTCTTGTAGGAAAGCCAGAAGGAAAACGCCCAGTTGGTAGACCAAAAATGAGGTGGGAGAACAACATTAACTATGATTTGAGGGAAGTAGATTATACAGGGAATAATTGGAAAGCATTAGCTCAGGATAGGGATGTATGGAGAGCTTATGTCCGCGCGGCCATGAACCTACGGATTCGATAGTGCCAGTGAGTAAGTAAGTAAGTAAATTAAGCTCTTTACTAAAAAATAATTATTTGAAAATAGTTACCGGTGTTTTAAAATATTTATATAGTTAATGTAAACAGCGATGTTTGAAAACTAATTAGAAATGTGATGTTATGTATATTCACTGCAACTCGATCATATTATTTATTGCCAATTAGGATCGAAATATTGTAAGAATGCACTCTAGTGGAGAAATAATGAAACACATCAAACTATTATAATCAACATTATAGTGTTAATCATTTATATTTTGAATAAACAACTCAGTAAAATCACTGAATCAATTCATTATTTGCTATATTCAATGTATTTGTTGGAGAAAAATAATAGTCTAACCTGTTCAGAATATTAAAAAAGGAGGAGCTTCCTTTATCACAAAATCAGGAGCTGATAAAGAGAAATCGATAAAGAGCGAGGTGAAACACGACTGTCATTGGTGTAAAACAGAATTCATTGAAACGTGATTGGTCAGTGACTACCATTTGCGACATGAATTAATTAGTCTCCAGATAATTTTATTCTAGGCGAAGCCATGGCCGCGTTCCTGGATGGTTGTATTTCTTACAGCGATTCTCACTCGTTTATATTAATAAAGATGCAAAACACAGTCCCTTGTTTTAAGAGAGTAGAAGATTGCGAATATTTCAGAATAAAATACTTAGGAAAATGTTCGTACCAAAGACAGACGAACAGACAAACGGATAGAGAAAAATACTTATGACTGAACTACTTTATGTTTATTGGAAACCATTAGGGCTGAAAAATGTATCGGTATCAGGGTAGTAACTAATTTATATACACATTGTTTACAAACTGCGTCTCTTGTCGAGCATCTCCACTGCCTGCACGGAGCGGAAAGTATGTATGTTTGATTCTCTTCAGTAATAGACCTGTTTACGTGTCATTATGTTGCATCAGATTGCCGAACGAAAATTGAGCAAAGAACAAATATTAATACAACTGAATTTAGAATATGGAGAAAATGTTATTGACGCGATGGATTATGACGTGTTTTGTAAATTGTGTTTTGTACAACTGAGAGGTACCGTACGTATGTTTTTCTTTGATTTCTTTGAGTTGTGTTGAGTAGATAATTTAGTTCCGTACAGTACATGACTTCGAATACTTTTTCAATAATAGCTATTTTCCAATGTATTAATACTATTGTTTTTTATTCATGACATTCGGCGTGTTATGTTAGAAAACATGTCAATAATAACAAACATAAAGTAGCTCGAGATAGAAATCATACACAACAAGTAATGCAGCAAACCACGCCTATAGTAGCAGATGAAAAATATTTTTTTGATGATTTATGTGAGTCGTTCATTGCGGCCAATATTCTATACAATTTACAAAGTGAAAAACTCAGAGGTTTTCTGGAAAAAAATATAGGGGGAGAACAATTCCAACGCCTCCAACATTGCGGCACAACTTTGTGCAACGAACATATGACAAATATATGAGTGACATACGAAATGCATTGCAAACGCAGAACATGTGGATTTTTATTGATGAGACCACAGATTCCGTTGGTCGACATGTTACAAATGTGGTTGCAGATACTTTAAATGGCACAGATAACAACAGACCTTACCTGTTACATTATGATACATGTATATATACAAGGTTCTTCATATATAACCTAACGGGAACACGGCGTTTTACCGCGCATACTGGAATCAGAGCTGGTACTGATAACATCATGCAACTTTGGTTAATGATACTTCATACTGCTATTGATCCTGCCTACATTGAACGTCTGCTGCAGTTCATCACGGCATCCTAGACGTAGTACTGCAAACGACTATCAATAAGTTGTTGACGTTTTGACTTGTACATCAAGATGCTAGGAAGACACTTCGAACACCTCCTTTAACAGGTAACCCATAAAGGAAGATGAACTGTGAAATGTGAACTATATGAGATGAAAAATAAATAATAAAGTCTAAATTCGAATTAATTTGTACTAACTAGGACGGTGTTTACAATGAAGTCAGTGGCGGCTTGTAACCATACATACGTAATTATCTCGCAAACGGCTCGTTTGCGGACCCATGTTTACTGGGACATTGTTGCTTCTATTATCGTGTACTTTCATCCATGTACGTTTGCGTCATCCTTTTTGATACACCCTGTATATGCAACTTTATGGCACAGCTTTGAACATTCTTTGGCCATCTGATGTACAATATGAGAATGTGTTGTTGTTGGTGACAGATGCAGCTAGCTACATGGTGAAGATAGGAAAAGTACTTAAACAACGGTATCCACATTTAATACATGTAACAAGTCTTGTTCACGCGTGCCATAGACTAGCTGAAGAAGTGAGCATTTAGTATCCAAATGCTGACAGTCTTCTTTCGAATGTTAAAAACGTATTTGTTAAAGCACCCTCCTGCCTCTCGGAATTAAAAAAACACTGCCCTGACGTTCCGGTACCTAAATTTCCAGTTCTTATCCGGTGAGATTCTTAGTTGGAAGTGTGCAAGTTAGAAGTGATCATTTTCAATCTGTACGAAACGTTGTCGTGTCCTTTGATGCAGAAGATGCTGCTGCAATTAGGATATCCCAAGAACTGTTAATGACTCAGTTATTCACAATGATATGCTTTTAATTACGTCACAGTTAGGGCTTTTCATTTCCGCCATTAAAGGCTTAGAGAAATCTGGAGCAAAACTAGTTGCTCAACTGTCAATAATGGGAAACAATAGTAATCAACTGGAAAAGTCAAAATGTGAATTGGTTAAACTCTTGTGTACAAAACTTTGAACAATGTTGGATAAAAATGTTGGGTTTAACACTGTAAGTAAATTGTTGGATATTTGGCAAATAAATGTTCCCCTAACACAGTCAATGTTGATTGTCAGAATGTCAATGATTTCAGATATGCTCCTGTCGTTTCAGAAGACGTGGTACATATTTTCTATTTGTATAAGACATGTTAATTGGATAGAAGAAAGTCGTTTACTTTTACAAATTTAAAAAAATATGTATTTTGTTTATTGTTTCACCGCTGAAGTGCACAATGTAAATAAATGTTCAGTTTTTTTCTCTCTAAGAATGTAATATTTGTTCCGAAGTAATTCATTTAAAAAAGAAATCATTCTGTAAGTGTAAATTCGATTATGAGCCTATTCTTACACAAACGGACTATACTAGAAGTCTGTCGCGAGTAGCTGGTGTCAACGTGCAGTTTGTAAACACAAGTACGATGCAGCTTAGCCTCTAACCATACTTTAACAGTCCAAGAAATCATTGTAATAAGACAGTAAGTCCCATTGAATGTGAAGAATAAGACATGGATGGGGAATAAAAGAGCGGCATGGAAATTGCTCGTTGAGAATCAAAGAATAACCACCCAGTAGGTAGGCTAAGATTGAGATGCAATAATAACAAGAACACTGTCCATATTTAGGGAGAGGAGAATTGTAGAGGCAATCATTGAAACATATTACGGCAGGGGTATTGGAGAGCTTATATCCGCACATGGATGAAACTCCGCGTTAGATTTGTACCAGTGAGTCAGTTGGTAGAGTTGTATCTCTTACTGAGTCTGGTCTATTTGGCGTACACTCCCCCCCCCCATAGGCATCTGTTGAGTGAACCGTCAGTTCTACATAATCGAATTGTGAACTAGCAGTACAGTTCTTAAACTGGAAAAATTATATTGTTATGACAGCTTATGAAAACATGTTGGAAGGCGGGTAAAATTATTTAATGCATAACCATGCCGTTATCATTGTGTAGAAGAGCATATTTAGGGAATTCGATACATTTAAGAGTCTTTCAATGCATTTATAATTTATATATAACGTTTATATATGTATGTACGTATGAACGTAATATACGATATATATATATATATATATATATATATATATATATATATATATATATATATATATATATGCGTAAACTAATATATAAAAATGAATGTTTGTTTGTTTGTTTATTTGTTCGTACTTTATGCGCGACCATACCGTTGAACCGATTGTGATGGGTTTTTTGCAAAATATTCAGGAGAGTCCCGGGATGAATATAAGCTATACGATAGTTGAGATACTCAGCTCCTACACCCTTAAAAAACACCCTTTGTAGTGAGAAACATGAAAAAGTTCCATTTTGTACTCTTAAATGGATTATGCTGCCTAAACCATAGAAATACACAAAATTAATGTACACAGAATTGAATATCTCAAAAACCTCTACACAAAAGTTCTCGAAAGCATATGTTAAACTTTTTACAGATAAAACACAATAGCCATTTTTGTCTTTCATTGATGACAAGGAGATCAGGGTAAGTAGATTCCCGGGCAAACATGTGCTGCCAAACCAGTCATCCGATTGCCATTGGGCTTTTTGCAAAATGTCCAGGATTTTCCCGGGAAGGTTATAGGTTATAAGAGAGTTCTTAATGCTCAAGCCCTTCACCCCTAAAAATCACCTTATGTAGTGAAAAAAATGTGAAAAAAGGTAGCATTTTGTAAGCTTAAATGGCTTACGCTGCCTAAAACATACAAAATACACAAAATTATTGTACACAGAATTGAATATCTAAAAAAAGAACTCTACAGAAAAGCCCACAACAGCATATGTTTATCTTTTAAGGATAACTCACAATAACCATTTTTGTCTTTGATTGATGCCAAGAAGATCGGAATAAGTAGATTCCCGGGCAATCATAGCAGCGTACGGCGGGTATTCTTTTATGGATAACTCAAAATAAGGAATTTTGTCTTTCAGCTCATTAATACCAAATGCATCGGTGCGTAGATTCCCGGGCAACGCCGAGCAATCAGCACGGGGCATCTAAAAATATTATTACAAATTTATATTTATTTTTCCTTTTACTTATTCAACTAAATGCAAAAAAACACATTATCATTTATTTAGGTGTTGCAGCGCACGCCGGATATTAACTAGTATATATAAACTAATGAATTCCCAGTGTGCGTTATTATACCTAAAAAATTAAATATCAAACGTTAATTAAATTGTATGTTATACGCTGAGGCAGTTGCTAGTCAGTTTTTAATTCCGGATTTCAGAAAAACCTCCACTTCTAATAGTTGGATTTCGCTAATTTTTCGATAATACCTTCCTCGGTTTATTTTCATACGATATACTGAGTTTCGTTGTGAAACATCGGATATTGTGACCACTAGAGATATTTTTTTTTAAATTTTCACTTCAGGTGAACTATACACTTAATGATTTTGGAGGGTCTAATTGTGAATCGGGGGCACGCCGTAGCGTAGTGGTTAAGGCACTGAGCTACAAGCCGGAGGGTCGAGGTTTCAAGTCCCGTTGGGGTCAGGATTTTTAAACTGACCCAAACCCTCTGGCGGCACTATGGCCCTGGGGTCGACTCAGCCTGTAACGGAAATGAGTACCAGACGCTTGTTCTGGGGGTAAAGGCGGCCGTCACGCAGGGCTGACAACCCGACTGACGTAAAGTGTCGATTGTCTAGAAAAAGTGGGGCCATCATAATCTCATCATCACCCTTATCATTATCATCATCATCATCCTTCACCGGTGTGGAAAGCAACGGGAACTACCACACCTAAAATTCCATATTAAAGCTGCAAGCATAGCATGCAAATGCTATGATTGCAGTGAAGGACCTGCCTTCGGACAGAATTATTACGGATGAATATATAAAATTGCAATTATTTGTGTTTGCTGGTTGAGTGGAAGAGAAGTCCTCATGACCTTAATTCTGCCAGAATAAATAAAACAGTATCACTAATATTAAATTAACTCACTGGCTCTATCGAATCCTTGGGTTAATGGCCGCGCGGACATAAGCTCTCCATACATTTCTATCCTGACCTAATGTATTCCAATTATTTCCTCTATAATTTATCTCTCTCAAAACATGATTAACAAAGTCCTCCCATTTCATCCGTGTCGCTTTTTATGGCTTTTCCATGTCCCTGTTTCATTACACATTCGTGTCGTATGTAGGGTACTGCCCATCGTATTTAACGAAACTTAACTAACTGTTCATATCATGCTTGCTTTCTCATAATACGATCTTGTAACTGACTGTTACATTGTTTTTTCTATTAATCTGAAATTTTCATATGCGCTTCATACTCATATATTCGTAAAAGTTTCTTCGTTCTTAAAATATACCATATTTAATATCCATACATTAAGTTTTGTATTATTATTTTTATTATTAATATTTATGAGGAGAAAATCCACTCTTGCTAGGAAATCATGATCATCCGGTATCATGGCAGCTGCCGCTGTCTTCCGGAAACCAAACGCCATTCCTCTCTGTCCATCCATTGATCTTCCTCCATTCCTCTGATATTCATAGTTGCTTGTATCCAAGTTTTCTTCGGTCTTCCTCTCTTCTTCCATTCTGTTGGGATCCATTCCATAACAATTTTAGACAATCTTTGCTCTGGCATTCTTTTGACATGGCCATACCACTGTCTTATTTTCTTTTCTATAATGTCTACTATGTCCGGCTCCTCTTGTACACCCATAATTTTCTTTATTTCGTATTCTATCCATTCTAGATTTTCCAGCTGATCTTCTTAAAACATCCATTTCTGTACGTAAAATTCTTTTCATTTCCCTGGTAGGAATTTGCCAGACTTCAGCACCATATGTTTGGTTTTTTAGCATTTTTTTCTTTTTATGATGAACGATGCATCAACCCCCAACCTGGGGGACGGGTAATTTTTGTTCAAGGATTTGTTCCAGTATCTTACTGCAATACAGCAGCGCTAGTTTTGGTCCGCCCTGGATATTTTATTTCTCCAGTACCCGCCCTATCTGGTGAGCATTCCCCTGTCCGCCACCTGGGGAGGCGCCCGATGGGAGACTGGCAACTCTACACGGGAAGTACGAGTTTATTAAGAGGACGAGATGTCGGAATTCCTACAAAGCGCTAGGCTGATGTACAAGTATTATTATTTTTTATTTCTTTGTCGTTTTCTTTCGTTTACTTACTTACTTACTTACTTACCTACTTACTTACTTACTGGCACTATCGAACCCGTAGGTTTATGGCCGCGCGGACATAAGTTCTCCATACATCCCTATCCTGAGCTAATGCTTTCCAATCATTCCCTGTATAATCTACTTACCTCAAATCATAGTTAATGTTATTCTCTCACCTCATTCTTGGTCTACCAACTGGGCGTTTTCCCTCTGGCTTTCCTACATTTCTTTCGTTTACTTTTTCCTATTTTGTTTTACCTTTGTTAACCAGTTTATCTTATTCACACACATACAAACACAAGACAGGACACGCACCCTGACCCAAGGTGGAGATTTAAAATACCCTTCCCCCATCGGGATTCGAACAGGGTCGCCGGTGTGGAAGGTAGGGACTCTACCGACTACGCCACGGCGACGGACTTATGAATCCGGTACTGACAATTGCCTATTCATCAAAGTGATGAGGTTGATAATGAGATTCTAACTCAATATTTGTCTTGATAACTTAGTAAATGAGGAACCAAAATACAGTCATCTTAATTGATTTGACTATTTATACAAGGGACGCTTCGAATACGAGTCTCAGACACTGCAGGTTAAATCATTCTGTTAGGTGAGTAGAAATGTCTCTATGTTGAATGAAAACAGATTTTACTTCTGCTATAAAGTTGTATATTTGTGACATGTGATTCTCAATCTAGGCCATCGATATTTTATTGGTCTTAATTTCAATATTGTTTACAGTTATGGCGGTGACATTTGTGATGATATATTGTAGTTTGACCGCCACTTCCCTTGAGTTACGGCTCTGAATGACAGATAATAAAACACGGTATGAATACCTGATCAATATCGACCTTAATATCGGTGCAGATTATTCAATACATCTATGAACCAAGTCCAGCATGCCATGTTTAGAGAATCAAAATTATTTATTATTTACCCGGAATTCTAATGAGAAATTTAAAACTCTCTTTTCAGTTTCATTTTACATTAAATCTTAAACTATGATCATGGTTGTAGGTAGTATAGAATCATTCTAACATTTGCTTTTATTCATCAACTATGTCTAGTTCATTTTTTGGACTTGGTCTACTTTTGCTCTGAAATTTCCATATAACATTCATGTGTTGATATTGGATTTGTTTCTTTGATGGAAAAAAATTCATCTGGTCTTGACAAGCTCATTTCTAAATCAAACAATACAAAACATAATAACATTCAAGTTTATCCTTAATCTACGGAGAGGAAACCTGTTGTTAAATTGAAAGATAAAATCACAATTTTCTGTAATGAAATGGATTTTTAACAACTATGCTAGACTTTTAAGTTTGAAGAAGATGGGAAAAGAGATTACAAGACATGTGGCATATCAGGATTGCATTTTAGATTACCGTATTATTTATAAGTACGTGGGTAGTACTTCATTTAACGATGCTTTTTAACTAAAAGTTCATTAGCGTAGCAATTTAAATCTGGGATGAGCTCTGGATACTAAAGACTGCCATGCTCGCCTCTGGTTCCGGTATTCATGAAACAAACCCGGCCTGATACCAATGGTTTTTCGGAGAGTAAAAATCTTTAGTATGGGTGTCTTTGAAAGGGAACTAAAGCTGTAGATTCTTCGTCTTAGATTTATAATCACGTTAACATAGAGGAATTAAACACAAAAATAGAGAAATACAGAACAAACTGGAAAGAACACAAGACAAGGATGACTGAGAATAGAATACCAAAAGCAGTATACAACTATTCACCACGAGGAAGAAGAAGTTTGGGAAGACCAAAGAAAAGATGGAAAGAGCAGCAATTTGGAGCCGGAACAGGCTAGTAAATAAGCCTAAACCGTGAAGAAGAAGGAGAAGTTAAAAATTCTCGAATCTAAATAAACGATCCCTGAGAGAAATTGTCGGATCTTTTACACCCAGATTTTAAATGCTTCGCTAATGATCTAACGTTATAAATAACGTCGTTAAAGAAAATTCTCAGTATTAAAATCTGGTCGTGAAACGACCGTTAAATTTTGCGCCGATGTCTCTTATTTCAGACGTGAGTTTATTGTATTGTGGATTTAGAGGAAAAAAGTCTACCAAAATCATATATTTTGTATAAGATAAATTATATTTTTAGAAATTAAATACAAATATTATGGAATTATACATAAACTATATGCAGATTTGAAAATGGCTCAGAATTCAATTTAGAGGGATAATTTTATACAGTATCCTTGCTGGAATTTTGGATTTCTAACATGCAAATAAATTTATTCGAATATGACTAATTACACAAAGAGTAGGGTGCGGGTAAGGAAGCAGTTTTCAGATAATTTTAATTCACAATGGGTTTATGTGTCGTACGTCCATGACATGGGACTGACAGCTTTCCTTAATTTCTCAAAATATGCACTTAAATAACATTCGATCACGACCATTTTTAAAACCGCGAAAGTTGGAATCAGAGGTGAACATGGTGACCTTAGGTGCACCAGGGACGAGTGATTACACTGGTCAACAATGCTTTTTGCCTCATGAGTAACAATAGTTAATTTAATGCAGTTTTTATCGTGTTTTCAATTGTGTTTTCGTAATTTCTCTATCGCCCACATATTTTTTTTTCAATTTCAATTAATGGATTTAAATAATTATTTTTTAATAAACGTTTTTTCGTCCATTTGTCCATTGTAAAATAAAACCAAATGAGCTAACTGAAATGGTTTCAGCTAGGGAAAAGAGATATCAAGGCAAATGGAATCCTAACATGTTGGCCGAGTATTGTTGGACCATGAAGAGGAATGCTCCACAGGCGAAATATAGCAGAAAATCGTCATTTCTTACCTTATAGGTGAGTCCGAATGTTCGTATATTGTGTAGTTACGAATGTAGGAAATATTATAAATGTCTGTCCCTCGGAAACCTTGCGTGATGGAGAAAAACCGATATAATATTTTGCATTCTTACTTACTTACTCACTGGCACTATCGAACCCGTAGGTTCATGGTCGCGCGGACATAAGCTCTCCATGCATCCCTATCCTGAGCTAATGCTTTCCAATCATTTCTGTATAATCTAATTCTCTCAAATCTTAGTTAATGTTGTTTTCCCACCTCATTCTTGGTCTACCCAACTGGGTGTTTTCCTTCTGGCTTTCCTACAAGAAGTTTCAATGCAAGTCTTTCATTCCCCATACGCGCAACATCTCCTGCCCATCGCAGTCTACGAGACTTAACTGTTCTTATTATATCTGGCTTCCTATAAAGACCATGTAGTTCATTGTTATGTAGTCTTCTCCATTCACCTGTCTGTTCATCTCTCTTTGGTCCAAAAATGTTCCTAAGAACTTTATTCTCAAATTCTCGTAATCTCCTTTCCTCCCTTAAAGTAAGAGTCCATGTTTCGCACCCATATAATATAACTGGCAGAATAATAGTTTTATATATTTTCAGCTTAACGTTTTTTGAAAGGAGTTGGGACATCAAAAGTCTCTGCAATGCATAATAGAATGCATTTCCAGAATTGAGCCTATGTTTAATTTCTTTGTGCATCTCATTCCTATTTATGATTATTGTTCCTAGGTATTTTGCATTCAGGAGAAAAAATACTATCAGAATCATATATTTTTCTTTCTGCGACAATTTTTTTTGTTGCTAAGTGTTATTAATGTATAATAAACAACTGGAATGATCAGAGCACAACAGATGATGTATGATGAAACTTTATTATATTATATACCTCCACAAAGTGAGAGGAGATCAAGACCGACACTTGGATGAAGGGAATTAAAAATTGATTGAGAAAGAGAGACATATTCTGGGAGGATAGATAATTATGATGGAGTAGAACATTCTCGATAATTTTAAAATGTTTCCAAAAGTAGGGTGTGTCTATTCTTTAAGGTCAAACTTGTACTAATAGTAAAGTAATGAATTCTGAGTATTTTGAAAACAGCAACCACTGGTTGGAATTACGTATTTCAGGTTCTACCAAACACTGAATATATAACGACAGACCTCATTCGTGAATATTACACACTGAGGGAAATTTGATACTGTAATACATCTTCAGATAAATCTTGGAGAATGCTCAATTCAGGATTCAAATTAACGTGGTCTTATTAGTTGTACCCTGGTAGATTAAAGGGTGTAAATTGCTGCTTCTTCAATAATGCCCATAAAACATTCTTCGAAATACACTTTCAAGGACAGCAAATGGGTGTCAACACAGTCCTTACGCTTACACCATCACTTCAAAGACTTATGTGCAACCATTTCTTTGTTTGGAACACTAACCAGCTCTCTGTGGTTTCAACGGCCAGTTTCTTGTAAGTTGTAATTCTCGTGATACCTAATTATGCATTGTAATGTGTTCGGTATCTGAAGGTATTCCATTTACAGCCCTCTACCTTATGTACAGTTTTGCCAGTAAATGTTAGATGTGTTTGAATCATCTCTAAAATTTATAGTAAAACTTCGTAGAGGTGCTGGTCACATTATTAAAATTATAATATAAAATTACATATTTTATAGGAACGTCCCAACATTTAAAAATATTGAATAACTGTAGGTCTTTCGGGACTAGTTCCATCTTGAACAGAAAATAGGTTGTTTTTCACTGACAATGCATGAGATCAGAGACAAGGTACCTACCTTCTGCTGATGATGGGTCTAGTTCCGAAAGGCATACAGTTATTCAATATTTTTAAATGTTGAGGACACGGACAAACAAAGTACATAATTTAATATCATAATTTTAATAATGTACTTGGATAACGAGGAAACTTTATACTTGACAGATAATTAGTTTGGTATCTTAAAAATATTCAGTTTGCAGTTCTGTACCATCTTGTACGTGTTATGAATATAAATGTTAGACGTACTTGAATGATGGTAAAAATTTAAACCTGAATCATAATTTACTTTCTTCTGTATTTCTAGTTTTGTTCTTACTTATAGAAGCTTTAACGTCTAACAACGTACATAATTCATAATCTGTGGCTGTAAACAGTACACTACGAATGTCTATGTGTGCGTTTATCATTTATGTTAATCGATTTAATTTTAATAATGTTATCAAGTAGTATTTTTTCTTGTTCAATGCCACCTGTTTGTCATTCGACATTTCAGGTATTCTCTCCTGGTATTGGCGTATTCTAATCCACTTCTGAGGTTGGGGCGCATGGAAGGTGTAATTACGCTGCCCCAATGATATGGTGGGTGACGACGATGGGTAATGATGGGCCAGGAGAGGCCTTAAACCTACACTTAATCTCCATCCATCCATAGTAATTCTGTCCGAGGGCAGGTCTTTCACTGCAATCATAGCATTTTCATGCTATGCTTGCAGCTTTACTAGGGAATTGTAGATGTGGTAGCTTCCCGTTGCTTTCCACACCGATGAAGGACGATGATGATGATGATGATGATGATAAGGATGATGATGATGGCCATATGATTTCGGGGACCGTTTGGGCCTTATATTTCTCCTGACATTTGTCTTACAGGTGAGGTAAAACCCCGATAAAAACCTCACCCAGAAAAACTGCCCCGACCGGGGATCGAACCCGGGCCCGCTGCGTGACAAGGCAGCACGCTACCTCGAGACCACAGCGGTGGACGTACACTTAATCTAATGAGTTAATATGATATTGATGATAATGATGGCCAGATGACGTTCGGGAACCGTCTGGGCCTTAAAGTATCCTGACATTTGCCTTACAGATGAGGAAAAATTCCGAAAAAACCTCACCCAAGAATCTTGTCCCGAGCGGGGATCGAACCCGACCCCGCCGGTGTGACAAAACAGCACGTTACCTCGAGACGACAGCTGTGAGCTATGAAGTAGTAAGTATAATGTAACAAATATGTAATAAAATTCGAACTCAGCATTTACCTTTACCGCTGAGGGAAACTAGAAAGTACCACAATTACTTTACTTGGTCTCGGGTACTGATACATGTAATCTCCCGTTTAAGAATCTCAAAGGCTAGCACATCTAAGCCAGATTTCTCTATCTTCGTTTAAAATCTCCCATTTAAGAATCTCAAAGACTAGCATATCTAAGCCAGATTGCTCTATCTTCGTTTAAAATCTCCCGTTTAAGAATCAAAATGGCTAGCATATCTAAGCCAGAGTGCTCTATCTTTGTTAAAAATCTCCCGTTTAAGAATCTCAATGGCTAGCATATCTAAGCCAGATTGCTCAATCTGCATTTATAACTGTCTTATTTGGGTTCAATGAATGTAACAATAATTCGACACACTCTATATTAGAAAAAATCCTACTAGAGATTTAAACCCTGTTTTATCAGGAGATTAGTTTTACAAATGAACCCTTGTCCCGCAGATTGTATTGGCAAAACTATGATAATGAATGGAAAATCTCATTACAGTTGTTGGAGTGAGTGAATTAATACAAATCCACAATTTGATGTCAGCGAATATCCTCTAACGTAATCATCATTGTTTATCATGACAGCGGTTTCGTTTTAGTAAAGAATTGGAAGAGCTCTCACCCGAAACATGAATGTTCCGAATATAGGATTTGGATTGTTAATCTTCTGACAAAGTAGCTGTGTTCCATGTTGTATGTTTACAACAAATTCTGCCAACATCAGATTTAAATACATCCCTCCTTATGCATGTATTGGAAATATATACACGTCCGCTGACTTGAATATGACACGACTATATGCATCAACCGACAATACATCATTATGTAAGTTTCGACAAAAATGCAATTACATTTTCAACTCTAGCATGAGCTATTTAATTATTTCTGACTTGATATTCAATTGTAATATGCTCAGATATGCATCTTCTAATACATAAAATATTTAAAAATCACAAATTTTAAATGTATCAATAAATAAGATGGTATGGGCATATAATGAGAATAAGGGACACAGAAACAAACAAAGAAGTATTGAAATGGATACCTCCTGGAAAAGGGAAACGTGGTAGACTAAAGCAATGTGGATAAAGGGAATTCAAGTCAACATGAAGAAGATAAATATGATAGAAGCAGACACGCAAGACAGGGAAGCGTGGAAGAAAATAATTCTATATTTCGGTTGAGAATACCTTTGTATATAACAGAAACAATCCTGAAGAAAAGAAGATATGTATCAACAATCTAAGAGCGGAAACATTTGGCCCTAAGCTGCATGATGCAAAATTTAGATTAACATTTATGAGGATGTAGTTTCATAGCCGTTTATTGCAGAACACAGAAACTCTGATAGGACTGATTGCGTTTACATTTTTCTTTAAGAATAAGGCTATATTTTAAATATTTGGCTCTAAAAGTATACGTACACTTACTTCATGAGCCAATGCAACAGACGACATCAAAATCTCAATTTTTATTTTAAATGGCGCTTAGCCGCTGGTTGATGAATAACATCGTCTGTATTTATGATGTGTATTGCTTTTTTGTCATTTATGTATTTTTTTACTAAGATTGACTCTATTTCCGCGAAATTAAGTGCTCTCTTATGTCCCGGAGAATTCATGTGTCCAGATCAGAATGCTCTCCCATTGCGATGATCTCTGGTATGATAAACGGAAACATTGAATTATATGAGAGATATTTTATTTTCCTACTCCAGGATCAAGTACGAAGGTACTGTAAACGCCATATGAATAGTCTTAATTTTAAAATATGATTTCAATTTTTTTTTCTTTTCAGTCCCACTGTTGTCCAAGCTTAAATATAATTGATTTAATGGAGTAGCAAACAATCGTATAATAGGTAATTAAAATATGAAATAAGTACACCCTAAATTCGCAGATAGACTCCTACATTACACTTATACGAAACAACGAACGTGCATATAATTTATAATGTTAAACAATGTTGACTTAGATACTACAGGGTGATTCAAAATTGACTTTACAACTTTACAAGCTTATAGAAATGTATTTATAAGACCTACAGAATTGGTTTTAATGTCATATGATAGCACAACTCATCAAGTTTTCACCGACATAGTTTTATAGTACCTAGTTCTCTCACCGCGTGCGCTAGGGCTCCGAGCAAAGCTATCCCTCACTTGTTCAACCACAGCTTCAGCCGTACGTGGACGACCAGTATGCTTGGAATGACTAACAGAACAGCCAGTCCTAACAAATGTTTGGTGCCAAGAATAAATTGTTGGCCTGCTAGGAGGATCCTTACCATACTGGGTACGAAATCTACGCTGAAAAATTGTCGCAGATTTAGTTTCTTCGAACAAAAACACACAACGAGCACGCTCGGCACCTGTGAAAGCAGCCATTTTGATATTAACTACGTTAGCGCACGCGGTGAGATAACTAGGTACTATAAAACTATGTCGGTGAAAACTTGATGAGTTGTGCTATCACATGACATTAAAACCAATTCTGTAGGTCTTTTAAATTAATTTCTATAAGTTTGTAAAGTTGTAAAGTCAATTTTGAATCACCCTGTATTTATATTCGTTAAAATTTTAGCAGTAATTGTGATTTGTGCTCATAGTATTTTTGCCTGTCTACGTAATGTCCTAAACACCTTAGAAAAAGTGAAAACTAAGTTCCTAATAGCCGCAATGGGGATCTCGAAATTTCCTCAAACCAGACTTGCATTTGAGTTAGCACGGGAAACTTTCCTCGTGGAAGATTTACGCACAACGTTCCTGCTAGCAGCTAATAAACAGGAAGTTTCATTGAAGGAGATAAGACAAAGGAAGAGATTTTACCCAACATATACGATGACCAATCCGAACTAGACTGTACCAAACAAAAGTTACTCAGTGCAGTAACAATACTGGCAGTGCATGGATATCACCATAAACTCTTCAAAATTTCAAACTGTCATGATCCGACAATGGACAGCTCTGTGATAGACCGTGTGCAAGATAGCAGTTTAATGCCTGGTTTACAGAGAACTAAATTGTTGCTGGAGACATTTGAGCATCGAGGAGACATCAAGTAAGAAATTAAGATATTATTCTGATGGATTAAGGTCAGTTAATTTTGCTCAGAGGCCTTCTTATTCAGAATTGAGGTTCATTTACGATTCCGAAATTCTTCAGATTGGGACCAGTAATAGGTCTCTATAATAAAAATAAA
Organism: Diploptera punctata; assembly: GCA_030220185.1. Classification (NCBI taxonomy): domain Eukaryota; kingdom Metazoa; phylum Arthropoda; class Insecta; order Blattodea; family Blaberidae; genus Diploptera; species Diploptera punctata. The sequence continues at coordinate 505,907 of JASPKZ010008886.1, forward strand.
TACCGGTAACTAACATCTTTGAGAATGTGAAACATTATTCCTATAGAACTCAAGAATTCACCAAATTGCAGATTGGAATTCTGATAACTAACTAACTAACTCACTGGCACTATCGAACCCGTAGGTCATGGCCGCACGGACATAAACTCTCCATACCTCCCTATCTTCTTGTATATTGTAAGCCCATGTTTCCCTTAACAGAGATTTAGGCGCTCTCCCCCTACAGGGAAGAATTTGAACCATGCTAATTTAGTTACACTTGTTTTGGTATGGATGTCATTTGAATAGTCCGTTGTCAGCGTTCCGCCTCATACTGACATCTAGGGAACCAAGGTAGTACTAGGACAGGAAAATTCGGTAAATTTCATTCAGGCTTAAGGATCTTTTACGAGCCTGAAAATTTTCAGACTCGGGACCCACGGCTTAAAGTCCCTGCCGGAGGACTTGTTCCTTGGATTTTTCCATCCTCAAAAAATCCATCGACCCCGGCCGGGTTTGAACCCGCGACCCTCGGGACCAGAGACAAGGATCATAACCACTAGTCCACCTTGGCCGATATACCTCCCTCCCCTGAGCTAAGGTTTTCCAATCATCCCCTGTATAATCTACTTCCCTCAAATCATAGTTAATGTTATTCTCCCATCTCAGCCGGGCGTTATCCCTCTGGTTTTTATACAAAAGGCTTCCATGCACTTATTTCATTCCTCATACATGCCACATGTCCTGCCCATCGCAGTCTACGAGACTTAACTGTACTTATTATATCTTGCCTCTTATACATATTATGTACCTCAGTATTATTATGTAGTTTTCTCCATTCACCTGTCTATTTATCTCTTTTTGGGCCAAAAAATTTCCTAAGACCGTTATTCTCAAACACTCGCAAACTTAATTCCTCCCTTAAGTAAGAGTCAATATTTCGCATCCATATAATATAACTGGGAGAATAAGTGTTTTATATATTTTCAGTTTTAACATCTTTTGAAAGGAGTTGGGATGACAAGAGTCCCTGTAATGCATAATGGCGTGCATTTCTAGAATTGAGTCTATGTTTAATTTCTTTGTGCATCTTATTTCTATTTGTAATTATTGTTCCTAGATACTTGAAATTAGCCATTTCTTATAAATCTATGGAATTCTGATAGTTAAATACATTTGGAATTAATAAAATTGTAACTCCAACACAACACGATGTCAAAACGGAACCAAATTTCAATATGTAGCAAACTCAGTCTCCGATTGCTGCTTCGCTAGATCAAATTTTTCTAGATAGCACAGTGCCATACCCGAATTTCCAGTGATCTTCCTTATAGTTGAGGAAAACGTTAAAAAACCATGACTTAAACTTCAAAGACTGGGAGTCGATCCCATATCCTCCGCATAAGACAAAACATTATTATGTATTTATGAAAGAGGTAGTTCTCTCACTTAATTAATGATTATTAATTATGCTGAATTTTAGTTTAATACAAATTATCTGTTTTTATCGATACAGAAATTCTGCATACAGTAACTATAAAACATGGCACATCTGTAATGAGTCTAACAACTATACTGATTACCCCTCTCATAACCTACTTATGTGACGTAATGAACGTAGCAATACGACAGTTAACTTGAATGTCAAATTATTGATTAATTCTCTAATTAGCAGTAACGTGTGAGACAGCACGTCTGTGATATGTAACACACATTATATTTAAGTGCCTACCTAATGAGGTCACACCACTCTCCCTCCAGCTACCAGCCAATCTCTTTCTCTTCCAATACACCTTTATATCTTATGTTCCAAATTTAATTAGACATGGATGACAAATGAATTGAATAAAATGTTGAATATTGTTTGCAAAGTTTTGGTTTATCAAAAGAAGATACACAAGATATTATTTTGCACCGGGACTTGAACCCTTTAACCACGCGATCTGCCACCAAAGATGACACCGCGTGTTGGTGCTGGATCAAACCGTTATTGTTCATAAATATTTTGGATACAAAACATAGATTGCTCAAATTAAGATATCTTTGCCCGGGCCCATAAAAGGCAAAGATTAATTCAACTTTCCTTAATGAATTATCAAACATGTAATGTGTAATAAGCTACAAGCTATAATCGTGGAAGCTTTGAGGAAAGAGGAACTCACACACGCTTGAGTAAGCTTTGGAATTTTACTTTCATATCTGACATAGGCCAAAGTACTTAAAATAGACAACTAAAGTTTTAATGGAGTCAAAAAATATAGTCAGATATAACATTGAAAATAAATGAATAAATAATTAGTTTGACAAAGAAAATAATGCTGTCATTGATCATCTATACAAAAATAACATTAATAAACATACATACATTTACACTCACACTAGTGCAGCCTAGGGTTGGGGTATACGGTTCTTGCGGCCCCACCCTGGCCTAAAGGACCAACAAACCAAACTAGCTCTCCTGACCTATATTGATCAGACTCCGGCGATAACTCAACAGATGATCCTCTGATGTTAGAAAACACAGCTCTTTATGAGAGTTCACTAGGAGAGGGGAGTATGCGCGATAGGACACGGAGCGTACTAGGAGAGGAAGGTTTAGGTATGGGAGCATTTGGCACTGTTCACAAAGATCACACACGAAATGGAGACGCGATGACGTATAGGTTGCGCAGCATGACGTAATCCCTGTATCGAAATTTTGATTTCGGTACAATTTCAGAGATGAAATTTTAATAAATCAAGGAATTCGACAAGGGTGTATTCCTGTTGGAATTGATTTTTTTCCCATTTTCGTATAACCTCATCAAAATATATGTTAAACGAAGAAGGTGATAATGTACACCCTTGTCAATTCCTTGATTTATTAAAATTTCATCTCTGAAATATCATCTTGTGTATATACTAAGTGGAGTAAGGGCAAAAAATAACATATGAGCTAAAATAATCAATTTTGAATACATGGGGTGGGGAAATTTTTGTTTCATAGTATTCTGGAATTTGTTTAAATACTATTCTACTAAAAGTCTTTATATCAGAAAACAATGTTTAATGGACTTAAACCACTTTGGCTTTAAAAAGCTCATATATAATTTAGAATGTAGTACTGCTGTTCTATAATAGAGCATGCTAGTTAATATACCCATAAAAATACGTTCTGAGTTATTATATATTTTTAGCACCACTATCAATGTATATTGTTTGAGTAGCAATATTCGCTTATTAGTTCCTTGATCTAATCATAACAGCAAGTGATCCATATGTTCTCCATTAACTGTAATTATACCTCCGCGTTGTGTCTCTGGAAATCATATCTCTAAATGTACACGAAATATGTGTACATGTTTTATTGGGACTTTGTATACCTTGACCTTTATGAATGTTCCGAAATTGTAACATGTAGATGGTTATAATCAGGGGAACGACCAGGTCAAGTTACTGAATCTTCCTGATCAATCCTTCGCTAATTACAAACTTGTGTTAGAACTAACTAAACTAACTAATTCACTGGTAATGTCGAACCCTTAGGTTCATGGCCGCAGGGATATAAGCTCTTCTTATATCCCTATTTTGAGCTAATGTTTTCCAATCATCCCCTTATACATACTTCCGTCAAATCATGGTTAATTTTATTCTCCCACCTCATTCTTGTTCTACCAACTAGGAATTTTCCTTCCAGTTTTCCTACAAGAAGCTTCCATGTACATATTTCATTCCCCATTCGTGTCACATGTCCTGCCCATAGCACTCTAAGAGACTTAACTGTTCTTATTATATCTGGCTTCCTATAAATACCATGTAGTTCACTGTTATGTAGTCTTCTCCATTCATAACAGTCGTGTTTCACCTTGCTCTTTATTGATTTCGATTTACCAGCTCCTGTTTTTGTGGTAAAGACAGCTGCTCCTTTTTAACATTCTGAACAGGTCAATTAATGAACAGATTACTTCGAACTACACATTTCATAATTGTGTGTTCAATAATTGTGTTTTTAAATAATGATTTTACGGAGTTGTTTACTAAAAAAATTAATTAATAACCTGTATTGTTTGTAATAATATACAGTTCGATGTGTTTAATTCTTTCTCCACTAGGGTGCATTCTTAATATATTGCGAACCTATTTGGCAATAAATAATATGATTAAGTTGCAGTAAATAAACAATTGGAACATAACAGCATATTTCTGATTTGTTTTCAAACGTCGCCGTTTACATTAATTATATAAATATTTTAAAATAACTATATTTAAATAATGATTTTTTAGTAAACAGCATAATTTTATTCGTTAAATAGTCCTAACAAATGCCACTCTTTTATTTTCGAATCCTCTACATAAATTCACTCATCAGTCGTGACATTACTTACGATAATTCCATTTCGGTAATGATAGACATAATTTTAAAAACAATAAAATGTACTGTAGTATCAAACTGAGTTATTAATGAGACAACTGCATGTGTAGAGCGTTTGTCTATGGTTGAGGCCAGGAAGGCGTTAAAGCGTCTACTTGCATGCGGTGTTACTTGCATACCAGCAAGTGCCCGCTTCCCTGGCCCCAACCGTAGCAAAAGCTCTGTATATTTATATACAGTTATGTTATTTGAAATGCCATCTCTTTACACTGTGTAATATTTTTACTATTTAAGCCTAGGTTTTAATATTGTTGGAATTCGCACAAGGGAATACATTATAGATAAACGTATGGTTGAAAGAGAAAGAGGTATAGGGAGAGTAAAAGACAAGCAGAGAGAAGGTTAAACTCGTATCGTATATAATATTTGTTCTTACTATTGTGAAAGTACAATTAGAAATAAAAATAAAAGAATAATGGTGAGAGACAATATGTTATTTCTATATTCATACATCTATGGTGTGATTAATTTATGTTCTAATAGTGTGTGTATGTGTAATTGTGTATACAGTAAAAGCTCCTTATTCGCGTGGAATATGTTCCGTAAATACGCCGCTAATACAGAAACTGTGAATATGGAATGGTAATTTATATGGGCATATAGGGAATTCGTTCCAAGATTCCAAAATAAGATAAGAATTATCAAAATAAAATAAATTTTTCGAGAGATTTTGAACAATCTCAATTAATTATTATTGTCAGGCTTTGGCAAGGGATTAAAGAACTTAGTAATTTTTTCCCGTTTTGCTGCTTTTAAAAGGTCTTTCAATTCAGATTTATATTCAGTTGTGAATTTAGCGATAGAATTCCTTATTTTGTCTTCGAATTTCTTGATGAATCGTATAGTTGACATGGCTGCAAACGACTCGCCAACGCGTTAATGGTCAACATTACTATAAGAAGCTAGCACTACTTTTTAGCGCTTCGGAACTAATTGGTATTTTCCTTTATTCGACATTATAAATTGGAAACTAAGCAGAAGAGATACATGTTATTCACTCAGAATAATTGCAACAAATTACAAGTTGAAACAATAAAATACCGATCATGGCGAGAAGGCATTTTAACAACGGCATGTGAAATACGGCGGCAGCGGCGGCGGCTTTTAACAACGAACTTTAGGCTTAGTGGCGATAAGGTTTTTTTTTTAGTTTGATATTTATTTGTCCATTTGGTTTGAATCGGTCTTTGAAAAACCGTCGTGGCACGTGCCTGCAGTAAAAAAAAAGTTGCCAACGGTTTAATTAAGGATATTAATCCTCCTAATATACCGACTGGAACCGCGAATAAAGAAATTATCAGCCGCGAATACAAAAACTGTGTAGCAATTTTTTAATCCACGAATAATGAAAACGCGAATAAAGGAACCGTGAATAAGGAGATTTTACTGTACTCCCAGAGAAAGAAAGTCTCATAAAGGAATGCGGATGAGTCGAACGCCACGAGAGTCTAGGTTGTATAGTACACTTCGAATACATAGTTTGACAGTGCGCTTTAAAATAATTAAAATCTAATATCTAATGTATACAAATGAATGTTTGTTTGTTTGTTCGTACTTTATGTGCTTCGTACAATGCGCTTTGAAATAATTAAAAACTAATATCTAATGTATAAAAATGAATGTTTGTTTATTTTTTCGTACTTTATGCGGCCATACTGTTGGACCGATTGTAATGGGGCTTTTTGCAAAATGTTCAGGAGATTCCCGGGATGAACGTAGGCTATAAGAGAGTTCTCAACTTCTACACCCTTAAAAATCGCCCTTTGTAGTGGAAAACGTGAAAAAGCAGTTCTTTGGACGCTTAAATGGTTTACGCTGTCTAAACCAAAACAAATACACAAATTAATGTACACAGAATTGAGTATCTCAAAAAGCTCTACAAAGAAGTCCGCGACAGCATACGTTGATCTCTTGCGGATAACTCACAATAACCATTGATGCCAAGAAGATCGAGACAAGTACCGGTATGTAGATTCCTTTGCAAGCATAGCAGCACATGGCGCGTATTCTTTTACGGATAACTCACAATAACGAATTTTGTCTTTTAGCTCATTTATGCCAAAAAGATCGAAACAAGTAGATTTACCGGGCAACACCGGGTAATCAATATGGAGTATCTAAAAATAATTACGTTGTAAATGATTCCATTTACTTATTTAACTAAACATAAAACACATTAATTTTCGCATTTCAGCTCATTTATGCCCAGAAGATCGGGATAAGTAGATTTCAGGGCAACGCCGCGTAATCAGCATGGGGTATCTAAAAATATAAATTTATTATTATTTTTCCTTTTACTTATTCAACTAAACATAAAGGCGCATTAATATTTTCATTTATTTAGGCGTAGCAGCGCACGCCGTATATTAGCTAGTAACGCGTAAAGTTAATATAGCATTTAAAAACTAGTGGGAAGTCATATCAGTGTAATATTCAAATTAACTTCAACAAACCTTACTCGATAGCAGAAATCTGTACCAACTAATATAATTCTTTTTATATATAGTACGACACAACAACAATCGCCAATTCACCACTAGCCAGTGGTATTCAAGAAATACACCTGAATGCAAACTCAACACCCCACGTAAACCACTGCATCATCATCATCTCCGCGCGGGGACCTTCTTTACTGGGAATACAGTATGTATGTATTGATATGTGTATAACGGATTGAGTGTGCTACATAACAGTGAGCTACATGATCGTTTTTAGAACAACAGATATAATAATAGCAGTTAAGTCTCGTAGACTGTGATGGGTGGCACGAATGGGGAATGAAAGAGAGACATGGAAAATTCTTATGGGAAAACCAGAGAGAAAACCGATTTGGTAGACCAATAATGAGATGGGAGATTAACATTAACCATATTTGAGCAAAATAAATTATACAGGGGGATGATTAGAAAACATTAGCTCAGGATAAGGATGCATGGAGAGTTTATTTTCGAGCGATTATGAACCTACGGATTCGATAGTGCTATTCAGTTATATATATACCCATAGTTGCAATAAATAACACTGAGAAACAAAAAAGAAACTTTTTTTTGTCTCAGAAAGAAAAATACGGTATGTGATTCTGATAGTATTTTTTCTCCTGAATTCAAATATGATATCGGATTTTCTCCATCACGCAAGGTTTCCGAGAGACGGGCATTTATAATTTCAAACACTTTAATATTTTCTACATTCGTAACTACACAATATTCGAACATTCGGACTCACGTAGAAAGTAAGAAATGACGATTTTCTGCTATATTTCGCCTGTGGAGCATCCCTCTTGATGGTCTAACAATAAAATCTGCCAGCATATTAGGATTCCATTTGCCTTGATATCTCTTTTCCATAGCTGAAATCTCCTGATGAAAGTGTTCCCCGTGTTCATCGCTCACTGCGGCAAGATCATAAATGTGCAATATTATTAAAAAAATAATTATTTAAATCCATGAATTGAAATTGAAATAAAAAAACTGTGGGTGATGGAGAAATTCCTAATACATGTTGAAAACACGATAAAAAAACTGCATTAAGTACAACTATTGGTACTCATGAGATATAAATCATGTTGACCAGTATAATATTAACACGTACTATTATTTAAATTTTGACGTATGTATGATTTATTTCATTTTACGCACTGAATGTGTATTTTATTTTGTGCTTGTGGTGTGGTACCTATGCTCTAACTATGATCCACTATCAGTTTGTGACTGGCATCTTGTTTCAAAATATTATAATTCCTGACCTAGTTGTCCTTCAAGGAGGGCATTTTTTATGCCCCATTTGCATTTATTTATTTATCTTACCTGACGTAGTTAAGACTATAAGGTCTTTTCTTCTACTTAACCAGAGTTAAATTATTACATATAATAACAATTATGAATTATCTACCTATTGATTATTAATACATAATAGGCATAGGCTACACAATATTGAGTTGACAAGGGGAAAAAATAATAGCAATAATAACCTATATTTTGATTAAGTAATTGTGTTTGTACAGAAAGGTAAACTATTAACACGGTTATACCTTTTATTGTCAAAGTAAATACTTGGTGAGTTTTTGTTAGGACTTCTTTTGAGTAGGGCTGTCCTTGATATAAGAAGGGGGGAAATCCCAGATTCGGACGGCTGAAACAAGAAAGGATGAGGAATAGTGAGATGTTCGATGCAGAGGAACAGCTAGAGTTAAATTTTCTCTCGCTCATGTGTTTAAGTTATAGTGGGAAGATAGTGAATGGAAGCGGGTAGAAATATAAAGGGGTGATGAGGTGGACAAAGTGTTGTATAAGAAGCAGAGGCAATGCACATTCGCCTGTCTTTCAATCGAAGCCATGACAACATTGTAAATACTGGAGTAGTGTGATCTAATTTACGGAGGTAGCACGTGCATACATAACAATAGTCTCGAAGTTCGTTGCTTGACAACTCCGAGGAACTGATTGTTGTCACTGGCAAGCAGAAAATGTCAGTCAGGCGATCAGCGTGTAACTATAATCTCAATATTAATTTTTAGTTTTCGTAACAGGATTACGTTACGTTGTAAAGGATACTAACAACTGCCCGGAATGCACTGCTACGTCTAAATAAATTAAATATGATTTTAAAATTTTCATTTCAGGTAAACTTCTGCACTTAATGTTTTTTAGAGGATAATAGCAGCTAAACACTCGCCGTATACCTGAAAATATGTAGATACACAAAGTTATAAATTGCGGCGAACCAAACATAGCGGTTTGCTAGAGTCAATTCTTATTTTCCGATTTCAGGTAACCCCCAAATCTTAAAAGGTCGGATTTCGCTGAGTTTTGGATAATATCTACCACGGTTTATTTTAATAACGTATACTGAGTTTTTTGTGAAATATCGAAAATTCCGACCACTAGAGTACGAGTTTTTAATTTTCGTTTGAGGTGAACTCCTACACCTAATGTTTAGAGCATAATAGATAGCGGCTAAATACTCGGCGTACTTGAAAACATGTAACAAATTTTCATTAATAAAAAATACAAAACTGTAAATTAAAATGGGATGAACATATTTTAAGAATTGGCTCTTCCAGGCTAAAAAAACAGCACCGTTGTGCCAACTTCAAGGCTATAGAGATGTGGGACGTCCTAGAAGACGATGGGAAGATGAATTCTGAGACCAGAACAGGCCGATGTCCTACTATGAAGATGTTGATGATGATGGTTTGAGAGGTTTAGAAGTCTATAAGTTACATACATATGCAGGCTGAATTTTTATATATAAAGATGATAAATCAATCGTCCTCGTAAGGCTGAGTAAGACACCAGGCCAAAGATCCCGAGATAATTGGAATTCGTGTTAGTTTCCCCAAAAGTGACAGGACAATGATATATTGTGATATTTAGTTATCTCGTACATAATCTTAAGGAATGAGAAGCAAAACAATAAAATTTAATTATTGAAGTGAATTAAAATGAAAGTGGCCATAGAGGATATTAGTTTAAGCGGATTTTGCTATCTCTGTGTTTGTTTTGTTGCATACGTGATGTGGTTAGAAGCTGGAAGTGGTAGCGAAGAAGGAGTGGACAGTTGTTTATGTCCACATCGTCTAGGGACAAAATAAACCCCAGACCCCGTGAGTAGAATCATCTGGGACTGTAAAACCATCCCTCACTTGTTGTCGTGCCGAGTTTTCTCTTAATTTAATATAATTATTTTTTCAACATAACATTATTGAAAATAAATACTAGGAAGAACTTTTAAACTAGGATATTTGAGTTTGCAACACGAAAATAATGTTAATTTATTTTAATTTTAATTTAAAGACGCTTTAAATTCTGAGATCACATAGCCTCTAAAATTTTCATTCTATCTAAATAGGTTGTTTGCAGCTCAACATATATCTTGTGCGCAGTTAATTGAGACGGTTAGAAGCAAAGGGGTGCAAGTAAAAGTTTTGCAATATTGAGAAAAACAAGTTTAAAATTAAACTCGTATAAGAAAATCATAGGTAATTGAAAATGATAACAATCTACTCCTAATTAATATAAAATTATAGAATATTCACCTGAAAGGTCCGTCTCCTCAACTTAATTATCATTTAACTGTAGCGCTTTCGATAAAAACGTAAAAATAGCATACAGAACCAATAACAAATTAAACAACATAATAAACAATAACATTGAAGAAAATAACATTTTCAACAGCAAAGGAGTTTATAAACTGACATGTAAGGACTGCAACAAATTTTATATAGGAAGGACAAACAGGAGTTTTAACATCAGATTCAAAGAACATTTTCGAGACTTCATTCATGCAGAAGGTAAATCAAGCTATGCAAAACACGTCATCCATGAAGGACATCGCATGTTAAATATTGAAAACACCCTAACAGTAATGCACAGAGAAAATAATCCAGCGAAGATAAACGTACTCGAAGAGATGGAAATCATGAAAGCAGCTCACAACGACAGCCTGATAAACGAAAACGAACCAAATACATGCAACCCCCTCTACCAGATCTTCAGTGAAACACCAGTTTTGAATCCTGCCGATGATGGGACAAGTCCCGAAAGCGCTACAGTTAAATGATAATTAAGTTGAGGAGACGGACCTTTCAGGTGAATATTCTATAATTTTATATTAATTTTGAATAAACCTCAACGGAACACATCATGAATCTTATAAAAGTTGAATCTACTCCTAACGCATAAACTTATTGCCACTAAATAAAATTATGCTTAAACAATGTGATTGTGCACCAAAACTCGTTTTTTGTCAAGACAAGGAGGAAAACCAGAAAAAAAAACATCAGATTAGTTGGCTACGGGTTTGAACTCTCACAAACGCTGCCATCTGCGCCAACTCGCTCGTAAACCACTAATTTTATTAACGAAGATATAATAATTAGAGCGGAAGGGAACTTTTCTTTTCATTTTATTAACCAGGTTAAAGAGTTTAATCTCATTTAATATTTTTTGAAACGAATTGTGTTGTTCGAGTAATCAGCTTCCCAAATTGCATTTCCATGTTGGAAACGAGTAAAAGTGTTTTATTGATTTCCAAAATTTATCCCTCACAGGTTTTAAAAGAATTTCTGCGTCACATATTGGATTAAAGAATTAGTACTGATTTTTTTCCCTCATACCAGTTACTAATACTGTACAGTATACTGCTATGCGTCCATACAGAGAACAATTGCAGACTTTATCCCTATGCATTCGTTGTCATTCATGAGCGATTTGTAAAGAGAAATAGAATATGATTTTAATCTGTACAGTTTAAAGCTATCAGAACACAGAAAGAGCCTCACTGATTTATTTGTCAACTTACTTAACTCAAAAGTCGAAAGAGGCTTGCTCGATCAATCCCCTATTCAGTGAAAGAACTTAACATATTTTTATCACCGGGTATCGGTCGATCATCGAAGAAAGCAAACCACAATTAGGTCGTTACCTAGGTTCTTTTCCCGTGGGATAGAGCTTTCCTCAACTCTAAAAACTCCAGAAAATTCGTGCTACAAATTCTCTTAAAAATTATGGTAAAAGTAAAGTAAAGTGTTCACTCTACAGGCCTCGGGAGGCCCTTGGGGTAGTAGGATGTTAAGGCTCCCACTTTTTCTAGAAAATCGGCACTTGATGTCAGCCGGGTTGTCAGCCCTGCGTGACGGCCGCCTTTACCCCCAGAACAAGCAACTGGTACTCATTTAAGTTAGAGGCTGAGTCGACCCCAGAGTCATGGTGCCACCAGAAGGTTTGAGTCAGTTAAAAAATCCTGGCCTCACCGGGACTTGAACCCTCGACCTTCCAGTTTGAAGCGCACTGCCTTAACCACTACGCTACGGCGTGCCCCCTATCTTTACAATTTCCACAAAAATTATGGGATGCATATATCAATGGATAAAACTAAAGTAATATATTTTCAGAGGACACAATTCGGAAGAGGAACAATTGTTATCTAGGGGAAAATTATTGAACAAATAAATGAATTTAAATATTTGGGATATAATACAGGAAACAAGAAAACTAATGATATTGAACTGAAATTAAATATATTTAGACAATTTTGTGGAACAATACAGATAATATTGAAATATAAAGCACAAAACATATATTACTGAAGTTCTATAAAGTGATCGCATTACCGATTCTATATGACAGTGAGAATTGGACGTTAACTCCAGACACGTTAAAACAAATATAATCTTCAGAAAAGAGATTTCTTCGATTTGTGGCAGGTTGTATATCGTTAGATCATAGGAGAAGGATAGACGTCAATGGTAAAAAAACATACAGGACTAATTGGAGAGACCATGTTTGACGCATGTCACCAACTAGAGTAGCAAAAGCCGTACTGAATTATAATCCTATAAGAAAAATAAGTGTTGGCCGATCTATGAAGAGATGGCGTGACCAGTTTTAAACCGGAACAGCCAATGGTCCTAAACCTTGATGTCGATGATGATGATAATTTCGACCAATAGCATTCATATAAAATTAAGTAAAGTCAGAACAGCCTTCAAGTTCACAATTCATCCATAGTAATTCTGCCCGAGAGCAGGTCTTTCACTGCAATCATAGCATTTTCATGCTATGCTTTGTAGCTTTACTAGGGAATTGTAGGTGTGGTAGCTTCCCGTTGTTTTCCACACCAGTGAAGGATGATGATGATGATGGCAATATGATTTCGGGGACCGTTTGGGCCTTAAAGTTTTCCTGACATTTGTCTTATAGGTAGGCAAAAACCCCGATAAAACCTCACCCAGAAATCTGTCCCGACGGGGATCGAACCCGGGCCCGCTGCGTGAATAGGCAGCACGCTACCTCGAGACCACAGCGGTGGACTAAGTTCACTACAATATATATAAATTATCAGCAGTTCGTTAATTTATCGATTTTTCACTTAAGGGACGATTTACCTAGCCTTATTCCCCCCAAGAACAGTCGTCCAAGAATTATAGCCCTCTGATAATTCACCCATCATATTTCATTCACACCCTCACATTAGGAACATTCACGCAATATTCACATAACCCTGATAATATTTTTTATAGTAAAGTAAAGTGGTCCCACAACAGGCCCGCAAGCCCTTGGGGTAGTGGGTGGTTAAGGCTCCCACTTTTTCTAGACAATCGGCACTTTATGTCAGCCGAGTTGTCAGCCCTGCGTGACGGCCGCCTTTGCCCCCAGAGCAAGCGTCTGGTACTCATTTCAGTTAGAGGCTGAGTCGACCCCAGGGCCATGGTGCCGCCAGAGGGTTTGGGTCAGTTTAAAAATCCTGACCCCAACGGGACTTGAACCCTCGACCCTCCGGCTTGTAGCTCAGTGCCTTAACCACTACGCTACGGCGTGCGATAGAGTCTTAAATTTTGAATTTATCTTATAATATCAGATGTGTTACTTATTAGTTATTTTAAGCAAGTGTACATAACTTAGGTCTTATGGGTGATCAGGAAGGAATTATTCAACGTGTTTGTCCACCGTAGTGGCCTGATCGATACAGTGCCTACCTTCAATTTAGGTAGCGATTCTCGGCGGGTTAGGAGATTGTAAATCTTGCCTGTCTCCAATTCATCCACCATGAACTTTACATGGAGTGATCATGATGCGAACACAGAGGTACAGGGTGAGTATTTACTTGTGCACGGAGCCGCCTAATGAATCTCATAATCTTTTAGTTCTTTATTTCTAAGGATGGCAAAGAAAAAGGGACCCAATATTGTTTATGTTGTCATGAGGCGTAAAACTATTTAAGAATATTTAACTCAAGCCACAAATATGAGTCAATGATCAATCATGTTTTAATTAATTTTGTTTTACAACCAATGACAGTCGTGTTTCACCTCGCGATTTATAGAATTATGTTTACCTCCTTTTTAATATTCTGAACAGGTCAAAGTATTATTTTGCAGTGAATGATTCCACAACAAATACGTTGAATATAGCAAATTATGAACATATTTCTTCGAACTACACATGTAATAATTGTTTGTTCAATAATTGTGTTTTCAGATAATGATTTTACTGAGTTGTTTCCTAAAAAAATAATTAATAACCTATAATGTTGGTTATAATATACAGTTTGATGTGTTTCCTTTTTTCTCTACTATTGCGATCTTAGTGGGTTATCGCTGATTGCGATCCTATTTGGGAATAAATAATATAATCAAATTGCATTACATAAACATAACCATACATTTCTGATTTGTTTTCAAATATCGCCGTTTACATTAAATATATAAATATTTTAAAATACCAGTAACTATATTTAAATAATGATTTTTGAGTAAACAGCTTAATTTTATTCGTTATATAGTCCTAACAAATGCCACTCTTTATTTCCAAATTCTCTAGATCAATTCACTCGTCACGATAATTTGGAAATCACTCGTGGCATTATTTATGATAATTTAATATAATTTTAATTTTATAATCATTAATAGAACAAAATACATTTACACAGCAAGATTACGGACACAGATATAAAATTTAAAGGTTCTTGAATAGTGACAATTTTTTTTGGGGAATATCACTGCCAGAAGAACTAACGGATATGATCAAACTAGCAGAAAATGCTGTGGCATTCCACAACATGAAGGCTTTTGTGAGCATAAGACTGTGTATTTCCTCATCGCATAAAGTTATTTAGCCATGTCGTGTTTTGAAACTCTGTAAGTAGCAATACTCCCCGGCCTTTCAAAAGGATTAACCAAGCTATCCATATAATGACTTGCTGTCTAACTTTCCTGAAATTTATATATAGTTGTTTGCAGCTTAATCTGGATAAATTCTGGGTAAAATTATTAAATTATGCCAAACATTTTCTAATACATTCAATTTTTATTACAGAAATTAACATAAAAGAGTACCATATATACTTACTTACTCACTGGCACTATCGAACCCGTAGGTTCATGGCCGCGTGGACATAAGCTCTCCATACATCCCTATCCTGAGCCAATCCTTTCCAATCATTCCCTGTATAATCTACCTCACATCATAGTTAATGTTATTCTCCCACCTCACTCTTGGTCTACCAACTGGGCGTTTTCTCTCTGGCTTTCCTACAAGAAGCTTCCATACAAGTCTTTCATTCCCCATACGTGCAAGATGTCCTACCCATCGCAGTCTATTAGACTTAACTGTTCTTATTATATCTGGCTTCCTATAAAGACCATGTATTTCATTGTTATGTAGTCTTCTCCATTCTCCTAAGTACTTAATTCTCAAATACTTGTAATCTCCTTTCTTCCCTTAAAGTAAGAGTCCATGTTTCGCACCCATATTATATAACTGGTAGAATAATAGTTTTATATATTTTCAGTTTAAAGTTTTTTTAAAGGAGTTGGGACATCAAAAGTCTCTGCAATGCATAGTAGCACGCATTTCCAGAATTGAGCCTATGTTTAATTTCTTTGTGCATCTCATTCCTATTTGTGATTATTGTTCCTAGGTATTTGAATTCAGTTACTTCCTAAAAATTTCCCTTATTTGTCATTAGCTGTCAATTTCCATTATATAATGAATTTCTACGTGTGACCATATATTTAGTTTTATTGATATTTACTTCCAGTCCTAATTTCTTAGTGTTACTCAATAGTGTGTGTGTATTGTCCTTTAGTATCTCCTCGCTATCGGCCAACAATACTACATCATCAGCATAAACTAACAGCTTATTAATACCATTCAGTTGTAAGCCTTCCTCATTCTCTAAAGATTTAATGGCATGCTCTAGTACAAAATTAAATAGTAGAGGAGATAGTGCATCTCCTTGCTTCAACCCATTCTGTATTTCAAAAGTGTACGAAAACTGTTTGCCTACACGCACCCTACTCTTTGTGCCATTTAGACACATTCATATAGTCTAACTTTTTAGAAATTCCGAACTCCAGCAGGATACTATATAACTTCTCCCTCTTAATTGAATCACATGCTTTTTTGAAGTCTACATCTGAGTACCATATATTTTTTTACGAAATTTATGGTATACGTACATTTAGGTTAATTTATTAGGGTGGTCCTTATTTTTTGCTATTCGCATTTCATTCCGCAGACCCTCTAATTTTCTTTCTTTTTTTTTTGCGTTTGGTTATAAGGAGTAATTTAAAATCCATTCTGTTGAAAAGATGGACAGAACAACTGTGAGGCGGAACAGGCAATTTGAAGGCCCGTGAAGTGAAGAAGAAGAAGAAGAAGAAGAAGAAGACCAGTATTTTTACGCTCTAAACAGCAATGGATCTTGGTCGATTTTGAACCCATGAAACTCGAAACCAGAGGCGAGTAAGTTAACTGCTTATGCACTGGGATCGATAAATTTGAAGATAACAAAATAAATAAATGTTCGTACAGGGCCTTTAGTTAAAATGAATTAATTTCATTATTTTACTGGCCTTTAATTTATTCAGGTACATACAGAATATACGAAGATGCCATTCGCAGCGTTAGAAGCAATTGTAATTTAATTAAAATAAAATGGTGATGTACAGTGTACTGTGTTAAGTGAGATTCATAAATTAGCGCTTTTTTATTTTGTGAAAATATCTGGCAGGCACTTTACTCATGGTTACTTTATGTTGTACCCTGCAACTGTGGAAAAAAAAAAAAACAAAATATGCTGTGTTATTTTAGCTCGGGTATTGCTGGCAGCTATATGAATATTGAGTGTTCTGCCGCAGACCAGCGTTCCGGAATATAACCGAGTCAATAACTAAATTAGATAAAATGTACTCATAAATGTCTCGTAACCATTAGAGAGCTGACGGACCAAAACTGTCAGACCTTAACGGGTTTAAATGAAATAAATGACTCCTGAATGAAATTTGTTGAATGAAATCTACCGTAGAAAAAAGTGTAATGTCATTAAATATATAGTGTGACAAAAATTGGACAGTACTTCAGGAACGGTTGCAAGCAAAATTAAATAAAAAATCTGATACTTTAGGGGATAAAAAACATACTAAGCCCAGGCCTGTTGGATAGTTTAAACTTTATTTTAAAATAATAATTTTTAGGAAACTGTTTGGAACAAAGATAGATGAACAGACAGATGAACGGAGGAGACAACGTAACAGTGAATTAAATGGTCTTTATAGGCAGCCAGATATAATAAGAATAGTTAGGTCTCGTAGACTGCGATGGACAGGACATGTAGGACGAATGGTTAATGAAAGACGTGTATGGAAGCTTCTTGTAGGAAAACAGAGGGAAAACGTCCAGTTGGTAGACCAAGCATGAGGTGGGAGAATAACATTAACCATGATTTGAGGGAAGTAGATTATACAGGGATTGATTGAGATAGTTAGCTCAGATCAGGGGAGTATGGAGAGTTTGTGACCGCGCGGCCATGAACTGACGGGTGCGATAGTGCCAGTGGGTGAGTTAGTTAGCTCCTTAATTTTTATCGAATTATATTTTCAAGTGCTGTATTTAATATAACGTTCTTAAAGAAATGTTGGTTAAACTTGGCGCAATGTATTTATTTATTTTTGTTATTAGGAAATGTCCACTCAGGTGAGCATTAGGGACAGCACACACACCCAGACCCAAGGTGGAGATTTTTTTAAAATCCCTTCCCGGCCGGGAATCGAACCCGGGTCGCCGGAGTGGAAGGTAGGGACTCTACCAACTACGCCACGGCGACGAACTTGGCGCAATTTATGAACCTCTGAATTTAGTACAAGCTGTGCCATCAAAAGGTCAGTTATAGATGGACTCGGGCTGTTAATAAGTTCCCACTAAGTGTCAAAAGGCGATCCTCCCCTTCCTTCACGTATACAGGTGTACTCCCAATGAAACAACATAACCGACAAGTGAGTAGCAGTGCCTTACCTTGTTAGCCTAACCAACGTATGGTAGAATAGGAGAGAATGGATTTCTTTCACATCTGTTGAGCACTTATTATTAGGCCTGAGACAGACTATGCCTGTACTCTTCTTCTTCTTCTTCTCCTCTGCATAGTTATGATAGATTTACAGCCCTAATATACACATCCACCCTTGTTTGAAGATTCCCCAAAATAACTCACCTTTTTTTTTTTGAAGACACGTGACTGAACTGGTAAGGTAGATTTTTGTCTCAGGCGCGATCACCTATGAACAACTTCGCATTTATACCAATAACCTAAGGAATTTAAAATTACGAATCAGTTTTATTTTTAGTATTTCATTTTAGATTAATTTATTTTCAACAATGAAACTTGCAAATTTGATTCAAGGTGTCTTCTAGAACCACTCTCTCTCTATCTCTCTCTCCCCCTCTCTCTCTCTCTCTATATCTCTCTGTCTTTCTCTCTCTCTCTCTCTCTCTCTCTCTCTCTCTCTCTCTCTCTCTCATAAACAGGAGAGTAAGTAAACTGTTAGCGTCCCTCAAGAATCTTATTGTATAACGTAAATTCAAATCTGGAAAAGATATCTCTGAGGACTATTTGTCGGCCCTTTAGCATTAGATATTTCAAAATGAAGCAGAATCAAATGTTAATGAAAATATTTATATTAAATCTTAGGATAGCTTAAAAAAACTCTTATGCAATGTACAGCGACATGATAGAATTAATGAAAAAGAGATGTCATGTTCTTGAGAGAGCCATTTTATAAAGGAATTTTGAAGAAGTGTAAAATTAATTGTAGAGCTTACAGGAAGAGATGTAATTAATTGAACTCAAAGCTTACATCACAGCGTCAAATGACAAACTGGTCTTCAAGAGCAGACACAAAATTTAATATATTTCTAGAATTTACATGACTTATACTATTTATCCAATTTTAAGCTCTTCAGAATCCAAATTAATTAATTCCTTGTTGATTTAGACGTGTATAGATTCTTGTAAACTATGTAATATTTGCTGAAATCATCATAAATATACAGCTGAAATGATTAATGTGAAATTAGGTAAAATGTTATGTTTTAGTGTTTCTAAATATTTAAAAAATATTAACTCAGATTTAGTCTTCTTCTTTCATTTTGGTCTTGAAGTCAGTTCCCACTAAGAGAGAATCTTTCCACATCTCTGTAGCCTTCTGGTTTAAGGCATTCCTGCTTATTTTATTGTATTTCATACTGGTCCTATCTGTGTTTTTATTAGATGTTTTATTTATGATTAAATATGTTTAGTCTTTTTTCTAAATTAATTATTGTTCACTAGATCAAGCAAAGTAAAAATTGGGAACTATATTTGGGCATTCAAGTCTGTCATAGAATGTGGGAAAAAAAATGAATATTTTTCCATAATATATCAATATGATTTATTTGAGTTTCCGCTTTATATAACAAAGAGGACCCCCAAGATATAACTTGCTTTTATTATGAGAATTTTCCTCATCATTGAGGTTTTTCTCCAACCAATCTCAGAAATTAATATGAGCTTTAAAAAAAATACATAAATGACTACGGACATATGGATTGTCAGTTTTTAATACACATTCATAAATTCCCTTTAATTAAAGTTCTCCATTGTGCTCTGTCCTCTGTGTTTTGATCAGTTACATAAACTTTCCTCATTGAATGTTGAATATTATTCTTTCAGGCGGTTCTTGGTCTTCCTTTTCTGCTCCTTCTTTCAATTTTCCATATATAGACGTCATTTGGTAGTCTTCCATCTGCATTCTTCGTAAGTGTGTTCAGTCCCATCTATTATACTTCATTGTGCATTAATCCATTTTCTAATATCTGTATTTATAATTCATTCCTGTTGAGATTTTATGGCAGCAAGTTATAACTAATAGGGTAAAATTTTGAACTGGGGCTGACTTTGCCAGAATGTCTTTTATTCCCAGTACTCCGGGGTGTCCTCAGATCTAGGACGTATTTTTATCGAAATTACATAATGGCACATAGCCGGTTGATGCATTACGCCGTCCAATCCTATTTGAAATATTGTGTTGAAAGTTTGAACTGAGAGGAAGAATTTTCTGTATAATCTTTATTTGCAACAAAAGCATAACCGACTTTGGTATATTCGGATACTACATACGCATATCACCAGCCATCAATAAATAATTTATATTTGTCAACAGGTTCTAAGAATGATTCTCTTTTATAGCTTTTGTAATTAGCCAGGTGACTTTCAGAGATAAAATTAGCATATTTACGGAATTAAAATTAACGGATGTGCACTTCACCAAAAAAAGTTACACTTGTCACTTGTGACAAGTTAATAAATATATGATTCTAAAAGTGTTATTTCTGTAATTATAGGCAGTGATGGGTTAATATTACATCGGTAGAATTTAATTTAATTGACAACTTTATTTAAATATTTATTATGGCTACCAGAAATTGTATTAAATACTCGTAATATTAGGAAACTGGTGCTAGAAGCATATGTTAATAAAATTAATATATGATCGCGCATAGAAATGTACCACGTAATGGAAATGGACATTTGACACATGAGGTAAATTTTTTAGCAGTGGCGAAATTCAATACTTAGAACAATGATTATAAACAGGTAAAATTCTTCCAGTTAGGCTATTATATGCGAATAATGGTTCGTTATTTTAAGAAGGGATGAAAGCTTAGTATTTGAGAATAAACTGCTTAGGAAGTAGTTTGTTCCAATGGGAGGCGAACAGACAGGTGAATTGAGAAAACTATAAATAATCATATGACACAAATAGGCAATGATTTACTGACGTGAAAAACGTTTGTTCGAAATCTTGGGGGGAAGCACTCAGTAAATACCCCAATAATAATAATTTACGAGAATAATATTTACCAGTCTTGAGATAGTTTAATTTGTTGTCTTTGACAAAACTGTAATGGGCTGGTTCTATTGTTGCAAAAGAGACAGTTCTGCTGTCTTTATTTAAATTAATTTCAATATATTTTTAATTATGTTACTTATGATTTCTAGGGAAGTTGTAGCTCGAATGTTCTGGCATTTCCTTCTATAGAATAAAACAATTACGAATCTCTATCAGGAAATTCAATCCGATTGAAAATAATACCCACATTCTCTGCTTGAGAGGCAAGAATGTAACCCATTAAATACAGCAATGGCTTGTAAATTATATTTTCTATACTAATTTATGTCAATTTTACAAATTATTTTTCTACGATTTCGTTAAAAATATTAAATACCTTCTCTCAAAAACGATAAAATAAAGAATTATAAAAATATTATTTTCCAGTAATGTGGATAAGAAAAATGCCACTTAATTTAAGGAAGGAGAAAAGTATTTCAGAGTAAAGTTTTTAGGACTATTTAACTCATGTCCCAAATGAGAGTCGATGACCAATCACGTTTCAATGAATTTTATTCTACAACCAATCACAGTCGTGTTTTTACCTCGATAGTTATCGAATTTTGATTACCAAAATAAAGAAAATTCCTCCTTGTTAATATTTTCAACAGGTCAGAACATTATTTTGCAGTGACTGACTCTAATAAATACGTTGAATATAGCAAATAATGAACATATACCTTCGACCTACACATTTGATAATTTTGTGTTCAATAATTGTGTTTTAAATACTGATTTTACTGAGTTATTTCCGAAAAAATGAACTAATAACCTATAATGTTGGTTATAGTATACAGTTTGATGTGTTTAATTTTTCTCCACTAGGATGCATTCTTAAAATATTGCGATCCTATTTGGCAATAAATAGTATGATCAAGTTGCAGTGATGAATAAATGATACATAACCAAACATTTCTCATTTGGTTTTAAACATCGCAGTTTACATTAAATAAATAAATATTTTAAAATAACTATATTTAAATAATGATTTGTGAGTAAACAGCTTACTTTTATTCGTTAAATGGTCCTAACAAATGCCACTCTTGATTTCCAAATCTTCTTCTTCTTCGTCAGGCTCTACGACTTCCAGTGGAATGTCTTGGCCTTCTCAACTAGTTTACGCCATTTCTTCCTATCTCTCTTAAATCCCCAATTACGTCACCCTCCCATCGATCTTTGGGTCTTCCTCCTGGTCTTGTTCCCTGTGGCTTCCAATTCAAATAGCATTCGGCAATCTTCGCTTTGGCATTCTTAATATATGTCCAAATCATTGTAATGTTTTGGATGTGATGAAACTAACTACATTTTCTTTACTATTCTTGAGGTATAATTCATTATTCCTTCTTAACCTCCAAATTCCATTTTCCTTTACTGGACCTAACACTCTTCTAAATATTTTCCTCTCAAACGTTAATAGTCTTAATTTATCTGCTTCTTTTAGTATCCAGGTGTCAGCTCCATATCCTCAAGATAAATTGAAAATCACAGGTGGCATTATTTATGAAAATGTTAGTACCAAAGCTGAATGGAGAATGCTGAATAATAAGAATGAGGTTCCTAATATTCATGGGAAACCAGATTTAATAAGAACAGTGCATTATACTGCGACGAGCAGGGCATGTGAGACGAATGGGGAATGAAAGCGAGACCTAAATACTTTATTCAGGAATACCAGACGTAAAGCGCTCATTAAGTGAGCTATGATTGAGGTGGGACAATGACAATAACCATAGTTTGAAGGAGATGAATTATAGAGGAGATGATTATAAGAAAAGAGCAGTTCAGGATAGGAATGTATGGAGAGCTTATGTCCACGAGCCCATGAACATCAGGACTCGATAGTGTCGATGAATTATTTAGTTGAATCGAAATCTATATTTTTTACAGAACATATTGGCAAATCAGGGGTTAACGGAAAATCGTTTATTTCAGAAGTTATAAGATAGACGTTCTTTGTACCCACTTTTTTACGACATAAGAGTCTTATTTGTTGAAGAAGCGATAAGGAGGAATTTTTTGTGAAAATTGTGAAACTGACGGCTGTCTAGAAAAGCTCAAAATGGTTGATGACTCGAGGTTTTAATAGTCCATTAAAAGGAGATTTCATCGGAGACTAATGACTTACTCTAATGAGGTTTTCCCTTCTCTGCGAATAGAAGAAGAAACCATTTTCTCATAGATGACAGAGATAGAGTTTTCAATTTACATTTTTAATTGTGAGATTTTATTGTTCTTTATGGAGTGATATAAACCACATTGAAATATAAGTCAACACCAATTGCTTGAATCCACAATTGGAAATTTACCACAGCTATAGTCCAGGGGATACATATTTACATCTCTTTTAGAGGGCCGAGTTCGATTCAAAGTTTGTTTCAAATCTCTGGTCACGTTGCTTCGAGATTATACCAAATTATGAGATAAATTGTCAGAACATTTAGACCAAAATATTCTTGAATGTTCAATGGATTATTATTTAGAAAAACATCTAGATACTTAAGGAATTAAATAAAACCATAAAATAATAAATTTCGAAACAATAGAAGACTATTATAGCTCCATATTAGCAAATTCAGAAGGAATTAAGCTATTCGGGATGTTCTTAAGAACAAATATATATATATATATATATATATATATATATATATATATATATTTCTAATTCTTATAGATCTTCACCGATCTTAACTACGGTAATAGGCATTGTCACCTACGTGTGACGATAGCCTTTGCATCCCGGAATATGCGTCTTGTAATAATTTTCGTTAGAGATAGAGTCAACGTCAAGGTCATGGCGCCACAAGAAGATTTAGCCCAGTTAAAAAGTTTCGATCTCATCGGGAAGAGAACACGCGAACTTCCTACTTGCAGCATTTGATTTAACGAATTAAGCTACTGCACGTTTTATTATTTCGAAATTACGTGATTATGACATTTTCAAGCAAAGTATATTTTACATTTTTGCTAAACGTTCAAATTTAATTTTGTATAAGACCTAATTCCAATAATAGTAATAACAATAGCATTGATAATAAGGATGGAATTGATTATATCAACAACAACGATAATAATACATAATGTATTTAGTAAATGGCAGTCAGTATGACGTAGTCATTAGCCAAAAAGTTGACTTTTAAAGTTTTCAATAAAGCTGAGTTAGCAGTATTGACTTATAGAGCTAAACAATGTAATAATAATAATAATAATAATAATAATAATAATAATAATAATAATAATAATAATAATAATAATAATAATAATAATAAACTTCGCTAGGTTTACCGTACAGGCCACATGGCCTAAAACGAATTTGTTCATGATGATGATGATGATAATAATAATAATAATAATAATAATAATAATAATAATAATAATAATAATAATAATAATAGAGTGGGCCAGACCCTTAGCTACAGAGAAAACAACTGATCTATGGTGGATTCCAGGAAAAGTCTCTGGTCCTCCAGATTGGGGGTTGATGCTATGGACCAGATCCTCGTACATTGTAAAAAAACCTAATTCTAATATATATATATATATATATATATATATATATATATAGCCTACATATATTTTGGTTGAGGATACCTGTGTCAGAAAAAATCCTGAAATAAAAATAAAAAGTAATAAGAATAATAGAAAAAATGACAATAAAAGTAATAATAATATATGGTGAAATCTATGCGTTGGGATGTGCACTATGATTTATGTAATATTCTATGAATGTTTGCAGAAAATTCATTAAGTTGGTTCTGGGAAAATCCACACGTTATGTAACTTTAGCTATATATATATATATATGCACAATAATAACAAGCAAAAATGAGGTACTGAAAGAAATTAAATATAGGCTCAATACTGGAAATCCATGCTATTATGCATTACAGAGACTCTTGTTGTCCCACCTTAAAAAAATAAACTAAAAATATATAAAACTGTTAAGCTGCTAGTTATATGTATGCCAAAGAAGGAGTCATAATTTAAGGGAGAATGAAAGATTACGAGTATTTGAGAATAAAGTTCTTAAGAAATATTTTGGAGCAAAGAGAGACAAACATGTAGAAGACTACATACCAGAGAGCTATATGATCTTTATTGGATCCCAGATATAATAATAGTTAAATATCATAGACTGCGATGGGCAGGACATGTGGCACGAATAGTAATGAATGAGGAGCATGCAAACTCCTTGTAGGAAAATCAGAAATAAAGTGGCTAAGATATGTCAAGAATGAGGTGAAATAATTATATTAACCAATATATGTGGGAAGTATAATATAAAGGGGATTATTAGAAAAGACAAATCTTGCCTAAACCAGGAAGTGAAGAAGAAGAAGAAGATTAACTCAGGTTAGGGATGTATGGAGAGCTTATGTCCGCGCGGACATAAACCTACGGAGTCGGTAATGTCAGTTAGTTAGTGAGTCCCTTTAAAGCATCAATACTATAGAAATAAAAATAAATTAATCCATAATTTACCTCAGTAAACTAAAAAAAAAACTATTTGAGCTGCAATGATGCAAATTAACAAGTGTATTATAGTTTTAATCTACGTTCATTAACTTTACGATTTTAACGAAGTGGTAGTCATTTATTCTGGAATTAGGTTTAAAATTTGTATCCCAGTTTATTTTTAAAAATTACCATGCATTTCCTGTTGTAATAATTGGCTACAGCTTCGACCATTAACCGTTAACAAAACCTGATGTCTGTAATTAGTGGAATTATTATAATAAAGTCGATAATTAGCATAATTTATTTTTATAATAGTTAATGATTTTACAACGTATTTAATGATACATGAGAGAAATATTTATATTTCATATATTTAACAGGTTCATTAAAGAGATAAACTTCCATAACACGAGATATTCTAAATGAGCTGTGGTGTTCGTGATGGAATTTTATTATCCTCAATCAAATAAAGGTAATTTTTTATAATGACATTATTTCCTGCGTTTGTTAAATATCACAAGAAATAAACAGTAGATCGAGGATTCTAAGAGTGTTGATCACGTACATAAAATTTAAAAAAAAACAGAAAATGCGTCATAAGTACTTACATAATTACCTCAGCAATAATATGTGTGTTCATTTCCCAAGAAAATGTAATCAGAGCAGGACTTAAAAATAATCTAAAGGTGCCGTATTATCATTGGAAGAGGGGTTTTACTCTTGCTAATACAGAATAGTCAAATAATGGAAGACAAGATAACTAAAAAAAAAAGACGCCGACATACACCTAATCTGTACAACTTACTAATCTAAACTTTGCTACATAATCTACCATAACTTACCTAATCTAGTCTACGTAATGTAACATGAATAAACATATTGATAATTGACTGTAGTGTAAATTTGAATAAACATGTCAATTTTCGATAACTATCAACAGTAATCTAACAAGAGGTTGTGATATTGTCTAATGGAAAACCCAACCTCGCGTTGGATTTGGAGTGACTATTTAACGAATAATACACCAGAAGCTAAAAATAAATATATTGTTTAATATTTATCAACTGTGAGATTATGTATTCCGATCTTACTTCCGGGCGATTTCTACGCCTGTTGTATAGTTATAAATAGCATATCTTTACTGTTAAATATCTTTGGGGCTTGGGAAAAATCAATAACAGATGATTGTATGAGAAATAACTATTAATAATAATGCAGATTCATTATACAAATTTTTAGAGCAACAAAACTAACCTTTTTGTTTTTTTTTTTTCATTTCTTGCTGTACCATACTGATCGTACATTGTTTAATAGATATTCTTGACAAATAAGTATCAACATAAAGAGGCAAAATTATCGGTCTATGAGTTTAATAGCCTATATAAACCTTAACAAGTTGCCCTTGCAGAATTCATAGGTACTCATCTCACATAGACTAACGGAATTAGTCCATTTGAATTTTATTCTAACGTGCTTGACAACATTTTATCATATTGTGTTTGTGTGAAAATTGGAGACAGATTACAACATCTAGAGAAAATAAACAGAAACTACTGATTTGTAATTTTGCAATATTTCTGATATACTTTTATGCTTTCTGGAAGCTCTGAAATATTAGTTAACAAATACCGTAATAGGAACGACAAAAACTATTGTGCCACTAAGTTATTTTCAGTGTTATGCGCACTACATGAACGCCATTCACCCGACCTATTCCGAACTTGGTTGTCTAATAAGAACTGTACAATTTGGCTACACTCCAATTCAACCCAGGAAGTTACTATAGACGTTATGGGCTACGCCAGTATTCCCCTACGTACAGACGGTAGATGTTGCCAAACTCATAATACCGGTATTTGCTTGTTTAGGGAGGGAACTAATTAAATACGGTGGTTCAGGAAATATAAGAATTTTAACTAGACTTTTTAACCAAGTGATAGAAGGAGATCCTATTCCAGACGAGTGAAAGTTATCGTATATTAGTGCAATATACAAAAATAAAGGGAATAAAAGAGATCCATCAAACTATAGAGGCATCAGTGTTATGGCAGCAATTAGTAGAACGTTAAGTACAATTATTAAAATCAGATTGGAGGAACTAATACAAAATAGAATATCAGAAGAACAAACAGGTTTCACAGCAGGTAAATCGTGGCTTGATAATATATTTGTGATCAGGCAGATTATGGAAAAGATGTTGACTAAAGGAAAAGAAGTTCATATGGCATTTATAGACCTGGAAAAGGCATATTACTCTGTACCCATCAACAAGCTTTGGTTGGCAATGGAGAAGTTTGGAATATCTAAATCTCTCATACATTTTATAAAAAGAATGTATGATTGTAAAGCAAGTATTAAGGTTGGAAATAGAATATCCTCAGAATTTGATATAACAAAAGGATTAAGACAAGGATGCGGGATGTCACCAACATTGTTCAAGATATATTAGAAGAGTATTAATGAAATGGAATAAGTCATGTAGAGGAATGGGAATCGACATTAATGGCCATTTACTGCACAATTTATTATTCGCTGATGACCAGATTATAATAGGACAAGATAAAGAAAATATAGAATATGTGATTAGAAAGTTGGTAGATGCATTCGAGATAGGTGGACTGAAGATAAATAATTATATTAAAACAGAATATATGGTAATCGGAGCAAATTCAGAAGACCTACAAATAAATAATATGATAATTAAACGTGTTGAAGAATTTAAATATCTTGGATCTATAATAGATAAATCTGGTACTTGTGAAAAAGATATTATTAACAGAGTAAATTGTGCAAAGAAGGCGATTAGATCCCTGAATGGTCTTTTATGGAATAGAAATTTGACCAGAAAAACAAAAAAAGGGATTATACAGACAATAATAGAAAGTATACTTACATATGGATCAGAAAGCTGGACAATAAATGAAAGGATGCAGAAAAGAATCTTGGCGACAGAAATGGATGGATTACGGAGAAGTATGAGAATATCCAGGCTACAACATATTCGAAATACATATATCAGACAAGAAATGGATGCACAAGAAACTGTTATCGATAGGATAACAAAGAGAGCTCTACAGTGGTATGGACATGTACAACGGATGCCGGAAGACCAGTGGCCTAAACAGGTGTTGGATTGGATGGTACCAGGCAGAAGGAGAAGGGGAAGAAGTAGAAGAACATGGTATGAGGGAATATATGATGCCATGATGAAAAGGGGTATGGAAGATGGACAATGGGAAGTTAGGAATCTCTGGAAAGCAGGAATCAAGGGCAAACTGCTGTAAAGCGGAAAGCCTGTATTAAGTAAGTAAGTAAGGGAGGGACGGATGGGAAAGGTTAGCAGAACTTTTTCCAAACCTATGTAGGCGTACTATACATTTAAAAAACATAGTTTTTCTTTTACGACATGTAAACTAGTGTTATAGTAAATATCAGAGTCGACACTTTCACATAGGATAGTACAGATCCGCACGAGGTCATTGACAAGAGGTAACTGTTTTTTTAAGAGGGGGTGGCTTGGACGGTTACAACTTGCAACTATGTTCCTGCTGTGTTGCAATCTTCAGTTTTATATTAGGATTTCTCTCAAGAAAATACTGTTAAAATGGCAATCCAGTTCCCTATTCCAAACACACAGTAACTTCCTGGGTTGAATCTGACTGTAGCCTGTATTAAAATTGTGCTCTCTTTGAAAAATGGAACATCTTACCAATTTTTATAAATAAATGTACTATATTCTGCATGAATCCTCTTTAACGTCCTCACACACGATGTGACAAAAGGGATGGAAGGAACGACTACGTACATCTACGCTGATGACATGGCCATCGCAACGACAGCTGTGAACAAACTACAGTCAGCACTAGACACACTAGGCGAATGGGCGGAGCGAAACGACATCAAAATTAACGAAAAGAAAACGGAACTGGTAGTGTTCAGAAAAGGAGGAAGACTCACCGAAGCAGAAAACATAATATGCAATGGCAACCTACTCAAGAGGACAAACAATTTCAGATATCTAGGTATCACAATCCAGACAACTGGGAAAAGCTTCAGGATACACATAAGATCGAGAGCAGTGGCGGCCACTAGAGCCATGAATGAAATCAGAAACATCTCACAACTATCGATCAGCACAGCTATGGACCTGTTCCGGTTAAAGATACTACCCGTCCTGACGTATGGCCTAGAAACAGTGGGAGAGTACCTCACGTACAATCAGTTGGAAGAAAGAGCGGGTGAAAGCTAGATATCTGAAGAGGGCTCTAGGAGTACCACAGAACGCAAGATCGAGGCTAGTGTATGAGCTCACCAGGGAGACATTTTTGATAGAAGAACTAAGATGCGAGATAATTCTCTCAGCGAATGATGCCTTCAAAAAGCTCCTACAAGACCTGTACAAGAAGAAAAACAGCATACCGGAGGAGTTCTATGCAACGTGTGCAATGCAAGACAGGACCTGGACGGAAGCTAATCATGAAATGCAACACGTGACGACAAGATTGGCAATCCATGGCTTCCACCACAAGATGTGCAGTAACAAGACTTTCCACGAACCAAATGACAAGTGTGTGTGTGCATATTGTATCTAGAATTTTGTGACAGATATCATATTATAAAATGTAAGAAGAGACAGAAGTCAATCGCAGCATATAGTAAGGACAAGTAATGTAATTACCTCCATGCACGGCGTGTGCTCATTTCTACTTATTATTATATTCTGCATGACAATGACATTCGTATTAGACATACGTATATCGTTGTGTTATTTCTTGCATAATTTATCTTGAACTAAATATCTAGGGATAGATTATACACTGCTAAAACAATTAGAGGAACACTTGTAATAAATTGAATAAGTAATTGTTTTTTAAAGCTGTGATACTGAAAGTTGGACAACATGTAAATTGAATTATTAATTTTATCATTGGATACAAATTTTAAAGATCCATGGCCTAAATACAGAGAAATTACCTCAAATAACAAGTATAGAGATTTTTTTTTATTTTGGAAGGCTCTAGTCACTTCTAACTGGTAGGCTTCCTGATGTTGCTATAGTGACGAATGTTGAGTATTGCCTTGTTTATTGAAGTCTCTGACAAAATGAGGCATTAAAATGAGTTTGAAGTGTATCATGCTCTACATCTTTTACGACAAGGTCAATCTCTGCGACAAGTGGCTAGAGAGCTTGGGGTTTCTCCTTCCGTGGTGTCCAGGTTACGCAACAGGCACAGAGAGACAGGTCAGTATTGTGGAAGACGTGGCCAGGGCCGTAAATTTAAAACAAGCCCCCAGGATGACAGATACGTTGTTCTTTCTGCTCTTCGATAGCGTACAAAAACTGCAAAAGACCTGCAGAATGACCTTCATATGGCTTCCGGAATCCGGGTTTCAGACCAAACATAAGTAACAGATTAAGGAAAGAGAATATTCGTCCAAAAAGGCCCGTTAAAAAAACACGCTTAACAAATGGGCATAAGCAGGAAGACGTACGTATGCTGAAAACCATGGTGATTGGAACCTGAACCAGTGGGAGTCTGTGCTCTTCTCGGACGAATCCAGGTATCGTCTTACACGTTGTGATGGTCGATTGAGGGTGTGGGGACAGCCAGGAGAAAGATTTTCTGCAGTGGCTGTACAGGAAATTGATAGATTCGGAGGAGGTTCCATAATGGTGTGGGCCGGAGTTATGTACAACAATCGTACGGACCTTGTACTTGTTCCCCAGCAACTGAATGCTGTCCAGTATATCGAGCACGTTCTGGAAGAGCATGTAGTACCTGCTGCCATTGGAGTAGGCCCTGGATTTCTGTTTATGCAGGATAATGCCAGAGCACATTCGGCGGCTGTCACCGGGATTTCCTGAGGAGGAATGAAATTGAGGTAATGGAGTGGCCAGCGGTCAGCCCAGACCTCAACCCTATTGAACACTTGTGGGATCTTCTAGACAGGAAGGCCAGGAACCGACATCAAGCTCCACAAACTCTGCAGCAACTTGGAGATGCTCTGAAGGAGGAATGGGAGAATATCCCGCAAGAAGAAATCCAGAATCTTATTGGGAGCATGCCACGAAGGTGCCAAAGTGTCATCGAACGTCGTGGAGGCCATACACGATTCTAACTCTATGTAACGAATGTTTAACTTTGAAAAATAAGCACAAGATTCAATTGCTTACATAGCGGAATTATTTGAAAAGTTAATTGTCAGCGTTATTCATTTGTTTTTACTGACATGAGCAATAAATAAATAAATAAATAACCACAAATAATGTACTTTATTAATTTCATGTTTGTACCTTTATCCAATGAAAACATATTTACATATATCATAGTGTTCCTCTAATTGTTTTGAACAGTGTATATAGCACATAGTATTAGGTGTACAAAGGCCGCCGCTTCCTTCTTCATGTTCATAAGTCTACATTATTGTCAGATCTACAAATTTTAATTTCTCTGAAGTATGCAACTAGGCCGTTTGTTTTATCCATTCACGTATCTTATGCAAGTGCAGGTAATATTAAATTTAATGAATTATTTATGAATGGATACATTCAGGAGTATGCACATACAGTGTATGAAGAAATTCTGCTCGCTAATGGTATGTCTAATGCATACCATACATTTGTATGGGATGTATGACATGCGATTGGGGACATGTTTTCTGTTGCGCCTGACTATGAAAAATAGCCACATACTTGAAACTATGCCGTAATGCTTGGGGTTGTACATAGATTAGATACACAATTAAGAGCATGCATTTCAGAATTTTGTGACATGTTTCTTTTTGTTAAAATAGTAAATTATTCTGCGACTGTATACAATATTCTGAAATAGTTTTACAGCTATGGATTGGCTATACCCCTTCGTGTTTGTGACGAGTACGTCTGACAGTAACTGCACTACGCGAGTGCATATACTATATTTCACCGTGTTTTGTAATATTAAAAAATTCCTGCATGTGACACTCAGAAATATAAACACACAACCTATTGCGTACATTAAAGAAAAGATCTACGACACATCACTTTTTAGTGTAAGACACGTTTTAGAAAATAAATGGGAACATAATGGCACTGTGGGTCAACTAGCCCTATAAAAGGGCTTCAAAAAAGGCATAAGTCTCAGTTAAGAAGGCCATGTTGTATAGTATCCTGCTGCTAAAAAAGCTGTCCACACTTATCCAACTGTATCTAAATGGAACAAATAGTAGGATACATGTAGGCAAATAGTTTTCTTTTGAAATTCACAATGGATTAAAAGCAAGGAAGTGTGCTATGTCCTCTACTATTTAGTTTTTTTACTAGAGCATAGTATAAATTAGACGTATAACTCAATGGTATTAATATGCTATTAGTATATGCTGATGAAATAATATTATCAGATGATAGCAAGGAGATACTACAGGCTAACACGGTCACTCAATTTACTAACACTAAACAATTTGGAATGGAAATAAACATCAATAGCATTAAATATATGACCACACATATAAATTCATTATATAATTTCAGTGCATAGTTAAAAGATGACGAGAAATTTGAACAAATGGCCGAATTACAGTACCTAGGAACCGTAATTACAAACATTAATCAGGTACAGAAAGAAATTAAACACATGCTCATTTCTGGAAATGCATGTTACCATGCATTAAGGGACGTATGGCATCACAAATTCTCTCAATAATCATTAAAACTGAAAATATATAAAACTGCTATTTTTCTTTTATATAATACGGATGCGAGACACGAACTCTTCCTACTACTACTACTTTAAGGGAGGAGAAACGAGTCCGAGTACTTGATAATAAAGTTCTTAGGAAAATTTTTGGACCAAAGAGACACAAACATACAGATCAATTGAGAAGACTGCATAACAGTAAGCTACACGATTTTCATGGGAACCCAGATATAATAAAAACAGTTAAGTATTGTAAAATGAGATGGAAGAACATGTAATCGTTTATGTTCATTGTAATTTAGATGTAAGGATTTTTTAAACCTTGTTGAATGGCAGACAAGGCCTTAAGGCCTTAACTCTGTCAGATCAAATAAAGATATTATTATAATATTATTATTATGTGGCACAAATGAGATTGAAAGAGGAGCATGAATATTGCTTGTAGGAACACCAGAATGAAAGCGCTTAGTAGGTAGGCCAAAAATGACGTGGGAGTATAACATTGACGTGATTTGATGGAGGCAAATTACACTGAGCAACAAAAAAGGAAACCTTTTTTTTTTGGATCAGAAAGAACAATATGTGATTCTGATAGTATTTGTTCTCCTGAATTCAAATATGATATCGGTGTTTCTCCATCACACAAGGTTTCCGAGAGAATAGGTATTTATAATTTCAAACACTTTAATATTTTCTACATTCGCAACTACACAATATTCGAATATTCGGAGTCACCTAGAAAGTAAGAAATGACAATTTTCTGCTATATTTTCGCCTGTGGAGCATCCGTCTTGAAGGTCCAACAATAATCGGCCAGCATATTAGGATTCCATTTGCCTTGATATCTCTTTTCTATAGCTGGAAACCATTAGAGTTAGCTCATTTGGTTTGATTTTACAATGGACAAATGGACGAAAAAACGTTTTATAAAAATAGCATTTCTTCTTCTTCAATTGAGGGCTAGGCAAACTGCCTGTTCCGCCTCACAGTTGTTATGTCCATCTTTTCACTGGCCTTCCTACATTCCTTGAACCTTAATATTTAAATCCATTAATTGAAATTGAAATAAAAAAAAACTGTGGGGTGATGGATAAATTCCGAATACAAATTTGAAAACACGATAAAAAAACTGCATTAAGTACAACTATTGGTACTCATGAGACAAAAATCATGTTATATGAGGGATGATTGGAA
The DNA here is from genome assembly GCA_030220185.1 of Diploptera punctata. Classification (NCBI taxonomy): domain Eukaryota; kingdom Metazoa; phylum Arthropoda; class Insecta; order Blattodea; family Blaberidae; genus Diploptera; species Diploptera punctata. The sequence goes on from JASPKZ010008886.1 coordinate 540,330, forward strand.
AATATTAGCTTATGATAGGGATGAACGAAGAACATACATCCGCGCGGCTTGAACGTACGTGGAGTTGTGTTTGCATTGAAGATGGTGTAAGTAAAAAATCTATGCAACAATTAAATTGCTGTTCTTAATCGTTTTTTAAATTATTATTACTAGAAGTTAGTAAATAATTGCTGTAATTGTTTATTTTCACTTTTTTATTAGAACATCTTAGGATACCATATTCGCCTTTAGTTCCCAGGTATGGGTTGATACCCGACTGTGATTGATGAATTTTTAAGGACGAAAATATCCTGATATTTGCTTATTTCGGATGGCAAAGTTACGGCGTGGGTCCCGTGTAGTGTATTTATGGCACTTAAATGAACTTTAAGCCTCAAATAAAATATCTCTAAGAAAAATGTCTCGGCACTTTCGCGGCCGAATTTGAATTGACCTATGCTGTTAAAGAGCTTCGTTAAATAAAATATGTTCTTCACAAAATTCTATTCCATGTAAGTCAAGCTGTAAGATCCTATAAAAGCGTCTATAGGAAAGTGTGCATAAATACCCAATTTCGTCATATATAACTCATAGCGCGGTAAGTCTAGAAGGGCTTTGGCCTACCGTCCGGCTGCTGGCCTCATTTCCACATGTGTTAACCATAGGTGTAGAAGATCATGCAGGCAGTAAGCATGTTGGGTCCCACAGCCGTTATAGATGGTTTTCTCAACCTGGAACAGGTACTTATTATAGTTGCCTAAATTCATCACGATGCTGAATGGGCACCGGCCCCATACTAGCCGAAATTCCATGAGAAAGTTTCTTCTCCCATGGAGACTCGAACCAGCGCAAGTCCCGTAGCTCTACGCCAAGGCATCATGCTTTAACCACTCGGCAATGGCGCGGAATTTCGTCATATTACTTTCTAATATAAAATAATAATTGTTAAACTGAACTAAAACCTAAATAAGAAAGTAAAATTTTGTGAACTTTACTGTAAAAACAATATTTTTATAAACAAAGATTCTAGATGGGAAATTATATTAGATTTTTAAAGCATCTTTGCAAAAGAGTGAGGAAAAATAATTAATTTCATTGTAGAAATAATTATTATTACTTCGATGCTGTTTAAGTCTTTCATCTTCATTTTTTATAGGGTATGCAGAAGTAAAGTGTAGGAGAGGAATTTCATTTCTGAAACATTAATTCAATTTAATATCTCAATGGTGGAGTTTCTTGTCTTTCTGCACATAAAAGTGACCATCATGGAGAATTCCTCTAGAACAAATAAACTCTTCACTTCTTCGTTACAAGAAGAGTAGACTAATTTTAATTTTATATTTCAAGAGGACTTACTTCATAGAATTGTAATTTACAATTCTAAATATTTAATTTACATTCTTCGTGAAAATGTAATTTATGCATTGCATTGTAAATATTACTTTTTAATTACTGAAATGCAATTTTAAATTACTGTCGCCTTTATTAAATAACACAGGAAAAAAAATAAACTTTTTTTTTTCTTTTTGTCTCAGAAAGAAAAATATGTGATTCTGATAGTGGTTTTTCTCCTGAATTCAAATATGATATTGGTTTTTCTCCATCACGCAAGATTTCCGAGAGACAGGAATTTGTAATTTCAAACACTTTAATATTTTCTACATTCGTAACTACAAAATATTCGAACATTCGGATTCGCCTAGAAAGTAAGAAATGACGATTTTCTGCTATATTTCGCCTGTGGAGCATCCCTCTTGATGATCTAACAATAATCGACCAGCATATTAGGATTCCATTTGCCTTTATATCTCTTTTCCATAGCTGAAACCATTTGAATTAGCTCATTTAAATTTTTCTACAATGGGCAAATGAACGAAAAAAGGTTATTAAAATAATTATTTAAATCCATTAATATAAAATGAAATAATAAAAACTGTGGGTGATGGAGAAATTCCGAATACATATTTGAAAACACGGTAAAAAACTGCATCAAGTACAACTATTGGTCTCATGAGGCAAAAATCATGTTGATCAGAGTAATTTTATTGATGTCCCTTGTTAACTTCATTGCTACATCTTATTCGTTGTTATTTGCTTTTTTTCGCTTTTTTTTCCCACACATGTAAGAGAAATGTCAGAAAACGTAAAGGCCCGAACGGTTCACGAGCATCATCTGGCCATCATATTCGCTGCGTTTAGTATGAATGTTGTTAATATGTATGTGAATGGTGTGTTTCGCCCTCATGGTGTGTTTTCTCGGAAGAGGACCTGACACTGGCCTCATCATTCAGTTGGGGAGGCCATCCATGTTGTTGTATGGTCAAAAAAGTATGTATGCGATTTAAACTAAATTCCCTTTCCCGACGCACAGTGGGGTATTTGACCGATTTGGGTAGCCAAAAGTCGATTTTCTGAAAATATATTCTAGACAGGAAAAAATTGCTCATTGCAGAGCTGAATAATCAGGCGATAATACGGTATCCAATTTTCATCTGTCAGTGTTACCAATCGAAAATTGACTGTCTTTCGTACTGCAAGTATCTCTTCTCGGCGCTCTTTGTACATGCTTATGTTCCACATAGATTATTGCGTATTAGGGATTACATTTTAAAGTGAATATGTATGGATTGTGATATAGCAGTAAGTATTAACACCTTTAAATTATTTTTGTCCTCTTGATAACTTTTTTGGCTCCGATAAAGCTTCTTCAAATAGGGCAATTTTTTCGTTATTTTCTCAAGTAAATTTTAACAAACGTGAGTTTTTTAGTTATATTTCCGGGCATTTCCCATCACTTTCCTTTACTGTGATAGAACGGTTAAAGTATTGGCTTCATGGATTCTTGAAAATCGATCGCGGAAATTCGCGGTTTTCCGTGATATTCAGGTTAATTTAGGTATTAGTAAAAAAAGTGATATTTTATACTATGTCATTATTTCTATTTTAAATGTCTCTATTTTTATTTTCGATTCATCGTGCATCAGTATAATGACTTGAAACGTCTGTTTAACATTTTGAACCAGCAAAATTTCCCGAATATTTAAAAAAAATGAGATTTTTTTAGGAAAATTGCCTTTTACGCTATATAATTTACTCAGACGAACAAATAAAGGAAATAAAGCACAAAAATTCACTTTTGAAGTCCGAATTGAAACGAAGATGGATAGCAGCACACAAGAAAGAGGAAACATTTCTTAAGAAATAAGGCAATTGGCTTGAAGGGATATTTACAATTCCTAAGATAGCGAGTCTAACAGGATGGCCAACGAAAACATTTCAAGATTTGAACTAGAGAAGCAGAAGGAGGAAATCAGAGGTTTTACATGCCAGTATAGATACGGGTGTCCTGACTTAAGCTGCACAAGCAAAGTTATGAACTGCAGGAAGAAAAGTTGGCTGTAAAGTACACGGAAATAATCAATTCTCCAAAGTGGGCAGGAACATTTTAAGGGAATGTACTCTGAGAGTCTTTAGAAAAACAAAGCAGTGTCATCAGCATTAAGAACATTGATCATGTTTGTTGAAGCTGGTTTTCTAGAACACAATTTTAAGTAATATGGAACACCGACAATAACATGTATCCTTGCTACAGTCTGCTAAAAAGGGAAAAATAGATTGCTATTCGGATAAAGAATCTTATCACGTTACTGCAATTAATTTACATCAATTGTTGGATTTTACTATTTTACGACTGCTGACACATTTAGAAGAAGTAGTAGAGACTTTAAATTAAGAAGATAATAAAACGTTACTATTAATTCGCAAGTGGGGTTGTGACGGATCGCAACAAACTCAATATAAGTCAACCAGAAAGTTCAGAATTATGATGACTCAGATAGAAATATTTTTTTAGAGTTCTATTGAGCCACTTCAATTAATTGTAGTACAAATAAAAATAATGTTAGTCGCGAAACCTACGTGTGCCTAACAGATTTTTGCTAATTTCAGATCTTGTTCAGATTGGTATAAGTGCCACAACCTATAGAAAACGCACAAATTTTTAAGGAAACTTTGAAAATGCTACTTCCAGTCAAATCTGGAACAGATACAGCTGGATCTGAAAATTAATTCTCAGAGGAGGTGAAAGTATCTTCTAATAAAGAACTGTGACTCTGATTATCGAACTCATCATCATCATAAAGTAATCTTATGTATGAATTTTTATGTAAAGTTAGTATTTGGTCTTAACTGCCTCCATATAAAGTGGAAATTTCCAGAATATCTTACAGAATGACAAATGCACTTCATATCGCACGCACTTAACATAGACGGAGTGTGTATTTTTATAGAAGTCCTCTTATTGAGGTATAGTTTCCGAAGTCTGATGATAGTGATTAATAATTTAAAATACATAAAAAATACATATTTTTCACTAAAATGTACTTTATTTCCCTTAAAATACAACTAATTTAGAAAGAGGGCACATTTAGACTCAATTGAATTGCAACAATAATTTTGGCTGCCTAAATCGGCCTAATAACCCACTGTGCGACCGACGGTCGTGCCCTGGAGGCGTATGCCACATAAAAAGTACTTATAAGGTGAGAGGTTTAACTCATTAAAAATATAATAAATATTAGAAACTATCAATCAGAAAAGAAAGAACTGTATTAATACCACATAAAATAATAACAATAGTAGTAATTGTAGTAGGCTACCTTATTAGAGTTATTTACAAATGTATGGGACGGGCAGTAAGCTGTGATATTCCATATCAATAAATCAATATACATGACTATTTAACTCATGCCCCAAATGGGAGTCAATGACCAATCACGTTTCAATGATTTCTGTTTTACAACCAATCAGAGTCGTGTTTCACGAAATATTTATCAGTGTTATAATTACCATATATTAAACAAAGCTCCTCCTTTTTAATATTCTGAACAGGTCTGACCGTTATTTTGCAGTGACTGAGCCTATAAGAAATACGGCTACCAGATTGTATATATAGTGCATACATGTCAACATTTGTAGCAATTTATTATACCACCAAAAAAAGGAAACCACTGTTTGACTTTCTTAAATGTATTTTTTCCCAGGTAATAATCCAGAAAAAATATAATTGTAATATTTACATCATACGACATCAGAAATGAATTAATATACAGATTGATGTTTCATTTTTTCTCCACTAGAGAGCATTCTTACAATATTGCGTTCCTTTGGCAATAAATAGTATGATCTGGTTGCAGTGATAAACAAAAGAAGCAGTAGAAGCGTACCTATCGTTTCTCATTTGTTTTCAAACATCGCCGTTTGCATTAAATATATAAATATTTTGAAATAACTACAGTTAAATAATGATTTGTGAGTAAACAGCTTGATTTTATTCGTTAAATAGTCCTAACAAATGCCACTCTTGATTTCCAAATTCTCTAGATAAATTCACTCCTCACTTCGTGAGTCGTGAATTTATCGATAATTTGGAAATCACTCGTGGCATTACTTATGATAACAGCATAAAACTAAACCAAAGCAATAGATAAAATTACGAATAAATGTTAAATTAAAAAAAAAATATATAGTGATGAGTAGAGTTGTGCCTATCAATAATTACACTCATGGGCTAGTGGTCAGCGTTCCTGACTGCTGTTCATGAGGTCCACGGTTCGACTCCCAGTCAAACCGTAGGGATTTTTCCTTATAGGGAATTATTCATGTGGTTGCCCATGGTCAGGAATTTAGGTTAAGTGTAGGTTAAGAACTCTCCTGGCGCTTCATTATCATTTATCACCTATTATATCATCGGGGTAACAAATTCCGCCTTCCAGGTGCCCCAACGTAAGAAACGGATTATAATCCCGCCAATGGCAGGGGAAAAAGCCAGAAATGTCTTAAAAGACAACCTGGTGGCATTAGACAAAAAAATAATTACACTTGGTTCATATATTTATTCACAAATTATTGTAGTTCTTATTTTCCACGTCTTGTTGAGAAATCTGTTCACGGCTATCCAATTTGATTTTAGAAATATTTTTGGTAAAAACTGGCGTTCCCATCTTTCTGAATAGTTACACTTTCCTAGTAACTTTATACATTTTTTTTTCGGAGCTCCCGCCATTACACATATCCGCATACCGTAAACGTCGGTAATTTTGAGAAATTTGCATGCTACGAACCTAAACCATGCAAGCCCTGATCTCTCTTTCGATCTTAGATTATATATAGGGAAAACATAGCAAGAAAAGAATGTATGAAGAAACATATATATATATATATATATATATATATATATGGGTTATTTACCCCAAATCTGTTTTAGATCTTTCTGTTAGCACAGTGAACATTTCCCCACTCAACCTGCAAATGAATTCTGTTGGTTTATACCTGATTTTTCTCCACACATTCTTGCGATTTTCTATTCCCTTTTCTCATGCCTAAACCATCCTAATCTTTTGGAAATTGCTTCGAACTTCGACTGCCGAAAATTTCGCATCTGTAATCCTAATTAGTGATAATATAAATTTGTTTTAAGCATAGCTTCTTTATGATTAAATAAAATAAAACTGTTAAAGTTTTATACGATTTTCATGTTTATTTTAATACAAATTCGGTTACAGCTGTTTCAGTACTCTGTACCTTCGTAGTGTTCGTCTGAAGGAAGTACAGAATACTGAGACAGCTGCAACGAATTTGTATTAAAATAAATATGAAACGCGTATAAAACTTCAGCAGTTTTATTTTATTTAATCACTAAACATAATGGATATTCATCAAGAAACACCAAATCAATTGATAGCTTGTTTAGTCCCGAGCCGCAGCCGAGTGTTTAAGCTATGATATCATTGTGCAGAACTACGGGATTTGCACTGGTTCGAGTTCCCATGGGTGAAAAAATTTCCTTTTGGAATTTCGGCTACAATAGGACCGGTACCCATCCAGTGTAGTGAGGAATTAGGGTAGCTGTAAAAGTAGTGGGTACATGTTGAGAAAACCAGTTATAACGGTTGGGGAACCTGGTATTCTGGCCACATGCTACGTATAGTGCTGTATGATTATCAGCCTGTGAAATTAACACATGTGGATGTGAGGCCAGCTACCTGGTAGTAGACCAAATGGCCTTCAAGGTCTGTCGCGCCATGGAGTTATAGTTTGTTGAGTTTGTTAAGTCTTGAGAATAGGAATTTTACATTTTATGAAGTCAGGAAATTACCTAAATTCATAAAACATTTCACAATTATGTGAGGCCAGCTACCTGGTAGTAGACCAAATGGCCTTCAAGGTCTGTCGCGCCATGGAGTTATAGTTTGTTGAGTTTGTTAAGTCTTGAGAATAGGAATTTTACATTTTATGAAGTCAGGAAATTACCTAAATTCATAAAACATTTCACAATTAGAAACGATCTAATTCCTTAATTATATTTAAGAAAACGCATATAAACTTAGTTTAGTATTTCCGCTTTTCTCAAATCCAAAATCTCACTACCATAGTACGTTACTATCCTTACCAAAGCTCCAAACACCTTTTCTAACAGTCTTACTGAAATATTAGGCTCTCAAAACACATGTACTGAGCATACTATTAAGTGATACCTTCCCTTTAAAAACGCTACATCAATATATCTGTTCAACTTTTCATTCATTTTGAACATTGTACTAAGATATTCAAAATGTTTTACATTTTGCAGTACTCGATTGCGGCATTTCCACTCCACTGGTCTGCCATAAACCCTTTGCATTGCACATTATCCCTTAATGCACTTCCGTCCACGGTTTCGAATGTCACTTTAAAATCAATGAATTCGCAAAATAATGTATCCCTATTGCAAAAAACTGTCCTCAATTAGTGACAACAAATATGTTGTCCATTGCGGAATATCCTTCCCTAATCTCTACCTGATATTTTGAAATCCTATTGTCCTCTTTAGCCCATTGCCTCATTCATTCGTAAAGTATTTTGCAATAGACTTTGTCAAACACCAACAAGAGGAAAACCCCTTATAAATTTCTGGTACATGAATTGTATATTATAATTTAAATTTTGTGACTATTACCACAACGGAATTTTGTCATGAATGTCATTAATGTTGACTAGTAATAATAATAATAATAATAATAATAATAATAATAATAATAATAATAATCGCCAATTTTGGAATATATTAAACAGTACCAACTAAATTGGAAACACCATCTTGAAAGAATGAGTTCAAATCGGATCGCCAAAGCTGTTTATAGTTATATACCAAGAGGACGAAGATCACTGGGCCGTCCTATGAAACGCTGGAGAGAAAATTTTCTATAGGATCGTAACAGGCCTTGGCCTAATACTTGGAAGGAAGAAGAAGAAGATAATAATAATAATAATAATACAGTAATAACACAATACAATAGTAAACCAATAATAAAACAGAATTAAAATAATAATAATAATAATAATAATAATAATAATAATAATAATAATAATAATGGCGGCTGAAGTTACTAGTGATACAGAAATATAAAATATATTTAATTAAATCGCATTAAAAATAACAACATAAGTTTTTAGGAAATGAACTTTCTGGCTCCACTTACTTGACATCGCATAGCCTAGATTGTTAAGAGAGTACCACTTGTCACAAAATACACTTCATACATGATGGTACTTCCCCGCATTTCAGTCGTCGCGTCGTATACATTGGCTCTTCGTGTACTTGACACTGCTAGCTGGGTGGGGTTGACATGAATCAAATGTCCACGCTCACCAGATCACAACCCTATGGACTCCTACCTTTAAAGGCACTTGAAGTGGCTTGTGTATTCGGCGATAACTGATATAAAAACTCTCTGTCTCCGAATTTTGAAACGCTGTCAATCAATTCGAGGTACAGTACACTAGAAATGTTGGATGCATGTTCGGTTGTCAATAATACGACGAGCTGCCATCTGAATTTCGGTAGGAGGAAGACATTTTGGACAGTTCCTGTAAATAATTGAACATACAATGCATCACAAATGAATAAACTGTAACAAACAAGCATATTTTAGAGTATTTGTACCCTCTATAACATGACAAATATGTTGATATAACATCTTTTTTCTACATATGAATATTCTATACCTCGGTTTTACCTACTATTTTCAATAAAACCTGTATAGGCATGCCTCCTTTGTACATTAAACACAGGATATTTATGTAAAACTTATTTTAGAGACTAGGAATAATATTGATGCGATATTATTATATTGATACAATTGTTAATCCTTCATATTAAACTTTTCCTACCAAGCCAATTACTTAAACTAATTATAGGTTATTATTATTATTACAATTATTATTCTTATTATTACTACCATTTTTCTTCCTTTCCCTTGTCAACTTTATATTATGTAGCATATATCTATTATGTATCATTAATTAACAAGTAGATAATTCATAATTATTGTTATTATATGTATAGTTTAACCCTAGTGAAGTGGAAGAGAAGACCTTACACCAGGTAAAATAAATAAATAATATTTCGAGTAATATTTAAAATAATAATAATTCATTATTATTATTATTATTATTATTTTTATTATTATAGTAAAATACAAATTAACATAGGTCCGCAGAGTTAGCTCAGATGGTTGCATGATTAGTGAGGTCGGGTTCGATACCCGGAGAGACTAAAAGTTTTATTTGTTAAATTAATTATATTAATTTAATTGTACAATTTTCATTTCCGGAGCCAGGAGGGGTAATGGTATACAATTTTTAATCGTAGATTTGTCACCAGATTCCAGTATTAAATTGCAAAGCTCTCCGCACTATAATAAGTTGATACGGCCTGTGGGCATGTGGTACTGTTGATAGAGATTCGTTCGTCGGATGGGGTTGTTAAGTCTGGTGACACCATGGTGCTTTTTGACAGGAGTTGGTTACATGCCGGCACCGGAATTCACCTTCTCCCTTCTCTCTAACATCATCCCTCATATGAAACATAAGCATACACTCATCCAACACTCTTTCTGTACGTAATACAGGAATACGTCATATAATATGTATATCAGTCTGGTGCGTAAATTGGAAATATATCCAATTAATTTCATGTATCCGCCCAGCGCGTGACCCGAGGGCGTAAATTGTAGTGAGCATTGCATTAGAAACACAACTCACAAATTAACATATTACATTTATCGACAAGTTGCAAATACGTTATATTGGTGCAAAAAATATATTACGGTCCCTATGAAACACTGTAGGCCTATCAGATACTCTGCTGGCACACATCCCGTCTTTTATAAATTTTTCCTCAAACGTTTCGTTACCAGTAACCGTCGAAATATATGTTCGATATTTTTAAATAATTTAATGTAACGAATTAAAAAAAACTTACTTAATTTCACTTTTGATTATTGTGATACCCCTTTTACTGACCTAAATACTGTTCGTACGCAAACACTTCGATGTGTTCATAATTATTGTATACGTTTTATTTGTGGTATTGGCAGATTTTATCACGTTACACCATCCCTGGAACAATTGACGTGGCTTCGTCTACAAGATCGTAGAACCATCCATTCCCTATCTCTTCTCTATAAATATTACACATATTATTATCTTATTATTTATCACACCGTTTCACTAGACTCTCTTATACACATAAATTTGATACCCGATCCCATCAGCACATTGTCCTTTATATCCCTCCTCATCACACTTTCTGTTACTCGAAATCTTTTAGAGTTTATCTTGCTAGAACATGGAATTATCTTCCACCCTACGTCAGAGACTGCCAAACTTTACCATCTTTCAGAAACAAATTCAAAATAAAATTAACAGAAACGTCTCACTAATACTCCTTTTTTAAGTATTAATATTTTTTCATTATTTAATAAAAATAATATTACGATTTGTCAATATATTTAGCTAATATCTTACATGTAGGTGACAGATTAATTCATTAGAGTTTATTACTTTCTTTGTATGTATATATTTTTATTTTTATGTAGCCTATAGTAGATTCGAGCTGTTATTCCTTTGAGTATACATTATTCCATTAGTTTAATTTTAATTGTATTTAGTTTTATTGTATTATTAGACATTATTTTCATTATTGTTCGATTTGACCAGATAATTAATTGTTTAGTATGTACTGTTATTGTAATTTTTTGTATTTAAATGTAACATATGTTTGTCTTGGTGAGTGGAAAAGAAGGTCACATGGCCTTAATCCACCAGGCTAAATAAATCTATTCTATTCTATTATTTCATTATTTCACTCTATTTCTTAACATCTGTATTTGAAAATATGAGTTATACGTGCAACATCTATTTGTGGTACAATAAATAGAACATTGAATAATAAAGCCCATAAACAAACAAAATTTAAATTTTATAAAACAATGGCTGTCCCTGTCCTTTTGTATGGAAGTGAATCTTGGATTACCACTACCAAACAAAAAAGTAAAATCCAAGCAGCCGAGATGAAATTTTTAAGAAGAGTAAAAGGCTGCACTAGAATGGACCAGATAAGAAACGAGGATATCCGTGAAGAACTGCAGATCTATTCCATAAAATAAAATATATTTAATAAAAAGATACAGTGGAAAGAACACGTAGAAAGAATGGAAGAAAGTAGATTACCAAATAAAATCTTCCATTATTTTCCAAGAGGAAGAAGAGATGTCGGATGTCCTCGGAAGAGATGGTCTTAGATCTATTAGTGAAGACGGAACAGGCAACTCTTGCCTAAACCAGGAAGTGAAGAAGAAGAAGAAGACGTGCCACATCTACATTAATTTATTGTGTTGTATGTTTTCGGAGATTACATGTACCATAAATCGAAACACCTGGTAATAACCCTGAAAACCCTCTGAAATTTGTAGCTAGAGTTAGTAACAACCCTGTATATACATTTGTTATGATAAATTTGATACAAGTTACTACCCTCAATTGAGCTAGTAAAGAAACTTTACAAAAACATAAGATCATATTTTTAGCCATCAAGAAAGTTCTCGCCTTGAGGAGAAAACAGAATAAGTTAATGGATATAGACGTTGAGAGAGGCGTTTGAAAAATGGAGACGCATATATGACAAAAAAGTAAAGAAAAAGTGTTCGACTTTCCCTCTGGGAAAAGAAAGACATGAAAACTGTCTGGGCAAGAGATGAAAATTAATGTCCAGTGGCGGTTACTTTGCAAGAAAAATTAAATTTTGAAACTAACATAGCAAGTGTCTCCAGCGTCAAGGGTAATTTTGTGTTACAAAAATGTTTTTGAATATTCATGAATGTATACAGAAGCTTATGTTATGCAATGCAAAGTACTTTCATCTTGGCCCTCTGTTAATAATTTGCGAAATCATCCATCTGGTCCACTCTGAATAAGACAAACTTCAATTTATTAAGTACAAAGAAAATTTGCATTTAAACAATTCAGTTAATAATAACATAAATATATTCAACTTCAAGGAAAATCATACTTACTTACTCATTGGCACTATCGAACCCGTAGATTCATGGCCGCGCGGACATAAGCTCTCCATACATCCCTATCCTGAGCTAATGCTTTCCAATCATTCTCTGTATAAGCTACTTCCCTCAAATCATAGCTAATGATATTCTCCCACCTCATTCTTAGTCTACCAACTGGGCGTTTTCCCTCTGGCTTTCCTACAAGAAGCTTCCAGGCACGTCTTCCATTCCCCATACCTGTAATATGCCCTACCCCCATCGCAGTCTACGAGACTTAAGCCTTCTTATTTATCTGGCTTCCTATAAAGACCATGTAGTTCACTGTTATGTAGTCTTCTCCGTTCACCTCTCTGTTCATCTCTCTTTGGTCCAAATATTTTCCTAAGTAATTTATTCTCAAATACTCGTAATCTCCTTTCCTCCGTTAAAGTAAGAGCCAATGTTTCGCACCCATATAATGTAACTGGTAGAATAATAGTTTTATATATTTTAAGTTTAACGTTTTTTTAAAGGAGTTGGAACATCAAAAGTCTCTGCAATGCATAACAACACGCATTTCCAGAATTGAGCCTGTGTTTAATTTCTTTGTGCATCTCATTCCTATTTGAGATTATTGTTCCTAGGTATTTGAATCCAGCTACTTCCTCAAAATTTCCCTCATTTCTCATTAGCTGCCCATTTCCATTATATAATGTATTTCTACGTGTGACCATATATTTTAGTTTTATTTATATTTACTTCCAGTTCTAATTTGTTAGTGTTACTCAGTAGTGGGTGCGTGTTGTCCTTTAGTATCTCCTCGCTATCGGCCAATAGTACTACATCATCAGCATAAACTAACAGCTTATTAATACCATTGAGTTGTAGGCCTTCTTCATCCTCTAAAGATTGGATGGCATGCTCTAGTACAAAATTAAATAGTAGAGGAGATAGTGCATATCCTTGCTTCAATCCATTCTTGATTTCAAAAGTATCCGAAAACTGTTTTCCTACACGCACCCTACTCTTTGTGTCTTTAGACATTCGTATAAGGCTAACAAACTTTTTAGGAATTCCGAACTCCAGCAAGGTACTATATAACTTCTCCCTCTTAATTGAATCGCATGCTTTTTTGAAGTCTACGTATAGTTGATGTACAGTACCATTATATTCTCATTTCTTCTCTAAAATCTGTCTTTTAGGAAAATCATATGTTTTAATTTCATTATCATGGCCTCTTTCATCGTAAATCATTGTTTCGTACTGCCAATTAAATTTCACACCAATCTGAGTTGTAAAATCAACATTATATGTTAATACGTGAAGAAAAACCTTGTACCCCTTTTTAAGCACATTGCACGCACGGAGGAGAGTGATATTTGGCATAATTAAAGTTCATATAGTGAAGGAGTGCAGCAAAGTAAAATTTATGTTTAATATGTGTTACAAATAAATTAGATTAAACAAAATAAAATAAATTGTCTCTAAGGAATTTATGTGTATTACCCATTCGTGTACTCATTCATTTGTTTACATTCATACTGAAAGTGCATTGTGTACAGGACCAATGTGAATTGACTTACTCTCACGTAGTTTTTATTAGTGGTTTAAAAAAGTGAGTACGTTTTGTTATTTAATTGTAAATTAAACCATGTCTAATCTTGGTTTCAGTAATTTCATTACGTTTTTTATATATAATTAGATATTCGCACCTACTTCCATTATGCCTCGACATTGAACATTGACGGGTCGGAGTGAGAAACAAAGAAGAAGCGATATATATTCCCGTACACATATTAATTGGCCAAATGCAAATTTAAATAGTATAAATAGTATATAAATGCCAAATGCCGTGTTATGGCTTTGCCAAACTATACCACTTATTTCTTATCGTTCGTATTTTTTAAAATAAATCGAAAATTAATGGATAATGACATATTTGTGACACACTTAAAAATTTAATAAATCGTGGTCGAAATTCGACCGCTGGGCGACCTCTAATTCCTATGCATACATATAACAATACGAATAAATATTTTTAGTTCATTTGTTTGTAATTACCTTCAATTTTTTTACTCGTAAAAAACTCTTTCTTCTTCCCTTGGTTTAACCTCTCCCTTTCTATGTAATTTAACATGCTCCGGCCTTACAGGGATCAGGTTAAGATTTTTTAATTATGTACCACACAAGGCCTCTGGATGATAGTTCGCTATCACCTCAATTCCAAAACTATCTCGAAGACAACACGAAAAATAATATAAGACACAGCTTTTACTCACACATTCATACTACACAGGGGGAATATGGTATGAGTGACTGATTATGATGACAAGATTATGTTCTTACACTATTTGATCATTATATTTCCTGGCAATATTCGTCTCGAATGCATAAACAATTACACATCTGAATGTATATGTGTGTATGTACTCCATACGTCTCACGTGGGTACATGCGTACTCTCTAGAGGGAGGTTCTTAACCAAGCTAATTTAGCTATGATTATATGCCTACATATGTCAACGAGTGACATATGGTTAACACACCGGCTCAATGAGACATCTAGTAGGCAACTGAGGTATTACATGGATGGATGAAGGTCGGTTAAATTTTGCACAGAGGCGTTTTAGTCAGGGTAGCGGTTCTTTTACGAGCCTGAAAATATTCAGACTCGGTATACACGGTTTAAAGTCCCAACCGGAGGACGTGTTCCTTGGATTTTCCCATCCTAAAATCCATCGACCACGGCCGGGTTTGAACCCGCGTCCCTCGAAACTTGAGGCAAGGAACATAACCACTAGCCCATCGCGGCCGACAATTACATATCTACACTCGTAAAAAATAACTGTAATAAATCATTAACTCATACCCATGCACCTGTCTACGTGCCTCTCGTTTAGGCGATTCGTATAAATTAATACAATTCACGCACTCATCATTGCTTACTACTTTTCTTATAGGATTTATATTAACTGTTACAAAGCGTTTTTACTTTATAACAAGGAAATGCGAAACAAATGTTTATCATCACGTTCTCCTTTGACTAAAGTTAGGTTTCTGTCTGAATTGTCGGTAAGACTGCGTCAGATCCCTCGTGAATCACTGAGACAACATAATCTAATTGCTTGGAGAGGAAATTGGACATTAAGAGATTGTTCACATCTCGATTCCTCTCAAGTGTTTAAATTAGTTTTAATTATTGCTCGTGGTACAGAATGTGGAGCGTGATATATGCCAGGTATGAAGTCTAATTAGTTTAAGAGACCGCAGAGTGAATATGTTGGTTGGTTAATTTAATTATATACGATATTTGATGAGAAGCGGTGGGATGGAAACTTTGAGACGCCACACATTGCAGTTCAACTTAATACAAACATAACAAATTGAATTTAAGTACACTTAGATAACACTGGTCAACATGATTTTTGTCTCATGAGTACCAATAGTTGTACTTAATGAAGTTTTCTACTGTGTTTTCAAATATGTATTCAGAATTTCTCCATCACCAAATTTTTTTTTTAAATTTCATTTAATGGATTTAAATAGTTATTTTTTAATAAACGTTTTTTCGTCCATTTGTCCATTGTAAAATAAAGCCAAATGAGCTATCTCAAGAGATTTCAACTATGGAAAAGAGATATTAAGGCAAATGGAATACTAATATGCTGGCCGATTATTGTTGGACCATCAAGATGGATGCTCCACAGGCAAAATACAGTAGAAAAATCGTAATTTCTTACTTTCTAGGTGAGTCCGAATGTTCGAATATTGTGTAGTTACGAATGTAGAAAATATTAAAGTGTCTGGTATTATAAATGCCTGTCTCTCGGAAACCTTGCGTGATAGAGAAAAACTGATATCTTATTTAAATTCAGGAGAAAAAAATACTATCAGAATAACATGTTTTTCTTTCTGAGACAAAAAAAAAGTTCATTTTTTGTTGCTTAGTGTTATCTCTCCATAACTGTTTCCGCGCCGTAGCCCAGCGGTTTAAGGCATCATGTCTTGTTGTATAGCTATGGGACTTACGCTGTTTCAAGTTCCCGGGAGGGAAGGAATTTTCTAATCGAATTTTTGCCGGTATAGGACTGATGACATCTTGAGGAATGTTAATAGCTACAAAAAAGTATCTGCTTCAAGATGAGAAAACCAGCAATTACGTCTGTGAGATCCGATATGCTTACCACATGACACATCTATTCTGACCGTATGACCGTTCTGTGATTAACATATCTGGATATGAGGCCAGCTGCTGGATGATAGGTTAAAGGATAAGGGCTATGGAGTAAAATGAAATAATACATCGCTTTTGTCTGGAAGATCATCGCTGGTTCTCATACAGAGGGTTCGAGGTTTTATTCCTGATCAGAATGATTTACTTAGGTGTGTTTCTGAATTCTAAGGAATAGCCAGGGATTTTGAGTTGAAACTTCACTGAGAAAACAGCACCAGTCCCCATGGGGCAATACATTTTCTCATAGAATTTCGACCAGTATGGGCTGGTGCCTAAACCAGAGTCATGGGGAATTTATATAGCTAAAATAAGTACCACCTCCAGTTAGAGAAACCCAGCACAATGGTTAATGTTCGGATATGCTGACCACATGTCACCTTTATAATGGCTGGATAATCGTCCATCCCCATAATTAGTACATGTGGATGTGATTCTAGCAGTTGGCTGGTTGTCTGGTAGGCCAAGGCCCTTATAGGTCGGTTGCGCTGTGGAAAAAAAAAATCAAAATAAATTAAGAAAAATCATCTTAGTTCGTTCATAGTTGCAGAACTCTTATTGAGGCCGAAGACCGAATTTTTGGTCAGTTTTGTCAAGGATTACAAATTAAAAAGTTTAGAAGCTTGAGTGTCATAAGTAACGTTACAACTCTAGTATTTCTTTACAGTATAGCAGAGTTTCCGCTTTTCTCATTTAAAATTTAGCTTCAGTTCCTTACTCATATAAAAAACACATTTGTTTCCATTGGCCTATATTCTCTTATCCTTAGAAGTTTGGATATTGAATATATTTACACCCTGTATATTGAGCCTAAGTAGTTAACTTATAAAAACATTGCAAACGACGGCTTAAAGTTGAAGAGTTCTTGTAGAATATCGTGCTGTTTGTGCACCATGAAGAGAATGGAAGTTCCACTTTAAGTTTTTCAATCGCCCTTACAAACCGCATATATAAGGGTTGCTGTTTGCTCGTTGTGGCTACATGTTGTTATCAGGGAGATAATCCTATCAGCGTATGTATATTTTTTTCTATTTCGATAATTATCCAGTTTCCTGGAATTTCTTCTTCTCTATCTGTCAGCCATGCTATCATTTACATGTCGCATTGTGACTCTTTTTATTACAACAATACAATTGGAAATTCTTCGTGTTACTGTACTACAGATTGATCTGCTACAAATAATTTATTCCACAAGCGTTTATAATGTAAATTTATAACAATTCTTAGAACATGTAAACTACCAGAAACCACATACCTAGGATTTTGACTGACAGCAGGTTTCATAATTAAAAAAAACACATTTTTGCACCGTTGAGGTTATTGTTCTCCTTCTTATTCTTATTCTTTACTTGTAGGATTTTCATCATGTTTATTTCCCAAATCACTCCTCGGAAGAAAATGAATTGAATGTGCGTCCACTGTCCATCTTTTGGCTGGTCTTCCTCTTGCTCTTCTCCCGTCCATGCTCTATCTTCTTTAGCTCGTTTTGCAAGTCTATTGTCTTCCATTATTTCTATATGGTCTTTCCTATATTTTCATCTTTCTATAATAAATATGATTATGTCTTGAATTTTACATTTGTCTCTAATTTCTGTATTGTGTATCCTATCAAATAATGTTATTCCCCTGAACATTTCTTAAGATCTTCATTTCACATGTGCTTATTATTTGTTTAGTTTATCTTGTAACATGCATAGTTTCTGCTCCATATATGATAACTGGTCGTTAGACCTCTAAGGCAACCCATCTAGGAGAGAAAACTCCGAAATAAAATGGGGCAGACTGAGTTCTGGAGCTGGGTGAAGGCAATCGGCCTAGGGAGGAAACCCCGAATAATAAACCCGCCATGAAAATGGGCTAGCAAAACACTTGAAGGTGTATCTTACACATTGATCGCAGTCCCAAGGATCAAGCCTCGGATCAAGGACGGAAACAAAATATAAAATAGTAGTATGAGATTATTGTTAACTATTTAAAACAATAAAAGTTGTATCTAGAGTGGCAGTCGTCCTCAACCAATTAAAATTGTTAAAAATATTAAACACACCATTCACACATACATTCACACTAAACACGGTAAATATGATGGCCAGAATATGTTCGGGACTATTCGAGTTATGAAGTAGCAAAAAAGTTTACTTTTTTTACAACAAATGAGAGGCAAATGTGGTGGTGGTTCTGTGTTTTTCATTTATTATATGGTAGGCTTCTGTTAAGTTTTATTTATACAATCCTGCTACTAAACCTAAATGTTACGTACATCATCATCATCCGGTATCATGGCAGCTGCCGCCGTCTTCCGGAAACCAAACGCCATTCCTCTCTATCCATCCATTGATCTTCCTCCATTCCTCTGATATTCATAGCTGCTTGTACCCCTTCTATCCAAGTTTTCTTCGGTCTTACTCTCTTCCTCCTTTCCATTGGGATCCATTCCATAACAATTTTTGGCAATCTTTGCTCTGGCATTCGTTTGACATGACCATACCACTGCAATCTTTTCTTTTCTATGATGACCGGCTCTTCTTGTACACCCATAATTTCCCTTATTTCTTTATTTCGTATTCTATCCATTCTAGATTTTCCAGCTGATCTTCTTAAAACATCCATTTCTGTACTTTACGTACATATAAAATAAAAAATATGATCACAAAGCACAGTTATATAACACTATTATGAAACGGTTCAAAGTGATCTTGTTTGTTTATATAGTGAGAAAAAAAACTAAATCTCTCTCCTGTCATGGATAAAAACAGAATATATATTTGTAGACCTATAATATGAAATCTGAAGACGGTCACTAATGGAAAATAAATTATGAAGTTTATGTTAGAAAAACAAATATGTAAACTGAATTTAAAGCATTATTTATGCTATGAGTGAAATTTATCCTATGACGTACGAGGATATGTATATATCTACATTGTAATTATGTAACTTCATAGCAATTAATACCCTCTAATTAACCTGCTATGCACATTACATTCATAGGGGTTGTATTTCACTAGTATTATGGTAGCATGCTTCATTCATCATTGCCCGCGCTGATGTTTGCTTTGCTACAGAAACCAAAACATGAATATCCCCTTACCTTACCTACAGAGCTTGTCAGAATATAAGCGACAGTTTTCATTGCAAAATAGCTGTATTAAATTCCTTCTCATT
The DNA here is from genome assembly GCA_030220185.1 of Diploptera punctata. Classification (NCBI taxonomy): domain Eukaryota; kingdom Metazoa; phylum Arthropoda; class Insecta; order Blattodea; family Blaberidae; genus Diploptera; species Diploptera punctata. Next base: position 560,066 of record JASPKZ010008886.1, read on the forward strand.
TCGTTTCGTCCATCTCCATGGCTGGCGGGTTGTGTTAATGTCAAGCAGACTGGATCAACAAAGGAACAATATTATCAATAGTAATCTAACAAGAGGTTGTGTTTTTCTGAAAAATTCACGAGCGACAAAGTCACGAGTGATTTTGTCTAATGAAAAACTCAACCTCGCGTTGAATTTGGAGTGACTATTTAGCGAATATTACAACATCAGAAGCTAAAAATAACACTGGCCAACATGATTTTTGTCTCATGAGTACCAATAGATGCACTTAATGCAGTATTTTATCGTGTTTCCAAATATTTATTCGAAATTTCTCCATCACCCACAGTTTTTTTTTAATTTCAATTTCAATTAATGGATTTAAATAATTATTTTTTAATAAACTTTTTTTCGTCCATTTGTCCATTGTAAAATAAAACGGTGGAACACTTTCATCAGGAGATTTCAGCTGTGGAAAAGAAATATCAAGGCAAATGGAATCCTAATATGCTGGCCGATTATTGTTGGACCATCAAGAGGGATGCTCCACAGGCGAAATATAGCAGAAAATCGTTATTTCTTACTTTCCAGGTGGGTCCCAATGTTCGAATATTGTGTAGTTACGAATGTAGAAAATATGAAAGTGTTTGAAATTATAAATTCCTGTCTCTCAGAAACCTTGCGTGAAGGAGAAACCCCGATATGATATTTGAATTCAGAGAAAAATTACTATCAGAATCGCATATTTTTCTTTCTGAGACAAAAAAAAAACCTTTCTTTTTTGTTGATCAGTGTATTTATAATGTTTAATATTTACCAAATGTGTGGTTATTTATTCCGATCTTTCTTCCGGGCGATTTCTAAGACGGCTGTATAGTTATAAATAGCATATATTTAATGTTAAATCCTCTTGGGCTCGGGAAAAATCAATAACAGATGATTGTATGAGAAATAACTATTAACAATAATGCAGATTCATTATACAACATTTAATAAATATTTTAGAGCAACAGAACTAACCATCTGTTTGGTAATTTTTTAATTTGTTTTCTTTTGGCTTTTCATGCTGTACCATAACGTCCTAAATTGTTGAATCCATATCCTTGTCAAAGAAGTTAATTTGCGGAGATATCTCTCATTACGAACAGGAAGAGGCAATGTTATCAAGAGGAAGAGGCAATATATTGACTTAAGCTTCGACGGCCGGAGATAACTTGAAGAAGATTTCCGGGCTGTTGGCCGTGGTCTTAGGCTTGAAGTTCCCCGACGTTTCGCGTCCGGTATCCTCAAGGGTTGTCTAAAGACAAGCCTCTAGACACTGCCAACAGCCCGGAAATGTTCTTCAAGTTCTTCATAGGAAGAGGCAAACTTATGAGATAAATAGAGAAAAACTTGGAGTGCCAAGTTTAAAAGAAGATATAGAAAGATACCAACAAGAATAGAAAAACCATCTGAGAAGAATGCAAAGAAATAGACTTCCAAAATTGGCATTACAATATACTCCAACTGGACATAGGGACCAAGGAAGACCAAAATTCTAATGTGGCAGGCTAGCGAAGTTGACTTAAGTTTAATATAAATATAATATTTTATTAGAAGTACTAGTAACTAATGGCGACATGAGCCAATATAAATTTACAAGATAGAGCCTTCCCTATTATAGAACAGTTAATATAATATATTTTCATGGCCATGCCTTAATAATTATTGTTATGATTTTAGCTGTTGTAACATACATAATAGTTATACTCATTATAAATAATTTTAATAATCGATTTCTCCTTTAAGGTCAACTAATTGAGGTTACATGAACAATTGTTCGTCGGTGAAAAGATGAAGACCATCTTCGTAAGGTTTACCGTTACAGGCGACTTGGCCTAAAACGGATTTGTTCGTGATTATGATGATGATGAGTATGTACAAAAAACTCCAACAATCCAGGTTGGATTATTATATTTGGGGTAGTGAAATTTAAATCTGAACCTTGGGACTGGATATGATCATTGCCTGTGCGTTGTCTTTCAGCGGTGATCCTGGCAAACTCCTTATCATATTTCCAGGAAGTATGCACTTTTTACCTGTCTAATATGTTGTCGAATGTTTCTGGAGTTGACTATAGTTGTGGGTCTCGATGGACTAGTCACTACCATGCTCGCCTCTTGTTCCGAGCTTCGCGAGTTCAAACACGGCCGTGGTGGATGGATATTTTAAGGCATAGATTAACATTAAATAAAGTGAAAGTACAACAAATTCTAATCTCAACAATATAGCTAATACATGTTTTCGATTAGAAAAAAGTACCCAAACTCCACAAAATATGTACATACATAAAACGGTATTAATATTATTTTCGGATTACCGGGGTTCGTATTAATGAGAAAAGTCCTTATATTAAGACAGCAAATAAGTATGTTATTAACAGTTGAGGAATTTTTGTGAGAAAGGATATAATTACCAACAAAACATTTTTAGAAAATAGACTCTAATCTCTCATATGATTTTATTTTGATATTTTACACAAATACAACACCGTGAGGATCGGATGTAGCAGCAATCTTTTACAGTAGCATTAGGGAGATCCCGGGTTCAAATTCCGATGATAATAATTCTGAGATTTTTCCTGGTTTTACTCAGTCGTCGAGGCAAATGCTGGATTGGGATTTCATTGCCAGGACTGATTTTATATTATATTAAAAAATATTGATTTTCTACACAAAACATGGCACACTATAGAAATATACTGTCTAGTATAGACGCCTAAAGTTCCTAGATGTGATATATACTTAAAAGTTCAAGAGTCCCCTTAAATATGAGTAAAATAGAAAATAATCGGCAAAGGAAAAACATTTAATTAATAGCAGTTAAACGTTAGACAGCACAGGAGTATTTTTTAAATGTTTATTCAATTGGCATTTACACTGTTTCTAAAAAACGCTCCCTAATTGGAAAATCATCCGCCTATATAAATAGAAGTGGTGTATCATTGTCAATTCAGAAGCTAAGAGCTTCCATAGCTTGAAATGCTTTAAAAAATCTAATTGAAGTAGCATCATGGCTGTTTTTGTAAATACCTGTCAGAGATGACACTGAATATGCTGATAAGATAAGAGCTGCCCGTGCAATATAATGAGTCGCAGCTCATTGTACAGTTAACGTAATGGCTTCACTTTTGCCAACCTATTTTGCTCTCATAATGTTATCAACGTATAAAACCAGATTGGAAAGCTTGATTTATTCAATGCTTTGCGCCCTATTTTCAAATTACTATAAAGCGATGGAACGTATTTGGGACTAAAACTTTATCAGTGAATTTTGCAGTTTAAAGTAGATTGACAACTGTTTCTCAAACTGTGCTCCGTGAATCCCCAGCGATTCTCCGAAAGTTATGAAGTTGCTTACGTTTTGGCAACAAACTCTTTAAATAATTATCATGAATATTATTATTTTTATTTTGAGAGAACTGTTCAATAACCATCGAGCATATATTGAACGTATAGTTATCTTACAGATTTTGTCAACTCTTTGATAAAATATATTTATTTCATACGATTTCTCATTTCAGTACTCCGCTATTTTATTACAAAATGCAGGAAAATGGTACATTACCGTATCAGGTATATTAATGTTCACAGAAACTGACCCATCTACAGGGAGTATATGATTAAACCACGAAAAATGTAATTTATAAGTTGCAAATAATTATGCATGGGTAATATTAATATAAATAGACTTATATAATTTTTTTATTTCATCAGTGCATATTTTATTATAAGTTTCATTCAAAATACATTATTTTACATTAAACTAAAGTATTTAATAAGGGTTGTGATACAATTCCCATTTCATTTTACAAATTAACAGTATTTATTGAAAAGATATTCATTTATTCGATTGTTAACTCAATAAACTAACTAACTGGCACTATCGAACCCCAAGATTCATGGCCGCGCGGGCATAAGCTCTGCATAATCCCTTTTCTCAGCTAATGCTTTCCAACCATTCCCTGTATAATATCCTGATGCTATATCCATCTTCAAATTTTCTATCGCCATTTCAGCCTCTAATGCACTTAGTTCTGCGACTAGCATTTCTGCTGTCTGTAAATTATCCTCTTCAATATCCTGTTCTGCATGTACATTAATAGCTGATTAAAGTAACTTTTCCATCTATTTAATTTACTCTTGGAATGTGCAATCATATCCCCATTTTCATTCCGAATGATGTTTGTTCTAGCCTGAAAACCTTTCTTCTCTATCCTAATTCCCTGATATAATTATCTAATGTTTCTATTTTTTGCATTAATTTCAAGATAATTAATCTTCTCTCTCTCTCTCTAATATGCCCTCTTTTTTACTCTTTAGTAACCTGCTCTAAATGTACCTCAGTTGGCTCGTGTTACTATTTAATTCTTGCTAGCTTTCATTTCTTAGGAATTTCGTCATATTTCTCATCAAACCATTTCTTGTTTTGCGTCTTTTTAAAATAACCAATGCGTTCTGATGCTGACAATTTAATAGCATCTCTTATAGCTTCCCATTCTGTATTTACATCAGTTTCGTCTTCATTCTCCACATTGTTATCTGACGATTCCAGGACTTCAATTCTATTAGCAATTTTCACTTGGTATTCTTGACGATCTACATACTTCGTTGGTTGGAATAAATATCCAATTATATAATTAACAGTAATATACCTCTATTTTGGTTTCAACCAATAAACAATTAGGGCATTTAACCATTTTTCAAGTTTTTAATTCAATTTTTTCAGAATCATCTTTAGCGTTTGTTCCTCTCAAAAGCGATAACCGTTGTCTGATATTCACCCTGACCAGATGACGATCCGAAATGCAGTCTGTCCCTTCCTAACATCGATGATGCTACTGTGGCAGCGTTTGTCCACTATTACATGATCTATCTGGTTCCGAGTTTCTCCATCTGGAGACGTCCATATGTATTTATGAATATCCTTATGCTGAAATGTTGTGCTCTTAACAATGAAATTCTTTGATGTTGCAAATGTGACTAATCTAACCCCATTGTCATTACTATCTTCATGAAGACTGAATTTGCCTATTGTTGGTTTGAATATATCTTCCCGCCCCACTTTTGCATTAAAATCTCCTAAGACAATTTTCATATGATATCGTGAAAGACTATCAAACACGCATTCTAATTCTTCATAGAACTCATCCTTGATCTTGTCATCTTTATCTACTGTGGGACCATGTACATCTACGATTACAAAATCATGTTGTTTACCCTTTAGAATTAAGTATGATATCCTATCACTGACAAACTTAATATCTCGGATAGCGGACAGGATCCTCGGCCGGACTAAAAAAAAAAAACTCGTTCCAAATTCAGGTCTTCCTGCACCTCCGTAGTATTAAGCAAAGCTTCCTGATTTCTAACTACCTTTTCCTACCTTCTAATTTCCTGTAAAGTGACTATATGCAAGAGTAATTTATATAATTCCCGCGTTAATATATCAAGTACCCCGCTATTGTATTCAGTCCCAACATTCAATGTTCCTAGGAACATATTCCTGTGTTTGAGCCTTTGGCATGAATTCCCTGAATTCCCCGCCCGGAGAACCGAATGGGAGACAATATTACCTCCGGAAAGTTTTACTCCAGTCGAACTCATGTCCGCGTTGCGTGTATTTGTACGGTGAAAGATCGTCACTCTTTCGACCAAAGTACTTTTTTCGTCTGTCTTATCACCCTCGACCAGACCGGCATGGTTAACCCTATCGGTAGCATAGCTCTCAGGATCATTTAAGCACGCAAGCCACTCTTCCACGACAAGGTAAAGATACCATGGAGGGGAAATATTATTATATTGATACAATTGTTATTCCTTCAAAATATTCTATAATATTATATATAATATTATATTCTTTGCGTGCTAGAAGAAGAAATGGAAAACTGGGAGGAGATTGAACTTACAGTTGAAAGAGTAGTAGCACACATCAATAATAATTGAATTGCAGACAAAGCTTCCATAAATGACCAAAAATATTTCAGCCTTGTACTATGACTAGGTTTGGAGAAAGCATGCTCTCTAATAGCAGAATTTCATCGTTTGTAGTAAAGTGCATTCTAGATAACTTTGAATGTTACCGTACCTGATGAAGTTACAATAGTTGCTATTGAAATTAGCTACAACTGTATGTAATTCAAATTTGAATCTGTACCATTGATGTTCTCACAATTAAGTTTTTGATTGTCACAAATTTCTCTCCTTTCAGTATAATGCGATATGCCTTGTTTGTCTCTGTGAAGGTTAGCGTAATTAAATTCCCCTCTATGCCTATACCCTGAACAAAAGAAATCTGTTAACAGTTGCCGGACATGGTATCTCTGTCTTCAGATTCTATATCGTTTCAAATTATGACGTTTCTATTTTATTTTCTCTTTACTTGTCCTCAATAAAACAATATTGCAAAGACCATTTTTAGAATGGCTTATGTACTGTTTTATATTAAATTGATGTATTTAAATATAAGGTGTTTACTAACTCACTGGCACTACCGAACCGGGAAATGATTGACTGCGGGGATTTATGATCTTCTTACATCCCTATCCTGAGCTATTGATTGAAAAAAATTATATCCCAAATCATGGTGAATATCATTCTCCAATCTCGATCTTCGTCTACTTAATGGGCATATTTCCTCTGGCTTTCCTACAAGAAATTTCTATGGTCATCTGTAATTCCCCATTCGTGCCGCACGTCTTCTCCATCGTAGTTTATGAAACTTACCTATTCTTATTATGAGATTTCCCGTAAATATCAAGTAGCTTACTTTATGGATCGTAATTTTATCCATCCACCTGTCTGTTCGTTTCTCTTTGTCCTAATATTTTCTAAGCATTTTGTTATCATAAGTAATGTCACGAGTGAATTATTTATCTAGAGGATTTGCAAGTGAAGAATGGCATTTTTAGGACTATTTAACGAATCAAATTAAGCTGTTTATTGAAAAATAATTATTTAAATATAGTTATCGGAATTTTAAAATATGTATATTTAATTTAAATAGCGATTTTTTTATTATTGATTTCGTACATCTCAATGATGGATAAATCATATTTGAAGAGAAAAATTATACGCTCAGACCGGGACTTGAACCCGGGACCCTTGGTTCTCTAGACCAAGTGCTCTACCAACTGAGCTACCTGAGCAAGTACCGATCTAAACGCAAATCTTTCTCTATATACATTGTAATTCCCATCCACCAAATGCTGTGAAGCCATGCTTCTATCTTGCAAATGGCGGCTCCTTTATTAAGAAGACATATTTGGGAATTATATATTACAGCCAGTACGGCTTTTTCCAAGTTTTTATTATTGATTTCGTACATCTCAATGATGGATAAATCATATTTGAAGAGAAAAATTATACGCTCAGACCGGGACTTGAACCCGGGACCCTTGGTTCTCTAGACCAAGTGCTCTACCAACTGAGCTACCTGAGCAAGTACCGATCTAAACGCAAATCTTTCTCTATATACATTGTAATTCCCATCCACCAAATGCTGTGAAGCCATGCTTCTATCTTGCAAATGGCGGCTCCTTTATTAAGAAGACATATTTGGGAAATATATACTACAGCCAGTACGGCTTTTTCCAAGTTTTTATTATTGATTTCGTACATCTCAATGATGGATAAATCATATTTGAAGAGAAAAATTATACGCTCAGACCGGGACTTGAACCCGGGACCCTTGGTTCTCTAGACCAAGTGCTCTACCAACTGAGCTACCTGAGCAAGTACCGATCTAAACGCAAAAAAAAAAATTAAATAGCGATGTTTGAAAACAAATCAGAAATGTGAGGTTATGTATATTCACTGCAACCTGATCATATTATGTATTGCCAAATAGGATAGCAATATTGTAAGAATGCACCGTAGTGGAGAAATAATAAAACAGATCAAACTGTATAATTATTATAATCAACATTATATGTTATTAATTTATTTTGTTAGTAAAGAACTTAGTAAAATCAAGGAGTCTGTTCATTATTTGCTATATTCAATGTATTTGGTGGAGAAAAATAATGCTCTGAGCTGTTAAGAATATTCAAATGGAGGAATGTTCTTTATCACAAATGCAAGAGCTGATAAAGAGAAATCGATAAAGAGCGGAAGTGAAACACGACATTCATTGGTTGTAAAACGAAATTCAATGAAACGTGATTGGTAAGTAGCTCTGATTTGAGGCATGAGTTTAATAGTCAAATAAAATATGTAGTACTACTATATTTTATTTAGAATACCGCTTTAGTCTAGTAGTAACATATTTACCTCAGACGCAGTAAGAGCGCATTTGATCCCCGATCGGGAAACGTATCCGGTGCAAGGGTTCATCAGGATTTTTCCTCAAATGTAAAACAAAGTTAGAATACTTTAAGCTTGAACACCATCTTGCCATAGTTGCCATCCATGTCATATTCGCCCTGTTTATTGTGAATGTATGGGTGAACACTGTGTCTTGTCTTAAATGTTCATGTTGTATAGGACATGGCCGCGGCATTCAGCTAATTATTCATCCAGGGAGGGAGATCATCCATGACCTTGTGTGATCAAAATACGAATATTGTGATCAAGAGTTAAAGAAAATCCTCTCCCGACAATCAAGATCCGGATGACGTGGATCACAAAATTTAACTAAAGGAAATAAGTTAAACTTCTGAAAACAGAGAACACATTTTCTACAACTGAATGATTCTAAATCATTCAATGATGCAGATATTTTATTATATATTCATAATAATTATTGTTTCTGACATAGGCGGCTCCATGGCGCAAGTGGTTAGACGCTCGCCTCTCACCGCTGGGGTCCCGAGATCGAGTCTCGGTCACTCCATGTGGGTTTAGGGTCAGTTTCGCCAACAGAGGTAACTGTATTACGCCAGTTTTCCCCATGTATAACACATAGCTTAAACTGGCGTAATAGTATAGTTACCTCTGTTAGTGAAACCGACCCTTAGTGGCAGACAAAACGAAGCATAGGTAGGATTTTCTCGGGGTTTCTCCCATTTTACCCAACCATAAATTTAATTCTACCATTTTTCCATACTCATCCATTTCGTTCTTCCGCCTCCGTGAAAATGCGTCAGGAGTGGTCGGCCGGCACACTTGTAGTTGACAGACATCTATAAATATAGGGGCTTCATCCCTGAGTTGGACACGAGTTGACGATACTTTTATTATTTTTGACATCTCGCGTTAGAATCGCGATTCATTATTTTTAAACGATTAATTGTTGCATAGATTTGTAGGCATAACTAATAGATTTACCCGAAATGGTTATATCGCGAATTAGAGGTTGCAGGTGATTTTTGTTATTTATAGTAGCTTTTTCTGAATTGACCATATCTTGACTTGCATTTTTTGCAGCTCTTTTTCTTAGATAGCCCATTTATAACGACTTAACAGAAATTGTCATGTCGAAACTAAGTTACAGGTATTTTTAATTATTATTTATAGTCGCTTTACGTGTAATTATATCGCTTGGTAGGAAATCATTTTAATTTAAAACTTTTCTTTAATTTGTTATTGTCTAATAATACTTGAAGACATTAATTATGTTATAATAATGATTAATCAATAATAGTATTAATATACATATTTGGATTAATTAGGCCCCTTATGAATATGAACATAACCTAAAATCTTACGCTACAATAAGTTAAAACAGTAGACTTTTATGTACGGTTGCTTTACTTGGAATAGTTACATATGGAGTTTCTGAAGATTCGTTTTATTACCATCTGATCTGTTTATTCCGAAATTTTATCATCCTTTATCTGTGGAAATTTTATAATCTACCAGAAGCCATCATACAGCGTTCCAAAAGACATATTACATATATAATAAATTAACAAGCACATAGCTCTGTAATCAAAGTTTAGAGACTTTATTTCAGTATACCAAAAACACTCAGTCAGCATCTTAATAACCTGTGAAAGTTTGTTGGAAGAGTTCTTTTACATCTTATATTCCTGTTATTTATAAAACAGCTTTGTTCATGAATTTCTGCTTATTTTACACGGAAGAATACTCATGTGATTCAAATGTGTGCTCAGTTGAATTTTATTCCCTTTTCCTTACTACTTCATGAATTTATCGACTCTCACTTGTTTTCAACATCGTCTGGCGTAGTTCGATTTTATTGTCGTTGGCAAGATTTCAGTCTAGGAAACGAATTTTGTCCTGCTACTTTTCAAATCGCCATCCTCAAATCAAAAGAAATAGAAAAAGAGAATGTCCATTCTTATTCCTGCACATTTCCCGTTACACATTCATAAGAACATCCATTGTCTGATATTTACATTCTCATATTGTGCTCGAAGACATATTTCTTGTTTGTCCGCTACCTTAAAAAAGTAGCTAAGTAATAGTTAATTTAACCTCTTTATACATAGATAAAAATACATAGAATACAAAGCCGGTTACCATAAAGTATTATGAAATTATAAATTAATAAAATAAATTTAAAACTTTAAAAGTTTGTTACTAAATTAAGTTTATAACTAATACAATTCACGTATTAGGGTATAATAAGGTAGCGTGCTGCCTTATCACACAGCGGAAATCTGTCCAATGTGAACAAATTTATTGGTCCCAACAAAAATAATAGTAATTTTACGTTCATTTATTTTTTATAAAACGGAATCTGTCCAACGCGGAAACGGAAGGATATTCCTACAAAAGTCAAGAAAAAATATGTATAAGGCGGAAAGAGAGAGAGAGATAAATTAGTTTCCAATTCATTGAATTCCGGTTAGGTGAATTAATAATAAGTGCTGATTCCCGCCGCGCACGCCGGGTAAAGTAGAGTTCCTACCTTTATCTGGAAATTTCTTTCGGCCTCACTGTATACCCGTTTGCGAAATACAGGTTCGTTTAACAAATATTTGGCGTGTCACATATGTCTTACAAATAACCAGTGCATTATAAAATCTTAAATTAGTTAAAGAACTGAGACTGATTGTGCACGTATCTTACACAGGTAGCGTTCTGGATTAACGAATAAATATGGCTAAATCGTATGTATCATTGTCATTAAACGAAAAATTGTAAGTGATTAAAGATAAAGAACAACAAACTCTCAGTACGCGAAAAAATTACTAAATTTAAATGTGGAAAACCCCAAGTTTGCGAGAATTTAAAACACGAAGAAAAAATAACGAACGAATGGTCAAATGAAGAAAACAATCAAGAAATCAACGAGGTGTGTTTTTCAAGTCCGTGATCAAAAAATCTCCAAATTTCCGAACCGATGCTCCAAAGTCAAGCTCTAGCTGTTGCTATATCCCTAGGGAATAACGATTTCAAGGCATCTTCAGGTTGGTTGTGGACAGTTTTAAAAGACGACACAATGTAGTTTGGAATTAAATTTGAGGGAATTACAGAATGTAGACGAAAGAATACTTAGTGAGTTGAAACCGAAACTGTATCCTTTAATTTCAGGATACGCGCCCAAGAGAAATTTTTAACGCTGACGAAACGAGACTGTTTCTTTTTTCACGCGTTACCGTCGAAGTCGCTCTTACATACTAAATTTCACTTTCCATCGGCAGCGGAATTACAATTAATCCAAGGTATATAAAAATACATATACGATGCTCTAAAATCTATGATTGGTTAATATTTTTTTTTGTTTTTTTTTATAATGTGGAATGTTGTCCAATGGGGAAAAATATTGGTCCCATGCGATTCCGCTTAGAACAAGTTTTACTGTTATATATAGGCTATCTGTCTGTTTGCCCGTTATATTCTTCTAAACCCTTCAGCCGATCTTCGTGAAAATTGTATACACAGGTTTGACCGTTATCAATTATGCTCTAAAAACATTAGGTGTTGGAGTTAACCTGAAACGAAAATTTATAAATAGCTCTACCGGTTACATTTTTCGATTTTTCACAAGGAAACTCAGTATACCCTATTAAAAATAAACCGAGTAGCTATTATAAAAAAATGAGCGAAATCGGACAAGTAGAAATGTAGGTTTACTTGAAATCCGAAATTTAAAAAAAAAAAACTTCCTAAACGACTGGACCGATTTCGATTAAATTTGTGTGTGTGTGTTTGAGTAGGTCCCAGGAAGATTAAAATTTACAAGTGGGCCCGATAGATGTCGCTGAGATCGGTTTATAGGATTTTGTATGTCAAATGTGTAGTCATCTGCATTACCGACATTCCGCGCGACTACAATGTGACATCATAATTGCAAACTTCTTGAGCCATAACATTATAGTGAGAAGTTTTTTTTCGAACTTACTAATTAATGAATTTTACGGCAAAAAGTAACTTATATTTTTATCGTCCGGCCGTGACACTAGAATTGAACGTTTGAGCAGGACAACGTCTGCCGTGTTCGCTAGTGAAAATATAAATGAATAGGAAATAGGTCTACTCATATAATCCCGAAAATGGTTTCCTTCCTGAGCAAGGACATATAGTCCATTGATTAATAGTAATCTTCTGTTTTAAGTTCCATTTCATGTAATTCTCACATCTCGGTTTCAACGTAATAAAGGTTATTTTCGCTCGTGATTTTCCAACTGGAATTCTGTATGCATTTATGGGGAGTAAACCCTAATAGCCTAATTTTGTGGAGAATGTTATTTCTTTTTATCCAAGACTGGGTTGTCGGATAAAAACACGCCATTCCCTGATGATGTTATGTCTCAACATATATAGTTGATGGAAGAAACACGTGTATAGCTTTAAAGAAGAGCAGCTTAAATCGGGCACACAACTTCTTTCCTATTTATTTTGTTACGTACTTATTTTCAAAACCTGTAAGACAAATGTCAGGAAGCTTAAGGCCCAACGGTCCCCGAAAATCATCCGGCGATCACCATCAACCTTATCATTATCATCATCATCCTTCACCGGTGTGGAAAGCAACGGGAAGCTACCACACTATAATTCCCTAATAAAGCTGCAAAGCGTAGCATGAAAATCTATGATTGCAGTGCAAGACCTGCCCTCCGGCAGAATTATTATGGATGGATATATAACAGTTATTTAATTTTATACATTCCAGTATTTTTTGAAAAACTAGAATATTTTATGATATGAAACGTATTTTAAGAAAAGGGGGAATGGAAGCAGTGCATGGAAACTCCTTGAAGGAAAATTAGAAGGAAAACGTCAAATAAGGAGACCAAGAATGAGGATGAGAGAATAACATTAACCATGATTTGAGGAAGTAGATTATACAAGGAATGATTGTAAAGCGTCTGCTCAGGATAAAGATGTATTGAGAGCTTATGCCCGCGCGGCCATATACCTACAGGCTCGACAGTGTCATTGAGTAGCTTATGTATGGAAAGTATTTTAAAAGTTGTGGTACATTTAAATTTCAGTTTGTCAATTGGCAATAGACTGGTGATTGAATTAATCTTAATTTATCCTATTGTTTATAAGAAGTCAGGCATGGTCATGCGCGACTACACATTCGAAACTCTGAGTTTATGTAATAACATTGTAAAAGAGTTTCAAGGGAACTAGAAAGGAGACACTTTAAAAATGTTATAAAACAATGGCAGTTCCAACACTCATATACGAGTATATATATATATATATATATATATATATATATATATATGGATCGGAACACTTGGTTTTAACCAAACACCAGGAACGAAGAATAGAAACTTCAGAAATGAGGTTTTTGAGGAGTGTAACTGGGTTTACAATAGAATATCGGAAACAAAATGGATATATACGAACAGAACTAAATATATTCAAGTTATTAGATAGGATTGCAGAATAAAGAGACGAATAGATGGACCATATTAATTGAATTTATAACGACAGAATTCCGAAACTGATTATTCATCACAGATGAAGAAATGTAAGAAAACTCAGTAAAAGGTGGACTGACAAATTCTAACCTGAGATCGGAACAGACCTTAGGGTCAATTCCTTGATGCTGCTACAGATAATTAAGCCATTTGCCTCAAAAGACGAGGTAGACTCGCCGGCAGTTAAATGGCCTTGAACTGAGAAGAGAGGTACACTCGCTTAACTCTGCTGTTATATCATCATCATCATCACTCCAGGGATTAGGAAATTGCCCGTTCCGACTTCATAATGCATCAGCCCAACGTCTTCTAGGTCTTCCAACATCACGTCTTCCTCTTGCTTGATAATTTCTTGCTAACAATGGATATCTCTCCTTACTCATTCCATCCATGTGATCAATCCATTTCTGTCTGTAATTCGCGACTCTATCCAATAAAGGCTGTACTTTCAAATCTTCTCTTATATCATTATTTCTTATTCTATCAAGTCTTGTACATCCTTTTACTTGTCTTAGGAACCTCATCTCCGCCGTCTGTATTCTATCCTTCTGTTTTTTTTACTGGAGCCCAAGTTTCGCATCCATACAATATTGTGGGAACCGCCATAACGTTATACATTTTTATGTTGGTTTCTTTTCTAATTTTATTTTTGAATGTTCTCTGCTGTTATATACTTTGCTATATTTTGTACATTCCTTGGCAGAGTAATCTTTTGTTAACATTCATGAATAGTACAGGAATGTGTTTTTGCCTTCATCCTTGTTGTGATCTCAAGTACCGTTCTATTTTTTTTGTTTTGAATGTCTGAAAATAGACAGTATAATTTACGGTAACTTAAATCCGGTTTCTGGAAAAAATTCACTGAGCATTTAAACCTGAATCGAATGGGTTAATATGATTGCAAAATACTATTAGGTTTCGGCATGCTATGGTTGACGGTTCTTTTGTTTAAAAAAAAAACTAGTAGAAGCACATGCTACGCCCCCTTTTAATTATTGTGGTACTCTTTTCACAGACCTCAATATATTACCTAAACACTTCAACGTGTTCATAATTCTTGCATACATTTTATTTCAAATACGAGAATTCGCAGAAATGATCACGTTACACCCTCCATAGAACAAATTGTTATGGATTCGTTTATGATACAGTAGAACCATCCATTCATAATCTCCACTCTGTACATATCCATCCATAGTATTTCTGCCCGAGGGCAGGTCTTTCACTGCAATCACAGCATTTTCATGTTATGCTTTGCAGTTTTACTAGGGAATTATAGGTGTGGTAGCTTCCTGTTGCTTTCCACTCTGTACATATAATCTCATTTTATCATAAAATTTATCATACCACTTCTTTAGACTCTCTGATATACGTAATGTTTCACCTAATTTTATCAGCATATTGTCTTTTATATTCCTCCCTATCACACTACCTTACACTCAACGATATTTTGTAGTAATCACCAGAATGTGGAATTATCTTGAAGGCCTGTATCAGAGAATGCCAAACTGTATCAGAAGCAAACTGAATACATTTTATCAACTAATGGAAACATCTCACTAATAATATTTTTTTAACAATTAATAATTTATTTTATGAAAATAATATTAAGTGGATCAATAATTTAAGCTGATGATCTTATATATAACCGTTAGATGAATTCATATTTAATTATTCTCCTTATTTTTATGTATAATAGCAGCGGTATTATTTTGTTTATATTTTATTATTAGTTTTATTCCTAATTAACAATAAATTTATTGCGTCAATATACTTGACTTTTATTACTGTACAGTTTGGCAATAATATATTACAATGCGAGGTTGGGAACTGGTTTTTACAGAAGCGAGGATATGATTAAAAACCTCGCGATAGCCAGGTTTTTAATTTTCAAGATTTACGTGCGTTGTACATAATTTTTTGCAGGATGATGTTTTCAAAATAATAAGTAATAGTAAAATAATAACATCTTTATTGGATATATTTGCGTTCATTATAAACAACTGACTAACGTCAACAGTGTGGCCAGTGTTTATACGATAAATGCCGAAAATAATTTAGTTGAGTCTACAGCAGGCTGTGACACCAATCAGTCTTTACATGGCGGCAAGTACGAATTTAATGTTTTGTGTTGTTTCAAATACAGTTCATTTCATTTAAAATGCAGTGATTTGTTTCGTATAATGTATATTAACACTAACGTTTGGATATTTTTTTTATATACATTGTACGTAATGTACATAAAGGGCAGTGGTTTTACTTCCCGCACGAGGTAGGTAATATGTAATATTACAATGTAGTTATTTAGTTATTTATAGGTTGGCAACCCCGAAATGTCGGAAGTTGAACTTTCAATCATGGTTGTCATTGCTTGTAAGTACGACAGAACACACTATCGTGCAAAAAATAATATTTTAGTATTTAATATCATTGTGATTGTTGTATTTTAACGTAACGTACAAGGCCACCCATAAAACCTCACTGTCAATCATAGTGAGCACGTAATTAAAATATATTTTGTTCAAAATGTAGTTTTAAATTATTTGACTATCATGTAATAATGAAAATCGATGTAACTTATATGTGAACTATGAAACATATTTTTGGATTTGAATTCTAAAAATCCAGTAACAAAGATACAATGCGTATAATTGTTAACGGAAAAACTGATAGAGGTGAAGCTCACAGTAAAAATATAAGAAGATAACATCAGCGACGTGGAATTAAATATTCCGGAAAGTTTTGTGTAGCATGTTCGCAACGGATGGCTTTTCCGGACGGATGTAGACATTTACAGAGGAGGTGAAACCAACTACTTAATATCAGATTAGCATATTAAAGCCTTTTGCGATTTTTTACGTATCTTTTTGAAAAAAACTCCTTATATTAGTCGGCCGCGGTGGTCTCGAGGTTATGTTCCTTGCTTCTAGTCCCAAGGGTCACGGATTCAAACCCGTTCCTCCGAGAGGGACTTTTTAAACCGTGGATCGCGAGCCTGAAGATGTTAAAGCTCGTAAAAGAACAGCAAACCTGAATAAAAAAGGCCTCTGTGAAAAATATAACCGATCTTCATCCATCCAAGAAATGCCTTACAAGTTGTCTACTAGGTACCATATTCAGGCGATGTGCTAAACACATGTCACTCTTTGACATCTCTAGGTAAATAAACGTAAGTAAATTAGCCTGGTTAAGAAAATCTCGCTAGGGAGCACCCATGTCCTCATGAGGGGCATACCATACATTATATACACTGATCAACAAAAAATAAACTTTTTGTTTTGTCTCAGAAAGAAAAATATGTGATTCTGATAGTATTTTTTCTTCGAATTCAAATATGATATCAGTTTTTCTCCATCGGGCAAGGTTTCCGAGAGACAGGCATTTATTATAATTTCAAACACTTTAATATTTTCTACATTCGTAACTACACAATATTCGAATATTCGGACTCACCTAGAAAGTAAGAAATGACGATCTCTGCTATATTTCGCCTGTGGAGCATCCCTCTTAATGGTCCAACAGTAATCGGCCAGCAAATTAGGATTCCATTTGCCTTGATATCTATTTTCCATAGCTGAAATCTCTTGATGAATGTGTTCCCCGTGCTCATCGCTCACTGCACCAAGATTTTGCGGGAAGAAATCTAGGTTTATTAAAAAAATAATTATTTAAATCCATTACCTGTGGGTGATGGAAAAATTCCGAATACATATTTGAAAACACGATAAAAAAACTGCATTAAGTACAACTATTGTTACTCATGAGACAAGAATCATGTTGACTAGTGTTAGTTATTTAATTATTATCTAACAAAAATTAAGATTTACAAAAAAAACATTCTTTCATTTGTTATTGTAGTTTAATATGATTAATGACTTTGCTTTAATGTGACGTATTTGACAATGATCAAAGCCTGAAAAGTTGTTTATTAAATTTATTAAAGTGTTTTTGCATGATAGTGCGTTTTGTCGTAATTGCAGCAATCGCGATCATGATTGAAAGTTCTACTTCTTACAATTCGGGGTTGTCAACTTAAATAACTATACTGTAATATTACATTTACACCCACGTGCGGGAAGTAGAACCCCTGCCCTCTATGTATACTACGTACAATGCATATACAAAAAATATCCGAAAGGTGGTGTTGATATACATTCTACGAAATAAATCACTGCATTTTAAATTAACTGCACTTTATTTGAAACAATATAAAAAATAAATATATTACTTACGACCATTTTATTAATTATAGTTCTCAAGGCCTCATGTTGTTTCAACTAATATACATTGCCCACACTGTTAACGTTAGTCTATTGTTTATAATGAAAGCACATATTTCCAGCAAAAATATTATTTTACTATTTTTTTATTATTTTGAAAACACCATCGCGCAAAAAAATGTACAACGCACGTTTGTGAAGTGTTTTACAGAATCTCGGAAATTAAAAACCGAGCTATCGCTCGGTTTTTAAACATGTTTCCTCTATTCTGTAAAAACCACTTCCCAACCTCGCATCGTAATATACTTCTTGCGCGATAGTGCGTTTTGTCGTACTTGCAGCAACCTAAATAACTACTGTAATATTTGATATTGCAGATCTGGTGCTGGAAGTAAAACCACTGCCCTCTATGTATACTACGTACAATGTATACACAAACATATATCCAAAAGGTAGTGTTAATATACATTATACGAAACTAATCACTGCATTTTAAATGAACTGAACTTTATTTGAAACAATATAAAACAATAAATATGTACATGTCGCCATTTTATGACTGATTGGTGTCACGGACTGCTGTAGTCTCAACTAATAAACATTGCGCACATATATTAACGTTAGTTAATTGTTTATAATGAAGCAAATATTTGAACAAATATGTTATTATTTTACTATTATTTATTATTTTGAAAACACCATCGCGCAAAAAATAATGTACAACGCACGTTTGTGAAGTGTTTTACAGAATGTCGGAAATTAAAAACCTCGTTATCGCTCGGTTTTTAAACTTTTCCTCGCTATAATATTAGGCCTATTATAGTATATTGCGATACAAGTGTGGTAAACGCTTGATACGGATCGAGGAAAAGTCTAAAAAAAACGAGACTCTTGTGCCGAGTTTTTTTTAATTTCCGAGATTTCGTTATATGTTTACCACATGAGTATTGCATACTGTCTTTTTGCACTACCGGTATGTGTTTTATTTGAGTAATTAAAATATTAGCTAAAATATTAATAAACATAATTGAAGATAAATGTGAATTGGATGTATGTGTTGCTATGAAGAAAAAATAAGTATTGTTGGTCATGTCGCCATCTTAAATTTGTTAAAACTTTAAAGCCAATATGATTTGGGATTTTATTTCTGATTATGGAGAACGTTTTATACGATGTGTGCAGTGATGATGAAAGAGAAGAGGCATGGAAAGCTGGATGTGATGAATTAATATAGAAATTAATACAAATTGCAGTACCAGTATCAATATTTCTAAATAAATGTTTTTTCTTACCGCACTAGTGCCTCTGGTCATTTTTAAAGTATTAGGGTTTATTTTGTTTTCATAGCAACCAAGACTATATGCGGGAATGTCAAATTACAATGAACATAAACAATAACAGTACGTATACTATATTAGTTAAATACTGTAAAATGTAAATATGAGCACATGGTGTGGCAGGCCTAGAAGGTCCTTGCTCTAGCAGACGGCTGCTTGTCTCCACATGTGTTAATCACAAAGGTAGACGATCAACCAGCCAGTGTAGGGGTAACATGTTGTCAGCATGTTGGTACCTCAGTCGTTATAACTGATTTTCTCAACCTGGACCCGCTACTCAATATAGCTACCCAAATGTTTCATGATGTTGGGTGGGTAACAGTCCCATACTGGCCGAAATTCCATGAGAAAATTTATTCCCGCATTGGAGACTCGAACCAGTGCAAGTCCCGCAGCTCTGCGCCAAGGTAATACGAACACAAAGCACAGCTATATTACATATTGATAGAACCAATTACAGCTATCTCGATTTTTTCACGGGCTGAGAAACAGTAAAACTCCTCTTATAATAATAATCAATCAATCAATCAATCAATCAATCATAGGCGCTTCGACCATTTTTCGGGACATGGCTTTCCTACTGATAACATGATAACATACATTCTTGTTTCCTGCTACTGTTTTCCAGTTTTAGATGTGGAGTAGGTTGACAGCATCCTTTCCAAGATTCTCGGTTTTTGCACAATCAGTCGATTCTCTCCAAAATGTTTATCTTGATCTCTCTTTGGCATTCTTCCATTTTCCGTTTTAACGGGGTGTCCGGCCCACTCTAATATCTTGATTCATATGTAGTTAGCGTCACATCACCATACATGGTAAATAACTTATGATTATACATTATTCTCCACATTCCATTAGAAACAAACGCTTTTCTTAACATTTTCCTCTTAAAAGAAACAATCGTATATTTTATTCTGTAAAAAAGTCCATGTTTCACTTATATATTTCCATCCATCCATAGCAATTCTGCCCAAAGGCAGGTCCTTGACTGCAATCATAGCATTTCCATGCTATGCTTGCAGCTTTACTAGGGAATTGTAGGTGTGATAGCTTCCCGTTGATTTCCACACCGGTGAAGGATGATGATGATGATGATAATGATAAGGATGATGATGATGGCCGGATGATTTTCGGGAACCGTTGGGCCCTAAGCTTCTTGACATTTGTCTTACAGGTGAGAAAAAACTCCGATAAAAACCTCATCCAGGAAGTTTGTCCCAACCGGGGATCGAACCCGGGCCCGCTGCGTGACAAGGCAGCACGCTACTTCGAGACCACAGCGGTGGACTATATATATAATAATAACGTAGAGTGTAATTCGGATCCTCCAAACTGACATCTCACAAGGGAACTATCAACTATTGCATGTCGAAATTTACCTTGAAATTTCTTCCAGAGACGCGTTGTGATGTATTAAAGCCCTGTTCAAAAAAAAAAGTATCTGCTGCTTGCGCCAAATCTCTCATATAAACTACAGGGAAGTAATACAACTCCTGACTTAGTAGATTAGATAACCCTCACAACCTGCCGTCAGCTCTCGCCACTCGCCATGCCTCACTCTACTCTGCTCTATTCAATTAGGGAGACAATCTACTTCGCACAGTGAGTTGCCATTGCTGGATTCTGGCTTTGATTTCTCTTCCTTGAAGTTGAAAGCGGGTGATACGTTTTGGACACGTCCTTTATATATCAGAACGTTTTTCTGAGAGAAATTTGTAGGTGGTATTTTAAGCTTTCTTGACTCATGTTGGTCTTCTAGGCTGATTGGTTGTGGTCCAGTTTTATTTATACTCGACGTTTCACCTACTGTTGCAGCCGACAGTTGAGGAGTTCACAGAGAGCACGCAGAATCTCCTGAAGATGTCTACCGCAGCAGTAGATAAAACGTCGAGTTTAAATAAATGAAACTAATGGTATACAATTCCCTTTCCAATCTCTGATCAGGGGTAATACCGCATAATATTCAACACTAATAAAATTCACATCAAATATCCGTTGAGGTGAATAGTCATAAGATAAAAGTTAAAAATTAAAATGTACCTGTTGGCAGGAGCCGTCGTCCTCAACTATGTTAAAATGGTACATATTTAACTGGAGGCCTTTCGTAAGTTAACTTCCATTATCAGCAGGTTGAGCTTCTGCTACTAGTTGTTGTTGTTTACGATGATGTATACTCCAAGCATAATATGCTTTATTACCTGTCTGAATTCTGTATTTGATTTCTTTCGTTTCAATAAGATACAAAGTGACTTAATAATCTGACAAAAATTCAACCGTTAAGTGTTACAGGCAACTATATTAACTCTAGAGCAGGGCGGTGATTTTATATAATTATTGTGGATTTTTTAGGACGGAAAAATCCAAGGAGCATGTCCTCCGGGAGAGACTTTAAGCCTTGGGTCCTGAGTCTAAAGATTTTCAGGCACGTAAAAGATCCTTAAGCCTGAATAAAAAGGCCTCTAAGCACAATTTACTGATCGCATCATTCTAGTAATACCTTGGTTGCTGTTAGATGTCTCATTGGGTCGGTGTGTTGACCGCGTGCCATCCATGACATGCATATAAGCTAACTAAAAATTAACTTGGTGTAGAAAATCCCTTACTAAGGAGAGACTATAGATCAACAATGGGCTATGCCACTATAGAAAGGTAGAAATGTTCATTAGCATGTTTTGGGGTCATTGCTGTCCTAAAATTAAAAATAATTGCAAGGAGCATGTAGGAAAAATAAAAGAACGCAGTTAGGAAACTCGCATCTAGAAAGGAGATTGATAAAGTGAAGAATTGTCTTATAAAAAGTAATTACAAGATGGTAGGTGACGTGATATTTTGTGTCGAGAATTTAAAAGGCAAAATGATACAAGTTACCCAATATCCGAGCCATAATTACTACGGTAATTAAGTTTTTGTCTTGAAATTACTTTGTTAACTCAAGATTAATGTCATGTTATTTTCTACGATGCAAACTTTATTTAACAGAAAATTCCAGTAGAACAGATAATACTGTCCGGTGTATTCCAGTAAATATAATTTGTAAATAAATCTGTTATAGGCCTATTTATCAATAAGTATAGGAAACGGAAGATAATTTTACTGTCATTTCATTAAATAAAGTAACCAGTCCCAGAAGGAGAATGCCAACGATTGGCATGTTTTACCCGTGGAGAAAATAAAATAAAATAAAATAGAAAAAAATTCAGGTTTAAATCAGCATAGACGTTTTCGGCTATTTTCAGTTTTTCATCATCATCGTCATCATCATCCGGTATTATGGCAGCTGCGGAAACCAAACGCCATTCCTCCCTGACCATACATTGATCTTCCTCCAATCCTCTGATATTCATAGCCGCTTGTATCCCTTCTATTCAAGTTTTCTTCGGTCTTCCTCTCTTCCGCCTTTCAATTGGGATCCATTCCATAACAATTTTAGGCAATATTTGCTCTGGCATTCTTTTCTATAATGTCTATGGTGTCCGGCTCCTCTTGCACATCCATAAATTCCCTTGTTTCTTTATATCCATTCCAGCTGATCTTCTTAAAACATCCATTTATGTACATTTTTTCGATTTCCCTGGTAGGAATTTGCCAAACTTCAGCACCGTATTTTAAAATGCTTTGAATTATGCTTTGATTTATTTGTAATTTTTTGTAATATTCTTGCTCACCAAACAGAGTTTAAAGCATTTATTGCTTGTTTTGAGTTTTTATTATCATTTTTCATCTGCTAAAAACACAGTGTGCATATGATACAAGAACATATAACTTTTTTAAAAAACTACAATATTTTAATGAATGGCAAATACGTAATAATTATGTCAGTGATAACAGACTTTATGTGTTTTAATATTATCTAATTTAAATTTTCAATTCATTTTTATTTGGGTCCACCACAGTGGTCTCGAGGTAGCGTGCTGCCTTGTCATGCAGCGGTCCCGGGTTCGATCCCCGGTCGGGACAAGTTTCCTGGATGAGGTTTACTTCGGGGTTATTCCTCACCTGTAAGATAAATGTCAGGAAACTTTAAGGCCCAAACGGTCCCCGAACCCCATCTGGCCATCATTACCATCAATATGACATTCGCCTAACTAGCTTAAGTTTAGTTCAAAGCCTCTCCTGGCGCATCATTACTCTCATCATCAACTCTAATGTCATCAGGGTAGCGTAACCCCGCCTTCCAGGCGCCCCAACCTCAGAAGTCGATTACAAGTACTCCATGCCAGGAGATATCACCAAAAATGTCGAAATGACAATCTGGGGCATTTAAAAAATGTATTTTTATTATAATTACTCATAATTTAAATATGTGCATAAGACACACACATTCCCAGTACCTCTGGCAGAGTCAATATACAATGGACACTATTTGAAATATAAAAATATACATTTGTTAATATTATTATTGCAATATTCTTATTTGGAATATATGTCGTATACATTAAAAGTAAAAGAAATACATAAAAATAACAATCTTAAAATAAATTTGGGTGCATTAAAATATGGGAACGAAAATATAAAGTTGTGTTTACATTTTGTACAATAAAAAGTTAATCTAAGTTACATTTTTAGAGTTGAATTAATATTTACCTTTTAACACATCAATGGGTGAATTAATAATTGTTTCATACCGGGTAAACTGGAACGGTTCTGGAAATTTCGTAAGCTTCTGATTATTCCTGCAACTTAACATTTAACTATTCTATCATTAATTAAATAAAAATAAAACTTACTATTTTATTTTTATTTAATTAAATATGTTATGGATTTTCATCAAGTAACACCAATTCAATTGATTATCTTATCTTTCTTGTAAATTTTAATACATAACTAATTACATCATTTAAAATGTTATCCAATACTGCCACATATATTTCTTCCAACTAAAGGATAGAGTAGATTTAGACGATACTTACATTACCGAGCTTATCTATTTTTTTATTTGAAGGGTTTATAGATGTTTTGTAATATTACAACAATTTATAAATCAAGACGATTTTAGCGCATTTTACAAATTATTCTTCATTTCCTTCGTAGCTCTATGGCCCAATGTGAACATTGGCATCCCTCACAACAGCTCTATATTTACGTCTATCCTTTAGCTTCCATTTTCCAATCTTTCAGTCTCGAACTTGAAATGTTTTCTCAGTGTTATCATTTTCCTTTTCCTACTGCTAGGTCCTTATTCCGAGACTGCTGTATCACTTTCTTGGCAATGTAGAGTTATTTTATAGACGTATGGATATCAGTTCCAAGATTCAATCCCCAACTGGAATACCAGGGTTCCCTTTTTAGTCTGATTCATCGACTTTTATCTCTGCGCAATGGGAAACCATAGGATAGCTACGCTAGCTGTTCAGCATATCGCATAAATGAGACATCTTATAGGCAATTAAGATATTATTTTGATGGGGAAGGTAGGTTAAATTTTGCTCAGAGGCACTGATTTAGACTTGAGGTTCTTTTAATACCACAAATGTCTTCAGATGTGGAATCCACAGCCTAATGTCCTTCCCGGAGGACTTGTCCCTTGGATTTTTCCATCCTACAAATCCATCGACCCGACCGGATTTGAATGCTCGACTCTCGAGACTTATTATTCACTTCACGGGCTAGACAAAATGCCTGTTCCGCCTCACAGTTGTTCTGTCCATCTTTTCTCTGGCGTTCCTACATTCCTTGAACCTCTTGGCTTGTATTAAATGCTGCTTTGGTGATCTTGTTACATTCATTCTTTCTACATGTCTAAACCATTTTTATCTATATCCTTTGATTTTATCATTTTATGGATATATATATATATATATATATATATATATATATATATATTTATTTAACTCTGTTCTTATATATTTATTCTTTAACCGATCCATTCATGTGCAGCCTTTTGTTCTTCTAAGGAAGTTAATTTCTACACTTTGTATTCTACTTTGTAATTTTTTGGTCATTACCCAAGTTTCACTCCCATAAAGTAATGCAGGAACTGCCAATGTTTTATAAAACTTCGATCTAGTATCTCTTCTTGTTTTGTTCTTTAATGTTTTATGTATAGTTCCGCATATCATTTGAAATGTTGACAGTTTCACATTTAAGTGTCTGTCAGTTTTTGACACTGTAAGAGAGATGAGTTTGACAATTTTTTACGTGGTCGGGTTACCAGCCCAGACGCACAACCACATTCCCTATCGGGGATTTATTTCGGAGTTTCCTTTTCCTAGACGGGTTGCTAATCAAAGCTTTGGAGTCTCATCTGCTCCTTGTCTTGCAGGTTTCCTCTTCCGTCTTCTTTATCGTTCAGAACAATATTCTTCTTCTGCTTCTGAAGCCGTTGAGGTTCCCGCGTTGGAGCTAGTTCGCTTCCCTTCTCCTCTCACTGGATAGCGAGCTAGTTAAAACCCAGACTTCCCTATCTAGTCGTCTGGGTCATTAGGTACTGAGCCCCTCCACCACGATAAGATCTAGCCTGCTGGGGGGGGGGGTTTACGGACAATTATCATAATCACTATA
The DNA here is from genome assembly GCA_030220185.1 of Diploptera punctata. Lineage (NCBI taxonomy): Eukaryota > Metazoa > Arthropoda > Insecta > Blattodea > Blaberidae > Diploptera > Diploptera punctata. The sequence goes on from JASPKZ010008886.1 coordinate 585,928, forward strand.
CCACTGTGACAGGCAAGGAAAATGTAATATGAATAATTATGACGTCCAGTTGGTGTTCAGAATACATTGGCCTTAACAACTTCCTGATATTTGTCTTACAGATGAGGAGACAAAAAGAAGAAAAACAGCGGTTATTTAACAAAAATATTTTTGTCTCTCCATGTTTTAAAAATTCTTTATTAACTTAAAAGTTTAATTTAATTAAACCCGAATTACGAGATTGCCTTTAATTGAAACTAAACCACAATTTTCCTGAAACGGCTCACAGACCATTTTTTTTCTCCTTGTTTAATCTCATTTAATGCGATCTACCTTTAGACAATCATAAAATGAAACCTAACAAAAGGCCTCAAAATCAATAAGCTGCGGTCTTTTCACTGAAAAAAAGTTTTATTTTATCATGTAGATTATATTGCATTCAGTAATTAACTCCCAATGGAGTCAGCTTCACCATGTTAAACACAAATCAAAATTAAAACCTATTTGTATTCAAAACATCAGTTAAATTAAATGGCTCCTCTTAATTAAATCAATCAATAGATAAATTAGATATAAAAGTGACGTTTGAACGAGAGAGAATAATAGTCTAGTAAATGTTATAATCCAATTTTGATATTTCTATGATAGTTTGACATGGTTGCAGAAATAACCTCTCAGTGCTTTTTAACTATATTTATTCTAAGTTTATACAGGTAACCAAAATCTTACGAAAAAGCACACGCCAAGATATAGTCTAAAAGAAACTATATTATTTCCTAGATTAAGACAATTCTCGATAAAGTAATAATTGCAATAATAATTATTATGAATAATAATGAAAATAATTTTTGGTATTATTATAAAAATAATAATAATATTAATGATAATAATATAATATAATAATAGTAATATTGAGAGAGAGCTTATGTCCGCGCGGCTATGAACCTATGGGTTCGATAGTGCCAGTGAGTAAGTAAGTAATAGTAACATTGATAATAATATTATTAATGTTGATAAAATAATAAATATTTATAATAATAATAATAATAATATTAATAATAATAATATACAGATTTTCACATATTTGTGAGTATTAAGTTTTATTCTTATTCTCTTGTTGTCCCTGTCCATCCTATCTATAAGTTATCTTCAAAAATTTAACTCATTCTAATAAAATAATAATAATAATAGTAATAATAATAATAAGATATTATTATTATTATTATTATTATTATTATTATTTGTACTAATAGTAGCAGCAGTGGTGGTAGTGGTGGTGGTAATAATAATAATAATAATAATAATAATAATAATAATAAAAATAATAAAATGCTACAAGATAGGAGTATTCATATTTTTTAACCAGTACTAGGTGATATTTTTATATTTTATTATTCTTAAATTGAATCGATATTATCATAATATGATATTTGCTTCTGAGGCTTTGGAATCATGATGACTAATATCGGTAGCACTTAATCCGTTAAGCTTTGGTTGGAATTGATAATCTCCTCTCTTATAGGAGAAACGTTCAACAGCTTTGACATATAAAAAACCTATATCTAGTTAAATTATTATAATTTATTCTTAATTACAAACATAATAACGATATTGAAAGTAATGAATTTGAATCTGGAACGTCCAGAATATTATCTGAAACGGTACCATCTGAACAAACAGAATAAGTATCTGCTATTTTATAGCTCATTCTTTATCATTTCCCATACATAAATACGGAATGTGTGATCCAATATGGCCATATTTTCATGCATCGGTTACTGTCGCAAGTGGAAAATGACGGCTATTTATAATTTATGATTTTTTTTAAATATTACTTTATTTGATTTCTATTTTATTTTCCTTCATTTACACTGTTCTTCTTTTAGTTTTACATCTGTTTATTTTTCTCCCCTTCAACTTTTATAAGATTCGTGATGTGTTCCGTTGAGGTTTATTCAAAATTAATATAAAATTATAGAATATTCACCTGAAAGGTCCGTCTCCTCAACTTAATTATCATTTAACTGTAGCGCTTTCGGGACTTGTCCCATCATCGGCAGGATTCAAAACTGGTGTTTCACTGAAGATCTGGTAGAGGGGGTTGCATGTATTGGGTTCGTTTTCGTTTATCAGGCTGTCGTTGTGAGCTGCTTTCATGATTTCCATCTCTTCGAGTACGTTTATCTTCGCTGGATTATTTTCTCTGTGCATCACTGTTAGGGTGTTTTCAATATTTAACATGCGATGTCCTTCATGGATAACGTGTTTTGCATAGCTTGATTTACCTTCTGCGTGAACGAAGTCTCGAAAATGTTCTTTGAATCTGATGTTAAAACTCCTGTTTGTCCTTCCTATATAAAATTTGTTGCAGTCCTTACATGTCAGTTTATAAACTCCTTTGCTGTTGAAAATGTTATTTTCTTCAATGTTATTGTTTATTATGTTGTTTAATTTGTTATTGGTTCTGTATGCTATTTTTACGTTTTTATCGGCTTTCTTTAGTGCATTGGCTAATTTTGTCGTTTCTTTTCCTGTGTATGTAAGTGTTATCCATGTTTTCTTGTTGTTGTCAGATTCTTTTTCTAGTTTAGTAATGTTGGTTATGTTGTTCTTCCTTTTTTTGTTTTTTTACGAGCTTATCTATGAATTCTTCATTATAGCCATTGGTTTTTGCCATATACTTAATGTAGTTGAGTTCTTGGATATAATTGTCTTTGCTTAATGGGAGTTTCAACATTCTACTGACTAAGCTATTAAATGTACTAATTTTCTGTTGAAAAGGGTGTGTAGAATTTTTGTTTATGGCCAGAGCATTGTTTGTGGGTTTCCGGTAGATACCGATTTCTAGTTTATTGTTGTGTAGATTTTTGGCTATAGACAAATCTAAGTAGTTTATGCTGTTGTTTACTTCTATTCTATTTCTTCGGTGAAAGTGATTTTTTCATGCATGTTGTTTAAGTCTTGTAGTATTTCTTTTTCTTTTCTGTTTTCATTTTCATATATTACTAGTACATCATCGACATATCGTGTTATTAGTTTTATGTTGAATTTGTGTATTAGTTCCTCAAAATGTTTATTTTTCCAGTTCTTGTAGGAAGATTTCTGCCATTATTCCAGATGTAGGACTCCCCATCGGGACCCCGTCTTCTTGAATAAATAGTTCATTGTTAAATTGGAAGTAATTTTGCTTTATTGTTGTTGTTATTAGTTTGTTTAACTGATTGATATAGTTATCTTCAAGTTTACTCTCTGTTAGTTTTTGTTTTATTATGTTTGCTGTTTCGTTTATCGGGATATTAGTGTACAGGTTTTTTATGTCGAATGACGTCATTTTAGTATTCCTATTGATTTCTAAATGCTGTAGTTTGTCTGCTAGTTCAAATGAGTTCTTAATTGTGTAACGATTTTCAAGTTTGACATCATTTTTCATTTTCTGAGCGACTAATTTGGAAATTTTATAGTTAGGAGCATTCATGCAATTAACAACTGGTCTTATGGGAAACCAAATTCACGAAAACATTAATAATAACATGTGCAATAAATATGAAACAATGAACAAAAAGCTAACTAAATTAAAGGCCATGCAACACAACCCATATCTAAAACATAACAAATCACACAATTTTGAAGACAAAAGAATTACAAACCTTACAAAAATAAAATTCAACAAACAGGAAACAGACTTGCTAAAAAAGGGATACAAATTCAATTTCCCTACACACAACGCAAAAAGAACACAACAAAATTTAATTACTGAAACTGAAATTGCAATAAATAAACTTAACATTAATAACAAAAATCATATTAGATACGAAGCAGCTAAAGTCATAAAAGAAACTCCACCAACAATAAACATCAAAGATAAACAAACTCTCAAGAACATCTCTAAAATAAAAAGAAAATTTAGGAACAATAATATAATACACACAAAAGCCGACAAGGGCAACACAATAGTTATTATGGAAAAGGAAGAATACATCAATAAAACCAAGCAATTTATAAAAGGAAACAATTTCAAAAAAATTGAAAAGATCCCACAGGAAAGTATAGCAGACAAATAAAAGAAGCACTAAAATCGTGCCCTCTAATCACCAACACAACCAATAATGAACATAATAAATACAAAAACGCCAAATGGGTAAATAATACTCCCTCACCACCAGTAATGAAAGCCCTTCCAAAAATCCATAAAGACAACATTCCCATAAGACCAGTTGTTAATTGCATGAATGCTCCTAACTATAAAATTTCCAAATTAGTCGCTCAGAAAATGAAAAATGATGTCAAACTTGAAAATCGTTACACAATTAAGAACTCATTTGAACTAGCAGACAAACTACAGCATTTAGAAATCAATAGGAATACTAAAATGACGTCATTCGACATAAAAAACCTGTACACTAATATCCCGATAAACGAAACAGCAAACATAATAAAACAAAAACTAACAGAGAGTAAACTTGAAGATAACTATATCAATCAGTTAAACAAACTAATAACAACAACAATAAAGCAAAATTACTTCCAATTTAACAATGAACTATTTATTCAAGAAGACGGGGTCCCGATGGGGAGTCCTACATCTGGAATAATGGCAGAAATCTTCCTACAAGAACTGGAAAATAAACATTTTGAGGAACTAATACACAAATTCAACATAAAACTAATAACACGATATGTCGATGATGTACTAGTAATATATGAAAATGAAAACAGAAAAGAAAAAGAAATACTACAAGACTTAAACAACATGCATGAAAAAATCACTTTCACCGAAGAAATAGAAGTAAACAACAGCATAAACTACTTAGATTTGTCTATAGCCAAAAATCTACACAACAATAAACTAGAAATCGGTATCTACCGGAAACCCACAAACAATGCTCTGGCCATAAACAAAAATTCTACACACCCTTTTCAACAGAAAATTAGTACATTTAATAGCTTAGTCAGTAGAATGTTGAAACTCCCATTAAGCAAAGACAATTATATCCAAGAACTCAACTACATTAAGTATATGGCAAAAACCAATGGCTATAATGAAGAATTCATAGATAAGCTCGTAAAAAAACAAAAAAGGAAGAACAACATAACCAACATTACTAAACTAGAAAAAGAATCTGACAACAACAAGAAAACATGGATAACACTTACATACACAGGAAAAGAAACGACAAAATTAGCCAATGCACTAAAGAAAGCCGATAAAAACGTAAAAATAGCATACAGAACCAATAACAAATTAAACAACATAATAAACAATAACATTGAAGAAAATAACATTTTCAACAGCAAAGGAGTTTATAAACTGACATGTAAGGACTGCAACAAATTTTATATAGGAAGGACAAACAGGAGTTTTAAACATCAGATTCAAAGAACATTTTCGAGACTTCGTTCACGCAGAAGGTAAATCAAGCTATGCAAAACACGTTATCCATGAAGGACATCGCATGTTAAATATTGAAAACACCCTAACAGTGATGCACAGAGAAAATAATCCAGCGAAGATAAACGTACTCGAAGAGATGGAAATCATGAAAGCAGCTCACAACGACAGCCTGATAAACGAAAACGAACCCAATACATGCAACCCCCTCTACCAGATCTTCAGTGAAACACCAGTTTTGAATCCTGCCGATGATGGGACAAGTCCCGAAAGCGCTACAGTTAAATGATAATTAAGTTGAGGAGACGGACCTTTCAGGTGAATATTCTATAATTTTATATTAATTTTCTCCCCTTATTCACATATTAAAATACGAGGATAGGACATATACCCAGATTCAAGGTAAATATTTAAAATCTCCTACCCAACAGGGATCTGCCTCGCAGATCTAGAGATTAAGTTCCTTGCTTCTAGTCCCAAAAGTCGAGGATTCAAACCCAGACCTAGTCGATGGATTTTTTTAGGATTGAAAAATCCAAGGGGAAAATCCTTCCGGAAGTACTAAAGCCGTTTATCCCGAATGTGAATCTTTTCTGACTCTTAAAAAAAATATCAAACCTAAATTAGAGCCTTGAAAAAAATTTGATCGGTCTTTGCTATCTAATATAGACAGAAATGGAAGGAATATTTGGAATGAATGAACGATAATACTTTTAAAAAATTACTAACCACCGTTGAGGTTGTTGTTAAACATTAAAAACAATAAAAAGTGTCATAAGATTAGAAATATAAAATATGTACCTTTTTGGCACGTGCCATCGTCCTCAACTATGTTAAAATATTATATTAAAAATATAATCTGGAGGTCTTTCGGAAGTTAACTTCAATCATCAGCAGCATGAGATTCTGCTACTAGTTCCTGTTGTTTATGACGATATAGACTCCAAGTGTCTGTAGCAGCAACTGAGTTGATTTATCTTATGACTATTAACCTCAACGAAATTTTATATGAATTTTACTAGTATTGAATAAAAATTGTACCTGTGATTCTAGTCTTTCACAACAAATTAAAATTGTTTAACATAATCAGCTGGGCCTTTCGGAACTAATTCCATTTTCAAAGCTGTTCTATTATGTATTAAAAATGGAACTAGTTCCGAAAGACGTAGTTGATTATTTTAAACAATTTTAATTTTTCGAGGGCGTAAATTCATAATGTAGATTTATATCACCAATTTTCAAAATTCGAGCCAGGGGGAGAAGACGCCTTGATCGGTAACATCAACCAGAACTCAGGATGTGACCGACGCTATCATACTACAATATCCAATATATAAAAATTAATGTTTGTTTGTTCGTAATTTATGCGCGGCCATACCATTGATCCGATTTTGTTGGGGCTTTTTTGTAAACTGTTCAGGAGATTCCCGGGATGAACAATGGCTATAAGAGAGTTGTGATACACAGCTCCTATATCCTTAAAAATCGTCCTTTGTAGTGTAAAACGTAAAAAAAGTTGTTGTTTGGACGCTTAAATGGCTTACGCTGCCTAAACCATAACAAATACACAAAATTAATGGTCACAGAATTGAATATATCAAAAAGCTCTACGAAAAAGTCCGCGACAGCATATGTTTATCTCTTACGGATAACTCACAATAACCATTTTTGTCTTTCATTGAAACACAGAAGATCGAGACAAGTACGTAGATTCCTGTGCAAACATAACAGCACGAGTATTCTTTTACGGATATCTCGCAATAACGAATTTTGTCTTTTAGCTCATTTATGCCAAGAAGATCGGGATAAGTAGATTCCCGGACAACGCCGGGTAAACAGCACGGTGTATCTAAAAATATTACGATATAAATGTTTCCTTATCCTTATTTAACTAAACATAAAACACACAAATTTTCGTATTTCAGCTCATTTATATCAAGAAAATCAGGATAAGTAGATTCCCGGGCAACGCCGGGTAATCAGCATTCGGGATCTAATAAATATAAATTTCTAATTGTTTTTCCTTTTACTCATTCAAGTAGACATAAAAACACATTAATTTTCATTTACTTAGGCGTAGCACCGCATGCCGGGTATTAGCTAGTTATCAATAAAAATCACTCACCACAATACTGCATCACACAAATATTTCATACCTCCAAATCGCACCCATAATTCTCACCAAGACGACCGACCTATAAGACCTCTACCATACTGTCATCATGGTTGTGTTTTCGCAATCATATACTACTTAACGATAAAAGAATTCGGACCTCCTTTCAAAATTAGCGGGGCAAAAAGACAATGCCGTGGAATAATAACTTATTATTCTCCTTTGCCTCTGGTTCCGACGGCCGCGGGTTGTAATCCGGCCGCGATCGATGGATTTTTTAGCACGTAAAAATCCAAGGAGTAAGTCTTCCGACAAAAACTTTAAGCCGTGGGTCCCGAATCTGAAGATTTTCAGGCTTATGCTTGAATAATGAGGCCTTTAAGCAAAATTTACCGACCTCAACGTCCTAGTAATACCTTAGTTGACTGTTAGATGTCTCATTGGGTCGGTGTGTTGACCGCATGTCATCCATGACATCTACGAGCAAATAACGTAACTAAAAAATTAACTTGGTCTAGTAACTCCTGATAAAGGAGAGGCTATGGCTCAACAATGGGCTACGCCATTATAGATATAGATTATTGTCCCTAAAGGGAACTCATAGCCGTCCAAACAGGACCGCATATGAGAACTCTCAGGTTATATATAGATAGATAAAGGACGACTGTCATAACGGATACAATTATTTTTATTGTTTTAAATATTTATCGATAGAAGAATATCGAAAATAATTCCATCGTATAAACCAAGAAGACGACGAGATCCTGGACAACCAAGACAAAGATGGATGTGTCCGGAACATGTCATTCTGCCTAAAGCGTAAAAGAAAGAAGAACCGGTAATACCTTAATTTCCTGCTAGGCATGTCTTTAAGGCGACTATTTAACTCATGTCGCAAATGGTAGTCAATGACCAATCACGTTTCAATGAATTCTGCTTTACACCAATGACAGTCGTGTTTCACCTCGCTCTTTATCGATTTCTCTTTATCAGCTCCTGCTTTTGTGATAAAGAAAGCTCCTCCTTTTTTAATATTCTGAACAGGTTAGACCATTATTTTTCTCCAACAAATACATTGAATATAGCAAATAATGAATAGATTCAGTGATTTTACTGAGTTGTTTATTCAAAATATAAATGATTATCCTATAATGTTGATTATAATAGGTTGATGTGTTCCATTATTTCTCCACTAGAGTGCATTCTTACAATATTGCGATCCTATTTGGCAATAAATAATATGATCGAGTTGCAGTGAATATACATAACCTCACATTTCTAATTTGTTTTCAAACATCGCCGTTTACATTACTATATAAATATTTTAAAACACCGGTAACTATATTCAAATAATTATTTTTAGTAAAGAGCTTAATTTTATTCGTTAAATAGTCCTAACAAATGCCACTCTTGATTTCCAAATTTTCTAGATAAATTTGGAAATCACTCGTGGCATTACTTATGATGAACTAACCGCCTTCTTAGTTTCCTACTACATGCATTTTTCAGGCGATGGGCTAATCATTTCTCGCTCGCTGACATATGTAGGGAAATAAGCGTAAGTAATTTACTTTAATTAAGTAACTCCCGCAATGATACACCCTGACTCCAGATCGGGATGTACAGGTATATACAGATAGATAGATCGTCATAAGTATAACTTGAGTAGGGCCGGAGATTGAAGTGTATGAGTGTATATTTAAGTGTTTATGTGTAGTGTAAGTGCGTTTGTGTGAGGTTGATGACATTGAGATAGGAGAAAGTGAAATCCGATGATGGCTCAATCTACCGCTGACGAAAATCACCAAGGAGATCGCCAGGCTTAATGTTCCCATCCGATGGACGAATCTCTATCAGTAGTGCCACATGTATTCTCAAAATATGTACTCTGGAAGGATTCAAAATTTAATCCGGGCACCTAGCGTACAATCAAATGATTGAATGTTTTACGTAGCCTCTCCTGCTGGCCCTCAGACTGAAAATTGTGCAATTAGAATTTCCAACTCCGACTGAAGTCGAACCCGCTAGTCTGTAGGCAGGCATGCTATCACGTGAGCTAGCGCGGCGGGCTCTCGTACTTAAATGTAAGGTAACGATTTAGTTCTTGATTTGGGAAGAAATATTGACTTGAACTTTCGAATGTAAGCGTTGAAACATGCAAGGCTACGTTTGCGTAGACATGGAAAGGGCGTTTACAGCTTCAGCGTCCTTTTGAAACTACATTTTCCTCAAGTACTGCCGAAACGTTGACAACACAAGCGAGAGACTGAAATTTCCGTTCCTTCCGAGAATCTCTAGGATTCAAAATAAATTTAGTTTACCTCTAATGTTACAGGAAAGACAGTCGTAAAATAAAACTTATTTTTGTTAGATTTATTTTTCAATCTCTGTTCTCCTGCTGATATGAAATTACAAACACAGACACACATACTGACATACTGAAAAGTGTCTCAATATGTAGCAGAAATATTTTGTTGACATATGATGTAATTTCCTTATACGAATATACTTAGTTCCAGAAATTCTTTTATTTTCTTGTAAGAGCATTCTTTCTTCTAATGTATTAGGATTTTAAAACGCACAACATTTGTTTCTTTTTATATTAAATACTATGATGTTTTGCTACAAACTCTTAGTACAGTACATTTCATTCTAGAACACTGAAAACTATGTAATGATAACATGGATACACTGAAAAACAAACTACTTTGATACATATTAGGTTACTCCACGAGATGTTAAAAGGAGTGTTTAAAGAGCTATATTTGTAGAACAGTCTGTATGTTTGTGTATCTTTTTGACAGGATGACCACATGCTGTACAGAGTATTATTATAGAATGTCACCGACAAACGTTTACGAACGGTCGGTCAAACAGTGAAGCTATATTTATTTTAAACTAGCTAATACCCGGCGTACATTGCTACACCTAAATAAATGAAAATTAATGTGCCTTTATGTTTAGTTGAGTAAGTAAAAGGAAAAATAATTATAAATTTATATTTTCAGATACCGCATGCTGATTACCCGGCGTTGCCTGGGAATCTACTTATCTCGATCTCCTTGACATAAATGAGCTGAAATACGAAAAATAATATGTTTTATATTTAGTTAAATAAGTGAAAGGAAACATTTATATCGTTATTATTTTTAGATACCCCGTGTTGTTTACCCGGGAATCTATTCATTCCGATCTTTTTGGCATAAATGAGCTGAAAGACAAAAATTGATGTACCTCTTATGATTAGTGGAATAAGTGAAATGAAAAATAATTATAAATGTATATCGTAATTATTTTAAGATTCCCCGTGCTAATTACCCGGTTTTGATCGGGAATCGACTTATCTCGATCTTCTTGGTATAAATGGGCTAATAGACAAAATTCATTATTATGAGTTATCCGTAAAAGAATATCCGCCATGTGCTACTATGCTTGCACAGGAATCTACGTACTTGTCTCGTTCTTTTTGGCATCAATGAAAGACAAAAATGGTTATTATGAGTTATCCGTAAGAGATAAACATATGCTGTCGTGGACTTTCTTGTAGAGCTTTTTGAGATATTCAATTCTGTGTACATTAATTTTGTGTGTTTGTTATAGTTTAGGCAGCATAAGCCATTTAAGCGTCCAAAGAGCTCCTTTTTCAGGTTTTTCACTACAAAGGGCTATTTTAAGGATGTAGGAGTTGAGTATCAAAACTCTCTTACAGCCTATGTTCATCCTGGGAATCTCCTGAACAATTTGCAAAAAGCCGCATCGGAAAAGGTTCAACGGTATGACCGTGCATAAAGTACAAACAAACAAACATTCATTTTTATATATTATGTCTTATGTCGGTACTTCACGATTTTACAAACTAATAAGAAAATGGTATATTACCGTACCACAATCCGTAATATTCATTAAAACGAACCTCATTTTCACCAACATATGAACAAATTACAGGAAATTTATTTGATAATATCACAAGATGGAAGAACAAGTGACAATAAAAAATCCTCCTATTTACAGTCGAGCCATTCTAAAACCCGACGTGACCACACCTACCCGAATTTTGGAAGAACCGCTGCACGTGTTTTACAAAACAAAGCGGCATTCACAAGTCAGTACGAACTTGTGTGGTGGACGAATCAGTTCCAGTATTAATACAGTGTCGTGTTATCTGTCAGTTTAAGCGTCAGAATGCTGCGGAGAAAACTGACGACTAATAATTCGCAAACCAGAAAAAACAATTCTTAACGTTAGAGATTATTTGGAAAAAGAGCGTAAGAACAATGGTAGTAGTTCAAGGGTAGACTTGGTAATACCGTAACATTCTCTGTAAATGTGATGTGTAACTTTTTGTCCCATAACTTTGACTACAACCACTGTTAGTGAAGCAACTAGTCAGCTGATCAAAAGCCGTCGTGTGATTCGCTACTGGTTTTTACACCGGCTCTACTTAGTATTATATCGTATTCGTCGGCAATTTTCAGAAATTTTTGTACACCCAACCCAAGCGAGCTCTGATCTCTGCTTCTGCCCTAGGATCTTGGATGTAACAATATAGTATAAGAAGCAGTACGCATATTATAATATACAATTCAAACTGCAATTATAATCTTAGTATATAAAAATGAATGTTTATTTGTTTGTGTTTGTTCGTACTTTATGCGCGGTCACACCGTTGAACCGATTGTGATGCGACTTTTTGCAAAATGTTCAGGATGAACATAGGCTATAAGAGAGTTATGATACATAACTCCTACACCCTTAAAAATCGCCCTTTGTTGTGGAACGTGCAAAAAGTAGCTGTTTGGACGCTTAAATGGCTTACGCTGCCTAAACCATAAAAAATACACAAAATTAATGTACACAGAATTGAATACCTCAAAAAGCTCTACAAAAAGGTTCGCGTCAGCATATGTTTATTTCTTACATATAACTCACAACAACTATTTTTGTCTTTCATTGATGCCAAGAAGATCGAGACAAGTACGTAGATTCCTGTGCAAGCATAGCAGCACATGGCGGGTATTATTTTACGGATAACTCAAAATAACGAATTTTCCTTTTAGCTCATTTATGCCAAGAAGATCGAGATAAGTAGATACCCGGGCAAATCCGGGTAATCAGCACGGGAATTTTAAAATAATTACGATATACATTTATAATTATTTTTCATTTTACTTATGCAACTAATCATAAGAAGTACTTTAATTTTCGTCTTTCAGCTCATTAATGCCAAGAAGATCGGAAGGAGCAGATTCACGGACAACGTAGGCTAGAAAGCACGGGGTACCTAAAATAATTACGATATAAATGTTTTCCCCTCACTTATTTAACTAAACATGAAATACATTAATTTCCGTATTTCAGCTCATTTATGTAAAGAAGATCGGGATAAGTAGATTCCCAGGCAACGCCGGGTAATTAGCATGGGGTATCTAAAAAATATAAATTTATAATTATTTTTCCTCTTACGTATTCAACTAAACATAAAAACACATTAATTTTCATTTATTTAGGCGTAGCAGCGCACGCCTGGCGTTAGCTAGTACTTACTAAATCTAAACTACTTGCATTATGTTATTATTTGTTTTATCTTCAACATCTAACAAGGGAACTGACAATCATTGCGTACCGAAACCTACCTTGAAATTTCTTCGAGAAAAGGGTTGTGATGTACGCTATAGATGCCGTGTTCAAAACAATTGCTGTTTTCAACTGCAAGGGACTAAAATCCAGCGCCAAAACTCTCATTTAAACTATAAATGAGTAATACAACACATTACTGGTAGATTGCATAACCCTCACTACATACCGTCCGCGCCACGTGCCGCCTCAATTCACATGGCTCTTATTCATGCAGGAAGTCCATCTGCTCCGTACGGTGGATTACCATCGCTGGATTCTGACTTCGATGTATGTGCTTTGCAGTTGAAAGGCAGTTATTTTTGGACACGGTCTTGGTACACTACAACGTTTCTCTGGAAGAAATTACAAGATCGGTTTCGGCATGCAATGGTTGACAGTTCCCTTGTGAAATCATTATCAAATCAAAGTTGGGAGTAAAAGAGTCGGAAGAGTTTGCTCAGAGAATTTTTTCTTCAGGCTTGAGGTTATTTTACGTGCCGTAAAGTCCTAAAAATGTACCCATAGTTTTAGATGTTTACAGAAGGAACCCATATTCATAATTTTTACTCCATGAAAAGTTAATTGATTCCGCACCTACATTATAACATAATTTCATTATTCTGTTTCATGTCACTCGTTATATTCGATTGTCAGAATTCATGTTATTCATCTGTTAGTTCCTTCTATATACACTGCTCAAAAAATTAGAGGAACACTTATAATAAATTGAATAAGTAATTGTTTTTAAAGCTGTGATGCTGAAAGTTGGACAATATGTAAATTGAATTATTAATTTTATCATTGGATACAAATTTTAAAGATCCATGGCCTAAATACAGAGAAATTACTTCAAATAACAAATATAGAGATTTTTTTTTATTTTGGAAGGCCCTGGCCACTTCTAATTGGTAAGCTTCCTGATGTTGCTATAGTGACGAATGTTGATTATTGCCTTGTTTATTGAAGTCTCTGACAAAATGAGGCATTTAAATGAGTTTGAAGTGTATCATGCTCTACATCTTTTACGACAAGGTCAATCTCTGCGACAAGTGGCTAGAGAGCTTGGGGTTTCTCCTTCCGTGGTGTCCAGGTTACGCAACAGGCACAGAGAGACAGGTCAGTATTGTATAAGACGTAGCCAGGGCCGTAAATTTAAAACAAGCCCCCAGGATGACAGATACGTTGTTCTTTCTGCTCTTCGACAGCATACAAAAACTGCAAAAGACCTGCAGAATGACCTTCATATGGCTTCCGGAATCCGGGTTTCAGACCAAACCATAAGGAACAGATTAAGGAAAGAGAATATTCGTCCAAAAAGGCCCGTTAAAAAACACAACGCTTAACAAATGGGCATAAGGCAGCAAGACGTACGCATGCTGAAAAACCATGGTGATTGGAACCTGAACCAGTGGGAGTCTGTGGCTCTTCTCGGACGAATCCAGGTATCGTCTTACACGTTGTGATGGTCGATTGAGGGTGTGGGGACAGCCAGGAGAAAGATTTTCTGCAGAGGTTGTACAGGAAATTGATAGATTCGGAGGAGGTTCCATAATGGTGTGGGCCGGAGTTATGTACAACACTCGTACGGACCTTGTACTTGTTCCCCAGCGACTGAATGCTGTCCGGTATATCGAGCACGTTCTGGAAGAGCATGTAGTACTTGCTGCCATTGGAGTAGGCCCTGGATTTCTGTTTATGCAGGATAATGCCAGGGCACATTCTGCGGCTGTCACCAGGGATTTCCTGAGGGGGAATGAAATTGAGGTAATGGAGTGGCCAGCGGTCAGCCCAGACCTCAACCCTATTGAACACTTGTGGGATCTTCTAGACAGGAAGGTCAGGAACCGACATCAAGCTCCACAAACTCTGCAGCAACTTGGAGATGCTCTGAAGGAGGAATGGGAGAATATCCCGCAAGAGGAAATCCAGAATCTTATTGGGAGCATGCCACGAAGGTGTCAAACTGTCATCGAATGTCGTGGAGGCCATACACGATACTAACTCTATATAACGAGTGTTTAACTTTGAAAAATAAGCACAAGATTCAATTGCTTACATAGCAGAATTATTTGAAAAGTTAATAGTCAGCGTTATTCATTTGTTTTTACTGACATGAGCAATAAATAAATAAATAAATAACCACAAATAATGTACTTTATTAATTTCATGTTTGTACCTTTATCCAATGAAAAAATATTTGCATATTTCATAGTGTTCCTCTAATTGTTTTGAGCAGTATACCTATTGGTATTTATTCTGCGATTGCTTCATTATTTTGTACACGCTTTATATTAGCTTGATCTGTGTCTGTCCATCTATCTATGTAACTGAATATTTGAACACGATTGTACCCACTTAAAAACATTGGATCGACTTGCAAATTTGTATACTTATAAAGGACCAATGACAATACAATAATTTCATAATTTGTTTTCTAAAATCCTGGCCAGAATCATCAGAAAATAAAAAAAATAAAACCCGGTATAATAGGTTGCGGACTTATCGACTTTTTAGTCAATTGTTGTGAAAGCTCAATTGGTAGAGCGGTGGACTGTAGTGGTATATAATGTCAGTAATCCATAGGTCGCTGGTTCAAATCCGGCCCGGAGGTTTTTTAGAAGAGTATTAAGCAATTAAATTTTCAAGGGATTCCAGTTTATGACAATCAATTAAACTAAAGATTAAAAAAAATAAATAATAGTTTAAACAAACTAAAACAACACGGTTTATTAGAAAACCGAACTAAAGAATGAAAAATAATTTTAATTTCCAACGCGCTTGGGATAAAATTAAAGCGGTCAACAAAAAAATAATCTCCAACATATCTAGAATAAAACTAGAGTTATCTACAAAGAAAATAATTTTAACATTAAAAGCGTGGCGTGCTTTTTATGGTTTTTACGTTTTCTTCTTAGAGACTTTACTTTTACCAATATCTGTTTATTATCATATATATTAATTGATATAGAGCACCCCACGCGTTTGATGGTAAAATTATTTTTTTGTAGATAACTCTAGTTTTATTCTAGATGTGTTGCAGTTTTTTTTTTGTTGACCACTTTAATTTTATACCACGCGTGTTGGAAATTAAAATTATGTTTCATGTTTTAGTTCGGTTTTGTAATAAAGCATGTTGTTTTAATTTTTTAAACTATTATTTATTTAGATTTCTTTTAGTAGTTCAAATTATCATCTAGTTTCCCTAGATAAGAGATACAGGGCTTAGAAAAGTTACTACGTGAGTAATACGCACGGTATAATTTGTCTATCAACCTTAGGAGTACATACGTACCTATTGATATGTATTAATTTATGTATTGAAATGATGAAATTCAAAATAGTTTGAAACAAAATTTTAGTCTTGTAGTCTCAACTTATTAAAAAAAGTTAATCTGAAGACATATAAATCTGTTATTCTCCCAGTTATATTATATGGATGCGAAACATGGACTCTTACTTTAAGGGAGGGGAAAATAGTACGAGTATTTGAGAATAAAGTTTTTGGGGACATTTTTGCATCAAAAAGAGATGAACAGACAGACGAATGAAGAAGGCTACATGGTAGTGAACTACACAATCTTTACAGGAAACCAAAAAAGAATGAGAATAGTTAACTCTAATAGACTGCGATGGCAGGGCATGTGCAGCGAATGAGGAATGAAAGAGGGGTATGGAAACTTCTTGTAGGAAAACCAGTTAGTAGACAAATAATGTAGGAGAATAACATAATCATGATCTAAGAGAAGTAGATAAGTAGATTATGCAGGGATGATTGGAAAATATCAATTCAGGATAGTATGGAGAGCTTACATCCGCGCGGCCAAGAAACTACGAGTTTGATAGAGCCAATGAGTTAGTTGTGAGACGCAATTTTTATATTGGAAGGAATGAAACTTTTTTACGAATTGGCTTCTAAATTCTCATCTCATTCTTGAAACTCCACTTTCAGTCCTTGTAACGTAAATAACTATTATTACGTAACCTGTATTCTCATGCAAGTCTTTTCTGAGTTGAGGTCAAGATGCGTAGTACTATGTCATGTAACCAAGTCTCTAGTTGGTTTTTATTCTGCATCTTATGCTTTCACTCTGCCTCGTTGCAGTCTGGGATTTAACGAAGAAGACCTGTTGCACGAACATGCACACACATGACTTAACGCATCCTTGATTTCGTATATTTGCAAGGATTTTAAGTGTATCGTGTATCAAACTAGAGTTTTCAGCAGAGCTCATCGGATTACCAGAATCAATTATGCGTTATGCAACATCAAACATAATCCTGTCATGATAGAGTTGGACGGTCTTTTCTCCCAAAAGGTATCAAGCATATAAAGAGAGACAGGGTAAACTGTTTCAACCCGTAAGATGTCAGAACACATATTTTAATTGTACTATTTAATTAAAATTGGAAACCATAAGATCACATTGATCAATGCATTGAAATCAAATGATTTGTTTGGAAGTACATGTCCGTCAAAAAAAGTATGTTTCTAATAGAGCCAGTAATATTTTGTACATGACACTTCATAACGATAGTTAGGATTTAAGTTAGTTTAGTAAATAAGAGATCATACAAGTTCAAATAACATACTTTAATATTCCAGATTTAAAATATCCTATATTCTTATTTTCCACTAAAGATTCGCAAATTTTGCATTAAATGATATTTTTATGAAATTTATATAACACATAATGGAATGAAAATAATAATGCCTGAACCGGAATTTGAATCCGGAGCATCTAAATCTATACCTTAATGCGATACCAACCACGTTATCCAGGCATGCCTGTGCAAACATTACATTTCCATCCCTTATATACAATTATCAAATTCATCATCATCATCTGCCTTTCAAGTATTAGGCCCAGTGGCCCGTTACGGTCTCCCGCCATCTCCGAAAAGGTCGACCCACAGATCTTCTGCCTCGAGGAATGTAGTGAAGAATTTGTTTTGGTATTCTGTGACGATCCATGCGCTGAATATGGGCTAGCCAATTGTTTCTATATTCTTGGAGGTATTCAGATATAGGTACGATGTTTAACTCTCAGGCTATTGTTGAATTTCTTTGGTGGTCTAGAAGACTATAACCTGCAGTTCGTTGCAGAAATTTCATCTCCGTGGCTGTAATATGACGATCATCCTGAGTTCTGATTGTCCAAGCTTCACTGCCATAACAGATTATGGGTCTAGCGAGAATTTGATAGATTTTCATTCTTGTGTGTCTCTGCACTTTTGATGGTTTAAAAACTTGGTTGATAATTCTTAAAGCTTTATTATAGTTTTTTATTTTAAAGGATATATCACATTCCTCATTATAAGTTAGATTATATCCTAAGTATTTAAATGAATTAACTTGCTCTAATATTGAATTCTGAATACAAATTTTACTTCTTACTGGAAATTTCCCTTGAAAGGCCATAACTTTAGATTTTGTTGTTGATATTTCCATGTTAAATCGTTGGGCTATTATATTAAGATGATGAGTGGAATATTGTAATTCATCTTCATTATTGCCGAAAAGAGCCTGATCATCTGCATATAAGAGTGTGTCTAAAATTGTGTGTCTTGAGAGAGGAATATTACCATGAACTGTCAATCTCCAGTGTCTGATGATAGCATTAATGTATACATTAAATAGAAGTGGTGATAGAGGGCATCCTTGTCTGACTCCGAAATTTATATGTTCCAAATTATAAGAGGCAATGGGAAGCGTCCACAGTACCATCTTACGGCTTCTATAAAAAACTTTTTAATGAGATTATTTTTACTTATAGCGGAAATTGTTTTATTATTTCGATGTTAAAATTAAATTTTGACAATGTGCAATGAAACATAAATGTGTCATGAACGAAAAATGAATGTTTGAACCGGGATTTGAACCTTGGACCCTTAACTCTTTACGTTAGTGCGTTACAACCACGTTATCCAGCCATCCCAGTGCTAAAATTAATTTTTCTTTCTTACATACAATGTTCTTACGGCTTCTATAACAAGAAAGCATATTAAAGAGAATAGTTTAACTTATAGTAGTAAAGCTTTTTTTATTTTTATGTTAGAAATAAATTTTGACATTACGCAATGGAAGCCAAATATGTCATTAAAAAAATTAATGCTTGAACCGGGATATGAACCCGAGACCTTAACTTTATACGTTAGTGTATTACTGATCAGTGATCACGTTATCGAGAAAGGCTGGTAACCACAAGTTTTACGGGTTGTTAAAGCTTTTATAGATAGGATGAAATGTCGATTGAAATGGATAGCAGGAAGATGTTAAAATTAGAAAAATAAGAAACACTGTCATACAAGAAAAAAAAATGAATATTAGATATTCAATAGTAGATTATATAAGATTCAAATAATTAAATTGGTATAGCATGTACGACGAATGCAAGATGAAAGGTTACCCAAGAAGACATTGAAATGGTATCCACCTGGAAGAAGAAGGAAAGGAAGAGCTGGAAACTTGTGGATGCAATAAATAATGACTGGAATTATAATAAGCGAAACGTGGGTAATGACCAAAAAATTGCAAAGTAGAATACAAAGCGCAGAAATGGACTTCCTTAGAAGAAAAAAGGCTGCACAAGATTGGATCGGATAAGGAATGAAGATATAAGAACAGAGTTAAATATATATCCATTGTGTGAGAAAATCAGAGAATATAGAGAGAAATGGTTTACACATGTGGAAAGTATGAATGTAACAAGATTACCAAGAGCAGCATTCAACTACAAGCCAAGAGGTTCAAGGAATGTAGGAAGACCAGTGAAAAGATGGACAGAACAACAGTAAGGCGGAACAGGCAATTTGCCTAGCCCGTGAAGTGAAGAAGAAGAAGAAGAATAAGAGGACTGGAGGACATGGAGTGGATGGATAGTGACGAGTGGAGAAGAAAAATTAAACTTTAGGCACAGAGAGATATGTAAACATTGAGAATCTTTTTCATTATCATCATCCGGTATCATGACAGCTGCCGCCGTCTTCCGGCAACCAAACGCCATTCCTCTCTGTCCATTCATTGATCCTCCTCCAATCCTCTGATATTCATAGCCGCTTGTACCCCTTCTATCGAAGTTTTATTCGGTCTTCCTCTCTTCGGAAATCTCTATATAAAAAAGTAAATAAATAAAATTAAACAAAACATATATCAACTTGGCAAATTTTGATACTGGGAAACTCGAAAAAAAATTGACTGCAGCACCTCAAGAACAAAAATCCTTTGCGTTGAGATACCTGGATGAAATTATTCATCTAAGAAATGAAATTTTCTTTATAAAATATCAGCTTGTGATTTAATCTGATTTAAATTCAATAAAAAAGACAAACTTGAAGCCAGTATTACATCGAGAAGGTTAACTCACTATTCTCAATAAAATACATTTGAAATTCATGAAGTTTTCAAACTAAACCTTTCATAAATAGTTTGACTGACATCTAAGTGTCATGGAAATGCGATTTTCTTTTCCCAAAGTAACATAAAATTAGCATCATCATGCATGACGCCATGTTACTTTCCTTTTATATGGTGATGAGGGAGAAGACTTTCACCACTACTCATATCTGAACAACCGTTACGTATCACAAACTCGCGTTGAGGATGGAATGAAATTACAAATGTATATTTTTTTTATCTCCACCTGCCGCTAGAGTGAAATATTCTCTCATATTACGGAAAAGAAATGAGTGAAAATGCGTATCACGTTTTTTGTTGATATCAAAATTATTCACACAAAAATAACTGCCAGTTATTAAGTTTACATCCGACTTTTTTCTTGTCTACATGATGTTCCCGTCCTCTTTGATCACATCAACACAAAAATTCAAAGTAAGAATTTAGAGATTACGAATCGCTGGTTGGAAAATTCAACTTTAGAGCCGAATAAATTTTATCGATTAATAAACACGAGATATATTTTAAAAGTATTGTCCTATAGGCATATTATACATTAAATAATCAATTGAGTTGGTGTTTACTTGATGAAAATCCATATTTATTAATTAAATAAAATAAAACGTAGTTTTATTTGATTTTCATATTTATTATATAATTCAGTGACAGCTGTTTCGGTACACTGTACCTTCTTCAGACATGTTAACAAATTATATAATATCACTGAATTATATAATAAATATGAAAATCAAATAAAACTACGTTTTATTTTTATTTAATTAATATGGCCTATTACTTTAAGAGACGAGAAAAACGTTACTAGTATTTGAGAATGGAGCTTCAGAAAATTATGGAGGCAGATTAAGGTGAATGAAATATATATATCGAGTGTAACAGGACCTCACCGACAAAATTGTAGGGATTATATTCCATGCATAGAGGATAATTTTTTGTGAAGGACATATAGTCGCAAACACGTCGTTTATGAGTTATGAGCAGATGAAGGTGTTCGCCCATAAGGGTCGGATTTTAATACAAACAACTATACACGTATAATTTTATTGAAAAATACATATTTTTATAATAAGTGTTCAAACAATAAGTGTTTTGACGACGTCAAAAAGAATCCGCCATGATCGACCGTGCTGGCCGATCGTTGCTGCGACGATATCAAACATGTAACGAGGCACAGGGTCGACTGTTTGTAAAAACATGGTTTTTTCAATAAAATTATATGTGTACAATTATTTATATTCAATTCCAACCCTTTCCGGTGAACATCTTCATCTGCACATAACTCATAAACGACGTGTTTGTGACTATATGTTCCTTCACAAAAAATGATCCTTTCTGCATGGCCTATCACCCTTATCATTTTGTCGGTAAGGTCCTGTTACACACTGTGTATATATATATATATATATATATATATGTGTGTGTGTGTGTGTGTGTGTTTGTGTAGTTGTTGTTGTCTATTGTGATGCATCTAACACTGAAGTCATTAGCAGTCTTGCTCTCCAATACATATAATTTGCTGCTACAAACAGTTGGAGTATACATTACCGTACACAACAACAAGTAACGGAAACTCAACCTGCAGAAGATGGAAGGTAACTTCCGAAAGCGCTCCAGTTAATTTTATATACAATATATTAACAAAGTTGAGGACGACAGCACCTACCAACAGGTACAATTTAATTTTTAACTTTCATCATATGACTTCACCTCAACGGAATTTGATATGAATTTCACTAGTTTTGATATATATATATATATATATATATAGACAGGGTGTTTCAGAATAACTATTACAGACTTCTAGGGGTTGTAGAGGGGACTTAATGTTATGATAGAGAACCCATGTCCGGGAACGTACCATTTCGATGTAAAATAGGTTTGAAGATCTAAACACAAAGGGCTGATATCATGTGCCTTGTGTTTTAGAATAAGTATTACAGACTTATAGGGGTTGTACTTCATCTGTGGAGTCTGAGGAAGATCTTCTTGCACAAGACGGTAAAAATTGAGCACACGCCAGATCTTATGGGGCGTGTATATGAACACATGCGTGGCAGGTACACTTTGTGCAACGAACAACAGAGTGGCCACACTTGTAGTAAAATCCCTATAAATCTAATACTTATTATTTAACTCAAAGGCTCACGATATCAGCCAATTGTGTTTAGATCCTAAAACGTATTTTACATCGAAATGGTATGTTTCCGGACATGAGTTCCTTATAAAAACTTTATCTATTAAATCCCTCTATAACTCCTAGAAGTAGGTATTACTTATTCTGAAACACCCTGTATATATGTATGTATATACAGAGTGTAACTAAATTCCCATTACATACTTTGAGGACGTGCAGTGAGTACCATGACAGTTACGTTTTCCATAGGAACTCATGTCCGGAAATGTACCTTTTCCTGCTACACGAAAAACACCCACAACACAATATGTTGCTCTCTCTGACGTGTGCTGCTTGTCGTTTTGGGTTCACTTACATGAGTGGGGTTCGATGTGACGACCACCGACGCGACGTCAACAAAGATACGGTACCTCCGCACCATGTTGTGGTACACACGATCACCAATCATTGGACTTGAGAAATCCGCCGTAGCCATAACCCTTGCCAGTAGGTCGTCCTCAGATGACATACGGTTTTCGTATATCAAGGGTTTCATATGACCCCATAGGTAGTAGTCTAGCGGGGCCAAGTCGGGAAAATGTACAGGATATTTGATGATATTATTGCGGGGACGTGTGTTATGGTGTTTTTTTTTTTTGTAGCGAGAAAACCGTACGTTTCCGGACATGAGTTCCTATGCTAAACATAACTATCTTGGTCTCCATTACACGTCCTCAAGTCTGTAATGGGAATTTAGTTACAGCCTGTATATATACAACAGTGAACTAAATTATATTTACGGGAAACCAGATTTTATAAGAACAGTTACGTCTTGTAGACTGCGGTAGATTGAACGGCACGAATGGGGATTGAAAGAATGGCTTGATAACTTTTTGTTTAAAAACCCAAAATTAAATCGTGTAATACGTAAAGAAGAATGAGGTGGAAGAATAGCATCAAACAAGATTTGAGGGAAGTGAATTTGCAATGAACGAATTGTAAGATTTTAGCTCAAATTTAGAACGTATGGAGACCATTTTCCATTCAATTTTGGTATCGATGATAAGTATCGATGTATCGATAGTGTCAATGCGTTAGTTAAAATTACTTCCTTTTTATTTAGCATATTTTCACCGTTTATTGAAATATATATAGCAGTCGTATATTTTGCCCTTATTTTTCAGAATATATATCACTTCATTTCATGCTGTGAAATTGGAATTTGGGAATTCCGATGAATATATTGGGAATGATTCTGTGCAATTGAAATAGCTATAAATTGTGGGAAACAGACGGCGTATGTAGATAGTAGTAACTAAAGCGATAAATTTCTAACTAACAATTAGTTTTATTTATTTATTCATTCCTTTTTTTATCCTGGCAAACTGAAGGATAGCCTATACTTTAACCTCTGAGCGAGTTGTGTTCAGTATGTAGTACTTGAGACTCGTATTCGGGAAATTCCGGTGACGACCAACCTTCTTCTTCTTCTTCCTTGCATGCGATAGACCTAGTGATCTGTTATGGTCTCAATCCAACGTTTGTAGGGTCTGGCCAAAGATCTCTTGCCTGGGTGACGACCAACCTAAGTCTTTTTCTCATATTTCTTTAATATTCAAGATAAATGCCTGATTACAATTTCATTACCAGATTTCATTTCAGCATAATCACTATTTCATAATATAAAAAAATAAAATAAATGGAATTTCACAAGACTAAATGTCTTATACAACAGATACTAACAAAACCAACTGCATATAAACCATGTTCCAAACGCCATATGACCTTAGATATTAAATTTCCCATAAATAAGATGAAGTAATATTTGTAAATTTTTTGTGACATTTTTTTTAAGTTAAAATAATTTAATTTTTTCTAATTATGTGTCATTACCATATAACAATACTCGAATTGAATAACTATTCTCATATGCTGAGCTGAACAACGTGCTGAAATATTAACATTCAGGATCGTCTTGGTGATGATAATCGTTTATCACAAGTAATGACACGAGTGATTTCCAATTTATCTAGAGAATTTGGAAATAAGGAGTGGCAATTTTTAGGACTATTTAACGAATAAAATTAAGCTGTTTACTCAAAAATCACTATTTATATAGTTACCTGTATTTTAATATATATACATATATATATATATATATATATATATATATATATATATATCTTAATGTATAAAAATTTCGTGTCACGTTGTTTGTCCGCGATGGAATCCTAAACTACTGAACCGATTTTAATACAATTTTGCACACTGTGTGCAGTTTGATCCAACTTGAGACTTAGGGTAGTTTATAACTAAATTTATATTTGCATTATTTTTTATTGCAAATTATTCGTTTATTATTTAACAAAGAGTTATAATTATCTATGAGTTCCATACGATTCTAACAGATGGCGGTGTAAGGTAATTTTGTAAGGTAATTGGTTTATTATTTAACAAAGAGAGGTCCAGATGGCTGTGCTTTTTGTTGCAACCGCGAATTTCAATTGAATTACAAATATTGACTATTTCATAATTTAAGTGTGTTCAGTGTTTATTTTATTCTCAATATTATTAATTTCGTGTGTAAGTGTTAGTTTTAAGTAATCTGGCTGAAAGACAGCAACTTAATTTAAATTTTTAACGTATACCTTAGCCACAGCAACGTGTCGCCGGGACTTCTAGTGTAATATATATATATATATATATATATATATATATATATATATATAATGTAAACGGCGATGTTTGAAAACAAATCAGGAATCTGTGGTTATTTTTTTACTGCAATTTGATCGTATTATTTATTGCCAAATAGTATCGCAATCAGCGAACAACCATTAAGATCGTAATATTGTCAGAATGCATCCTAGTGGAGAAAAAATGAAACACATCAAAATGTTTAGGCCTATTATAACCAACATTATGTGTTATTTATTTTTTTAGGAAACAGCTCAGTAAAATCATAATTTAAAAACACAATTATTGAACACACAATTATCAAATCTGTAGTTCGGGTGAATTTATATAGAGGATTTGAAAATCAAAAGTGGCATTTGCTATGACTATTCAATGAATAAAATTAAGCTGTTTACTCAAAAATCATTATTTAAATACAATTACCAGTATTTAAAAAAAAATTATATATTTAATGTAGGTCTAAACTGATTTGTTTGAAATCAAATCAGGAATGTGAGGTATGTTTCATTTGTGTATTCATTGTAACTAGATAATATTATTTATTGCCAAATAGGGTCGCAATATTGTAAGATTGCATCCTAGTGGAGAATAAATTAAACACATCAAAACTGTATATTATAACCAACATTATACGTTATTAATTTATTTTATTAGTAAACAACTCAGTAAAATCATTACTGAAATACACAATTATTGAACACAAAAGTATCAAATGTACCGTATATTTCGAACGAATCTGTTCATTAATTGCTATACTCAATGTATTTATTGGAGAGTCAGTCACTGCAAAATAATGCTCTGATCTGTTCAGAATATTAAAAGGGAGGAGCCTTCTTTATCACAAAACAGGAGCTGGTAAAAATAATTCGATAAAGAACCAGGCGAAACACGACTGTCATTGGTTGTAAAACAAAATTCATTGAAACGTGATTGGTCATTAACTCCCATTTGGGGCATGAGTTAAATAATTAATGAAAACCCAATCATAAAATAAAAAATAAAGTATTTTACGCGTTTCAATAGCTATCATTATCAAGACTGAATAATAGCAAGATAAAATTGCATATAAACATCTTCTTGTATCTTGTAAGCCCATGTTTCCCCTAACAGAGATGTAGGCGCTCTCCCCCCTATAGGGAATAATTTGAACCACACTAATTTAGTTACACTTTTTTTCGTATAGATGTCCTTTGAGTGGTCCGTGGTCAGCGTTCCGCCTCATACTGTCATCTAGAAAACCAAGGTTGTACTAGGACGGGAAAATTCGGTACATTTTGCTTAGAGGCCTTTCTTTCAGGCTTAAGGATCTTTTACGAGACTTGGGACCCACGGCTTAAAGTCCCTCCCGGAGGACTTGATCTTTGGATTTTTCCGTCCTAAAAAACCCATCGACCCCGGCCGGGTTTGAACCCGCGACCCTCGGGACCAGAGGCAAGGAGCATAACCACTAGTCCACCGCATATAAACATACAATTACAATTCGAGTTACGTCACATCACGTGACTGACAATTATAAATTACTTATTGGTATCATAAACATAACCTCCTCTTTCTTTAACTAAGGAAAAGAGGGCTTGGACCGCAATCGGGCTATTGTCATTGTTCATAACTTACTCTATTTTTTTATAAATTTCCAAACTTTCAAAGAATTTAAAATTAATGATCGATCTAACCAATCTAAGATTACTCGTGCCAATAAAATGACCACTGTTAGAAATATGATGAGCAACTCCAGATTTATCAAATCTGTTTAATCAGAAATGACCAATAAGCTCTCATACATAGCTAACATGGATCTTCTTGTTTGCCCAATATATATTATCACAGTTGCGATACCCGATCTCATAAATACCGGATTTTAAAATACAAAATCACCTCTTACTTACTTACTCACTGGCATTATCTAACCCGTAGGTTCATGGCTGCGCGGACATAAGCTCTCCATACATCGCTATCCTGAGCTAATGCTTTCCAATCATTCCCTGTATAATCTACTTCCCTCAAATCATAGTTAATGTTATTCTCCCACCTCATTCTTGGTCTACCAACTGGGCGTTTTCCCTCTGGCTTTCCTACAAGAAGCTTCCATGCACGTCTTTCATTCCCCATACGCGCAACATGTCCTGCCCATCGTAGTCTACGAGATTTAATTGTTCTTATTATATCTGGATTCCTATAAAGACCATGTAGTTCATTGTTATGTAGTCTTCTACATTCACCTGTCTGTTCATATTTCTTTGGTCCAAAAATTGTCCTAAGAACTTTATTCTCAAAAACTCGTAATCTCATTTCCTCCCTTAAAGTAAGAGTTCATGTTTCGCACCCATATAATATAACTGGTAGAATAAAAGTTTTATATATTTTCAGTTTAACGTTTTTTTGAAAGGAGTTGGGATACAAAATCACCTCTATCTTTAGAATTACCAAGAACGCTGTTTAAAGTAAATGACATATTTAAACATCGTTTGGAAGACTGCGGTATCCTCATTATTTGAGCACCTGATAAATGAAGATACACTAGCTAAATAAACTTACTGGTTTTATCGATACGAAGATTCATTGTCGTGCTGAAATACACTCTCTATACATTACCGTTATGTGTTTCTTTAGTTCAACATTTTTTAGAGAATTTAGGATAGCAACAGTACATTTAATGTGTAATAGTATGCGTTCCCTGAATTTAGGTTGAATAAAAACATTCTGTAAGTAACTAATTGAGAATTGACTCCATTGCCCGGTACGTCAACCTATGTAGACATGAGTGGAAGGGACGTGTGGATTGGATTTATTCTCAAAGACGGGCAAACATATATTCTCACATTTATTTCAAAAGGATGTCGAAACTTGGGAAGACCTAAGAAGCTCTGGAAGCAGCCCAAAGAGACAGTAACGACACACTAGGATCTATTACCTTAAGAATGTTAGTGAATAAAGACTTATTGACGGTGAGATAATGGTAATCCCGTTAAAATGCAGTACTCATCCTTATGCTCTACGTAGGTCAAACATAATTGTCGTGTTAGGGTGTATGCAATGTTGGATTGAAGGGAACAAAGCATTTGCATCTTTCAATCTAAACATTAAAGCAGATGATATTACCTTATTCAAGAACCTAACAGCAATTCATAATGATGTCCTAGAACTTGTCTGACTGATATTTTCGACGAAAGACGAAAATCTTTTGTGATGGGGCTGAGGGCATAGTATATATTACAAATAAATACCAATTAATAAATAATGATATTAACCAATTAAAATAAGAAGAAAGTAAAATCCAAGCAGCCGAGATGAAATTTTTAAGAAGAGTAAAATGATGTATTAGAATGGACCAGATAAGAAACGATGATATTCGTGAAGAACTGCAGATCTACTCCATGAAAGAAAATATGTCAAATAACAAAAAAAGTGCAAAGAACGTGTAGAAAGAATGGATGATAGATTACGAAGGAAAATCATACATTATTTTCCGAGAGGAAGAAGAGATATTGGATGTCTTCGAAATAAATGGTCCTAGATCTATTAGTGAAGAGGGAACTGGCAAGCAATATCCAAACCAGGTAGTGAAGAAGAAGAAGACCAATTAAAATGTATAACATCCAATATAAAAACCAAATTTATAGCTTAGAATATAACTTAATCCTTAACAAATTAAACTGTCTTAACACCGTTGTGATCTGAAGGTAGCGTGCTGCCTTGTCACACAGCGGGCCCGGGTTCGGTTCTTAGTCGGGACAAGCTTCCTGGGTTAGGTTTTTTCGGGGTTTTTCCTCACCTGTAAGACAAATGGCAGGATGCTTTGAGACCCAAACGGTCTCCGAACATCAACTAGCCATCGTCATCATTATTATCCACGGTGTAGAAAGCAATGGGAAGTTACCACACCTATAATTCCCTAGTAAAGCTGCAAAGCGTGTCATGAAAATGCTAAGATTGCAGTGAAAGACCTGCCCTTGGGCAGAACACTGTAAAAAAACCTAGGAATCTGAGTTGATATGAGGTTATTAAATCTATTTTAACCATTTTAAAAAAGTTTAGAAAGTAGGCTATGTTGTTTGAAGAAATCCTATTGTAAACTTATATTGTAAAAATTCTGTTGAGAGTAAACTTTTTATGAAGGCGTTAATTTATGTTGCTGGGCCTATTTAAAACTCCATAGAATATAAATGCTCCATTCTCATTAAATCAGTTGGAAATTACATGTGTTAGAAATATCAACGATCAGTTGACAGAAGTTATGTCTTGGTCTCTGATGATTTAATTATATTGTTTAATTTTTTTTTTTTGCAAATGCCCCAGGTAGTCCTTCGACATTCCTGGTGTTCTCTCCTGGCATGGCGTGCTTGAAACCCACTTCTGAGGTTGGGGCGTCTGGAAGGCGGGGTTAGGTTGCCCCGATGATATGACGGGTGATGATGATGATAATGGTGCGCCAGGAGAGTCCCTAATCCTAAACTTAATCTAAGATGAATATGAATGATATTGATTGCGATGGCCATATGATTTCGGGGACTGTTTGGGCCTTAAAGGTTTCCTGACATTTGTCTTACAGGTGAGGAAAAACCCCGATAAAAAACTCACCCAGAACAACTGTCCCGACAGGGGGTCGAACCCGGACCCGCTACGTGACAAGGCAGCACGCTACCTCGAGACCATAGCGGTTGACATTGTTAAAAAGTATTTGGCTTTGCTGTTTTTATTCACTTTATACACATATGATTGGTAATAAATATGAGATCGGTGTTGAGGTAATTTGGTGGCCCGAATGTTCTGTCATTTGGCGTACATTTGAGGAAAACCTTGAAAAAACTCAACGACGAAATTCTATCCAACCAGAAATCAAGGCCGCTACCTGAGAAACAAACGTATTATAACTATACTGGTTTCGACCTTAGTTTATGTTGTAATGTAAACAGAAGCACGTGGATAAGTATGATGGAGATGGATATTACACCCTCTACACAGATGGGTCAAAAACAGAAGGAAATGTCGGAGCAGGCCTAGTAGTTTATACAGGAAGAAAAGAAGTTTTCTCAAAATCAGCAAAACTACACCCCGAATGCTCAATATTTCAAGCCGAGTTGCTCGGAATTCAGATGGCACTAAAATGGATAAAAAATATACAAAAACCTAAAACTAAATACGCCATAAACGTTGACTCACAAGCAGCACTTAACCCATTGGAGACACGTTTAAAGTGCCTAGCATGTTCACTGGGAACCCATTTAAATCTCCGCGCCGCTACTCCGCTGCGCTGGACTTTAAATACACATACTCTGTTCTATCACTTATGATTTCAGATATTTTGTTTACCCCTGAATTTCTTTTAGTATCTTGTACTTTTACGAATAGCAAAGGAATGTGGCCTACCTGCTACCCTCTTTTGTGCATTGTAAACCGTTATGTTTTGTTATTTTCAAGGCTGTGAAAAAGTTGACAAACAATTCAGAAACCATCTTTTTGTAAAAGTTCTCGGACATTGCCTTGAAAGTAAACACAAATCATATGTTCAAACAAGACCGAAAAAAATAACAAACGCAATATAATACTGTACATAATAAAAATAAATATATGAAATAAAATAAGCATAGACCTATACATTATAAAATCAGGAAAAGTTCTTCGTATATTCTTTAATTATCATAGTTATATATCGACCTGTAAATTATAAAATACTATAGATAAAAACTGGACGAAACTCACCTAATATTTCTACCATCAGTAGCATGCACGGTTACGTTGTCACTGTATATTATTTCATCGTCCGAATCTTCGTTCCATAATAATTCACTACAATCACTGTCACATAATATTTCATCCACTACTTCACTTAGTTTCTCAAAAGCAATACGTTTCTCTCCTATTTACGCACATATTGCAAGAAAAAAATTAATTTTAAAACTATGAATTTTAACAAATAAGCACTGAATTTATATTCACTTATATTTTACCGTAATAAATGCCTACAACTATAGTCTACTATTCTATAAATAATAACTAAAATAAACTATACAATACACTAGGCCTATACATATTTACTTTACATAAACAAACAACACATTTTACTGATGGTGAACCGAAAATGTAAACCACTAAAGAAACCTAACGTCTTACAGTGTTATAACACAACAACGAGTCTACCTCGTTGTGGGGCTGTTTGGACTTTCTACCTGCTCACGAGGGAGACTCGTTAAAAGTCTCCAATGGGTTAAAGCAATCAAGAAAAGCAAATCAGTCAATCCCATTGTAAGTCAAATCAGGGCAGATCTTCAATACATACAGAGTAACAATCAAGTAAACTTCTATTGGATCCGAGGCCACACTGGACACTACGGAAACGAAAGGGCAGATTTCCTAGCAAAAATAGACTCAACGTTTCAAATAACTCTAGTATATGACAGACTACCTATTTCATTTTGTAAACAAAAGCTCCTTCAATACTACACAGACATCTGGAACGCGTTGTACACATCATCACACAAAGGCCACCAAACAAAACTCTTCTTCCCAAACATCCATACCAGGCAAGAAACCGTCCTAAATCCAACTTTCGTACTTACACAATTCCTCACAAACCATGGAAAAATTCCAACAATACCTACACAGAATTGGAAAAGCAGCCTCACCGAAGTGCCAGTGCTCAGAAGACGATCAAACAGCTATGCATCTTTTACTTCACTGCAAGCTACAAGAAAAGAACAGACCAGCGCACATCAAGGACCCAAATATAGTGCTAAGAAAAGTTATTAAAATGCCACAAACAATCAAATACATAAATGAAATATTCCAGACACTGAAATAATCCATATTAATTGTAATCCATTAATTG
Organism: Diploptera punctata; assembly: GCA_030220185.1. Lineage (NCBI taxonomy): Eukaryota > Metazoa > Arthropoda > Insecta > Blattodea > Blaberidae > Diploptera > Diploptera punctata. The sequence goes on from JASPKZ010008886.1 coordinate 618,072, forward strand.
TAAAACCATATAAAGTGTAAACTAAATATCCTGCGATATACCCACAGGGTAAAACGCAGGTTGTAAAAACTTGTTCAAATTAAAAAAAAAGTATGACTTCATTGGCCACTTGGACCTAATGACATCGTTGTCCAGCGCGTACATGAAAACAGTTCCCTGATCAATCTACATTTTATATAATATAACTAACTACCATATATTATCAAAATTATCGCAATAATAATAATAATAATAATAATCTTCTTTTTCGTCTTCTTCACTTCCTGGTTTAGGCAAGAGTTGCCTGTTCCGTCTTCACTAATAGATCTAAGACCATCTCTTCCGAGGAAGTCCGACATCTCTTCTTCCTCTTGGAAAATAATGGAATGTTTTATTTTTCCATTGTGAAGAATACGAGTAATGTGTTTTCCTCTAATCGCGGTACCAACGCTATGCAGAGTAGACCATTGGTGGGGCTGCCACCTCGAAGCTTTAGGTCCAGCTCCTGGATGTACTAACCCCATCTAGAGGGTTGCCACTCCCGCCAACCTATTAAACATTAGTTGTCGTTGTGGACTTTACTCTTGTTTCCCCGAGCATGAGTCTCTTATCATCCCAGAGAAAGGATCCCCTCTTCCCATCAGTTCTCCGACCCAAATCGCCGAAGGGATTCTATACTACAACCTTGATTTGGGTTACTCGGATTAGCACGTCCACCTCCAGCAGGTTGGGAAAGAAGTTGATATGCAGAGGCTGTGTGTTTGCAATGGAAACTATATTGCGCATGCATACCCATGGACCCATAACAATAATAATAATAATAAAGTAATATAACATATGAAAAAATGACAATGGTGAAGAGTAAGTATTAATTTAAATATAACACCATTTCGCGAATGTCAGTTGACGAAGAGGGAAATTTGGTTATTTCAACATGGCCGCTCGTATTGAATACGATAAGCATCAGTTGGCGCGAAAAAAAGTACCATCGCTCCACCAATCAAAGGTGCCTGCGGAAGGATACCTTTTGTGACTTTGTTTACAGTGAAACATAAACTAAGGCCGAATACGGTTTAGTCTTCAATAGTTTTCCCTTCTCCATCCACTCATAGAAATTCTACCCGCGGGGAGGTCTTTCACTGCAATCATAGCATTTTCATGCTATACTTTGCAGTTTTACTAGGGGATTATAGGAGTAACAGCTTGCCGTTGCTTTCCACACCGGTGAAGGATGAAGATGGTAATGATAAGGATGAAGGCCGGATGACATTTATATTACATGTGAGGAGAAACCCCGAAAAACCTCACCCAGGAGCCTATCCCGACCGGGAATCGAACCCGGGTCCGCTGTGTAACAAGGCAGCACACTACCTCGAGAACTGAGGGGTGGACATTTCCCTTCTAGTATTTTATATTAATGTTATTATATTGTTTTCTATGCGCTACATCTGAATCAGACGTTAAAATAATTTACACTAAATGCCTGCTGATGGACCTTAGATATTAACGTGTATTTGAATAATAATAATAATAATAATAATAATAATAATAATAATAATAATATAATAATAATAATAATTCTGGAAATGCATGCTATTATACATTGCAGAGACTCTTGATTTCCCAACTCCTTTCAAAATACGTTAAACTGAAAAAATATAAAAATATTATTCTACCAGTTATATTGTATGGGTGCGAAACATGGACTCTTACTTTAAGGGAGGAAAGGAGATTACAAGTATTTAAGAATAAAGTACTTAGGAAAATTTTTGGATCAGAGAAAAATGAACAGACAGGTAAATGGAAAAGACTACATAACAATGAACTACATGGTCTTTATAGAAAGCCAGATATAATAAGAACAGTTAAGTCTCGTAGACTGCGATGGGCAGGATATGTTGCACATATGGGGAGTGAAAGACTTGCATGGAAGCTTCTTGTAGGAAAGCCAGAGGAAAACGCCCAGTTGGTAGACCAAGAATAAGGTGGGCGAATAACATTAACTATGATTTGAGAGAAGTAGATTATACAGGAAGTGGTTGGAAAGCATTAGCTCAGGATAGGGATGTATGGAGAGCTTATGTCCGCGCGGTCATGAACCTACGGGTTCGATAGTGCCAGTGAGTAAGTAAGTAATATTATAATAAATATAATGTAATAAAAAGTAAGCAAAAGTGTATTGACTAGAATGAATAATTTAGTAGACGTTGATATTAATATCACAAGTCGGTTGAGCAGAATGGTACGGTCATTCAGAATTTAAAAAAAATGCCCTCATATGTCGCATGCATATGTAGAGTGAATAAATACAAACCTGGCGTATACTGTTCAAATACGAAGTTGTATTTGCAGAAAATATGCTATAACTAGTGATGATTATTATATAAAAGATACATCATTACTTCAGTATATTCAACAAAACACTTGGATGATTTCAACATGCCAGCTCTACTCGCTAAACTTTTAGCTACAGTATTTACGCATAACTTGCAAGAGAAGTGGCGGGGTTTAACGCAACAGGCTGGATAAAATCCTCAGTACACACACACACACACACACACACACACACACACACACAGGGTAACCAAGTTCAACAGAGGAAAATGTTAACACTTGTGCGTTCTAATCCTCTGTCAGAGTGCTCAGTTCACTTCTATCTAAAAAAAGAGACAAAAAATGTGCATTAGCCTATACAAAAAGTTACATTGAAAAATCAATACCTAATACAATACTTTGAAATTTATAATACAGAGTAGATTCATTTAGAAAGATTTCCTCTTTAAAACTTAGGTACACACATACACAGGTTATATATATATATATATATATATATATATATATCCACTGGTGTGGTCTCGAGGTAGCGTGCTGCCTTGTCTCGCAGCGGGCCCGAGTTCGATTCCCGGTCGGGACAGGCTCTTGGCTGAGGTTTTTTTCGGGGGTTTTCCTCGCCTGTAAGACAAATGTCAGGAAGCTTAGGGCCGAACGGTCCCCGAAAATCATGCGGCCATCATCATCCTCATCATCCTTATCATTATCATCATCAACCCTCACCGGTGTGGAAAGCAACGGGAAGCTACCACACCTATAATTCCTTAATAAAGCTGCAAAGCATAGCATGAAAATGCTATAATTGCAGGGAAAGACCTGCCCTCGGGCAGAATTACTATGGATGGATGGATATATATATATATATATATATATATAGGGTGTTTCATGAAAAGTGTTGCAGATTTTAGGGCTTGTAGACGCGACTTATTAGATTAAAGTTGTGATAAGGGACTCATGTCTCGAAACGTATCATTTCGATGTAAAATAAGTTTGAAGTCTGATATTGTGTGCGTGTGTTTCAGAATATGTATTACAAAATTTTAGGGGTTGTACTACACCTGTCGAGTCGGAGAAGATTTTCTTGCACGAATTCTGGCGGCAGCAGAAATTATTGAGCACACACTGCATCTTGTGGGGCGTGTGTATAAAAACATGCGTCTGAGGTACACTTTGTGCCACGAACAACAGGGTCGCCACGTGAAACCACACTTGTAATACAACTGCTAGAAGTCCGTAATACTTATTCTGAAACACAAGACACACTATATCAGTCGATTGTGTTTCGATTTTCAAACATATTTTACTTCGAAATGGTACCTTTTCGGAAATGTGTTCCTTATCAAAACTTTATCTACTAAGTCCCCTCTACAACCTCTAGAAATCTGTGATAGTTATGTGAAACACCCTGTGTGTGTGTGTGTGTGTATATATATAATGTTTATACTCGAAGAACAGGTATTGTATATTCCACCCCTGCTCTCTCTCTCTCTCTCTCTCTCTCTCTCTCTCTCTCTCTCTCTCTCTCTCTCGCTCTCTCTTTCTCTGTCATTACAATTTTCTTCCGACTAATATATATATCGACAAATTGACAAACTCCGAGGCTTGACTGAGGATTTGCCTAAAGTAGAAAACCAAGATGCAATGAATATATATATTGTAGAATATTGGAAGAGATAAATAAACTTAAAAAAAATAATCCTAAATCTGATTTAAAAATCATGACAATGTAAGCTGCATCACTTAAAAAAACTGAGATGAAGTATGCGTATTTTATTATTCCTATTTTCGATCGAACTCCAATTATCTTGTTCTATTGGTGCGTATTAAATAGCTTTACTTCCTTTAATTAGCTTGTTATGAATACCATTGTCATAAACCAATACCAACAATGCTTAGTATGTTGAACAGAACCATAACCTAAACAAGAGCGTAAGCTATGTAGTAGTACAGCGCCTTAACTTTCCCTGAGATTCCTAGTCAATCTGAATAGGGTAGTTTGTATTGTGTTCCACGTGGAGTAATGTGTGTGTTTAAAATGTCACCACTGAACTTTACATGTTTCGAATTTCGCGCTGGCGGATGCATTAATGTGGTCTATTTTTTAATTTACGCGCCACCTCGGCTGACCACTTTACATAGAAAATGTATTCTTGTATTTTGTACATCAAGGAGTGTAGAATGAGTGTATGTGTTTGTGTACGGTAGTGTAAATTCTGCTGTTATAAGAGATTATGAAAAGAAAAGACAGCAGGTGCACCTAGTGTTACAGTATGTTACCGTATATTACTACAAAGTAACATACAGTGTTGTTACTGTACAGCCTCTATGACACCAGTGATTACACTGGTCAACATGATTTTTGTCTCATGAGTACCAATAGTTGTATTTAATGCATTTTTATCGTGTTTTCAAATATGTATTCGGAATTTCTCAATCACCCACAATTTTTTTATTTCAATTTCTATTAATGGATTTAAATAATTATTTTTAATAAACTTTTTTCGTCCATTTGTCCACTGTAAAATAAAACGGGGAACATTTTCATCAGGAGATTCCAGCTATGGAAAATATATATCAAGGCAAATGGAATCCTAATATGCTGGCCGATTATTGTTGGACTATCAAGAAGGATGCTCCACAGGCGAAATATAGCAGATAATCGTCATTTCGTACTTTCTAGTTGAGTCCGAATGTTCAAATATTGTGTAGTTATGAATGTAGAAAATATTAAAGTGTTTGAAATTATAAATTCCTATCTCTCGAAAACCTTGCGTGATTGAGAAAAACCGATATCATATTTGAATTCAGGAGAGAAAAAAATACTATCGGAATCACATATTTTTCTTTCTGAGCCAAAAAAAAAGTTTCTTTTTTTTTTTGCTCAGTGTTATTTTAGGGAACTTTGGCCCGTGGTTCCTCCGTTACCTTAGAGTTGAGGAAAACTTTAGAAAATCTCAATGATAAAATCCCCTCGACTGAAAATCTAACCCAGACCTTCTGTATGTGAAACAATAATTTCATTCTCAGTTATCCGTAGTAGTAGCCCATTTTCATTTAAAAGTTGTCTACTTTTATCAAAAAATGTTCATAAACGAACTAACATTGTCTTGAAGTTTTGACAGATTCCACTATCTCACTTAGCACTTTATGTTTCACGCCGTAGTTCGTAGTATAGAGGTTATGTCATGATGATATATGCAGAACTACAGAACTTGCGCTTGTTCTGTTTCTTAGGACGGAACGAATTTTCTCACGAAATGTCGGCCGTATGGGACCGGTATTCATCCTGGATCGTGAATAATGTTGGGTAGCTGCAATAAGTAGCGGCTGCAGGTTGATAAAGTCAGCTATAACGGCTAGGGGAACTGACATGCTTAACATATATCACCCCAATATTGACTACATGATCGGACATCTTTGATCGGTTACATGTGGATGTTAGGTCATCAGCCGGTTTTTGGGCCAAGGTCCTTCTAGGCCTCAAGCGCCATTGAGTTATACAGTGTACGGCAGAAACAATTACTCATTTTAAATTGCCTGCCATTATTGGATACGGCTTCCTAACGAGTTGATATTGGTACCAATGCATAGTGCAGTTCAAAGCATTGCCAGTCAGTATGGAGCGTTGGTCAAACGAACACTGTGCGTTTCCAATAGAAACGTTTTTCAAATGTGGCGAGAGTGTTGTACGGACACAGCGTTTGTTCCGGCAACGTTTTAACATTGGTCGGAATGATCAAGTTCCGTCTCAGAAGACGATTACGAGATGGGTCCGGCAGTTCAGAGCAACAGTATCTGCAACAAACAATAAGCCACCTGGTAGGCCACGTATGGTTCGCACCCCGGACAACATTGCAAGAGTAAGAGCTGCTTTGGCAATGTCAACTGGCCATCCCATTCGCCCGATTTTTTTCTGTGCTGATTCCAAAGCGTATGCTAACAAGCCAACAACTCATGAAGATTTGAAAAACAACATTCACGCCGAAATCGAGGCCATAACACATGACACTCTTCGTGAGGTTATGGAGAATGCGCGTGTTCATGCAGAAGATTGCATCGCCAACAATGGTGGACACCTAAAGGACATAATTTACAAAACGTGACATGTGGAATTAATGGTAGAATGTGTTCCCTCGAACAATGTACACTAATAACGTGTAGTTGTATTTCTTCATGCCAAAATAACATGTTTAAAATGGGTCATTGTTTCTGCCGCACTCTGTACTTAGTACTTCATCATCATCACGAACAGTTAAGGTTTAGGCTTTTTATTAGCCTGTTTCTGTTTTCTCCAGATGAGTCTGCAGTCTCCATCTTGCCACTGGTCGTCCAATGCCTCGATTATCCTCGGTTTGTAGTTTAAAGCTTGGCAAAGGATTCTGACCTTGGTCATTCTTCTTACATGCTATAGCCAATTTTGTTGGTATTCTTTAATTTCCTGTACTATATTTATTGCATTAAATTTTTGCCTGATAGATTCATTTCTCTTACGATTCGTAGGCCTAATATTACTCGCCTTATAGGCCTATGTGTGAGAAATTTCATTTGTGCTACTTTCAATCTTTGTATTTGGCACTTGTTGTATAAAATCAAGTTGCAAAGTAAGTTTTTGTATGTGTACAAAACATGATGGTATAGAGCATTTGTTTGATCAGTAGAGTGCCAGATTTCTGCTTTGACGGGCTTCTGTCTGTTTGATTTCTAGCGGTATAGACATTCTGTATATTCACAATTGATCTCTTCTTTGTACTGTCTTCATCGTGGCCTTGGCACCTTGATAACCACATGTGAGGAAGGCCCGCCACTGTGTTTATGTTTTGTAGTTCAGATTTTTTTGAGTTAACGAACGGCTCAGAACACTGGTTTTAAGTTCTCCGTGGGGATTGATATTCCCACAACACGAAGAGAGGATAAAATTGAATTAAAAAATGTGGCGTACTTTTTTCCGTCAACAAACATTTGATTAGTTCGTAAGTTTAAATTAACGTACGTAAATTGTATATATCCATGCAAAGCTAAAAGTTTTAGTATTTTTAGCTTCATGTTTGGATTACGAGTTAGATACGGATTGAAAATGGACTTGTACCTGAGTTAATGGCATTGCGAGGTAAATTATATACATTCAGTTTTACGTTACAATGCGCTCAACCCAATTCTCTGCGATTTTTTTACAAATAAATATAAAAATGCAAACCTAATAGCCAAAACGTGCTGTTCGATTCTGTCGGGAGAAATATTGAAAGTCTTTTAATTTGAGATTGTAATATTTTCGTATTAATTTGAATTTATCGTAATTGCCTTTCACACGATCCATTTAAAATGTATCTCAATTTTATAAATACTGATAAGTCTAATAAATACTCAGAACATTAAACATTACGTTTGTGTTCCTATACTACTCGTTTTTAAAAATCTATATTTTTAGGCGACTCCATGGCGCAAGCGATTATATGTTCGACTCTCATCGCTGGGCTCTCGAATTCGCGTCTTGGTCACTCCATGTGGAAGTGAAAAAAACTGTGTGCGGACAGGTTTTTCTAGGAGTTTCTCCCGTTTTTCCATGACATAGATTTATTTTCACCATTTATCCATACTCGCCTCGTTTACATCGTTTTATTTAATTCATCTGCCTCTGTAATGGTGCGTCAGGTGTGGTCGGCCGACATCTTTGTTTTTTTTTTACGTGGGGCTTGATCCCATTCCATCCCTCGACCGGCCCTGGATCGGACACGTGTTGAAGAAGAGTATTTTTTTAACGTTTATTAGGTCTACAACTATGATTAGAGAGAATTGTTTATAAAACCTTTATTTCAATTTGTGAAAATCTATTTGATTAAAAATAAATGTATTGCATTTAAAGTAATACAGGGGCACGCCATCACGTACGAGTAGGCTACTTAGTTATAGCAATGCACTACATGATGGACGTTCGAGGATTCTATTTCTGTTGTGGCAGGATTTATAATCTGGCCTAAACCTCCTGGCGGGCACCATTATTATTATTATTATTATTATTATTATTATTATTATTATTATTATTATTATTATTATTATTATTATTATTATTATTATTATTTTAATATATTTTGTTCTTCCCTTAACGTCTGCATATTGTTTAGCCCATGCGTATTATGAATTATTAAATAAGTTGTGGATGATTCAAAATTGTTAACATCTGTACATTTCAACCCTGGTGAAGCGGAAGAGAAAACCTTGTGGTATTAATTCCGATTCCGATTGAGGGTCTTTCCACTTTTCAGCGGTTGCCCTTTTACCAGCCGGCTGCTGGCCCTTGACATCCACATGTGTCAATCACAGAGGTAGATGATCAACAGTCAGTGTAGGGGTGACATGTGGTTAGCATGTCGAGTCCCCCAGCCGTTATAGCTGGTTCCTCAACGTGGAGCCGCTACTTATTGTAGCTACCCAATTGCCTCACGATGCTGGGTGGGCACCGGTCCCATACTGGCCAAAATACCATGAGAAAATTTCTTCCCCCATGGAGACTCGAACCAGCGCAAGTCCCGTAGCTCTGCGCCAAGGCTTCCTACCTTAATCGCTCGGCTACGGCGTGGTATTAATTCCATCATTTGAAATAAACCATCATCGAATAGTGGAAAGCAACGGGAAGCTACCACAGCTATAATTCCCTAGTAAAGCTGCAAAGCATAGCATGAAAGTGCTATGATTGTAGTGAAAGACCTGCCTTCGGGCAGAATTACTATGGATGGATTATTGAATAAACCATTGATGTAGCCATGTGGTCGACTCAATCTCTAACGAAAATGAGTACGACGCTATATTCTAGAGGTAAAGTCGGCCATCATTGGGGGCTAACAACATGGCTGACATCTCGTAACGATTTACAGAAAGTGGGAAGACCTTAACCTCCTGATAATTCAAGGGCTTCTAAGGACTGTAATAGGATCGCTTTGATTTTTAATAACGTAATTTTGATCTATCCAAAAGTTTAAACATTATATCGTCACGATTGTTCGTCACAAGTAAACATTTATATATTTAATTGAAATGTTTAATATATCTAGGAAATTAAATTTTAATGGAATTAATTAAAATATGGATATCTTAGAAAGCAATGAATCAATGACAATCTAATTGTATAAGCATCGTACCGAATTTTCTTGCGTAATTTGTGCCTCCTTGTATTTTGCGCACCCTAATTTTTAAGGGATTCTTTTTAACTTTTTGCACCGTGTATTTTACGTACACATTTTAGATAGGGCATACCTTTTCTTTTCAGTGTAGTAGTGATTTTCCTTCCCCGAATTATATTGTCGATTCTAACATTCCAACTTAGGTTATTTACTAGCTACTGAACTATCTGCTTTACAATGAAACCCAAAGTTCCGCTACTTTAACAATGCTTGCCCTTGATAGAGACAAGTTTTAGAAAAGTAAATATTAGTATTCTTCTTAATAAAGGAGCCGCCATTTGCAAGATAGAAGCATGGCTTCACAGCATTTGGTGGATGGGAATTACAATGTATATAGAGAAAGATTTGCGTTTAGATCGGTACTTGCTCAGGTAGCTCAGTTGGTAGAGCACTTGGTCTAGAGAACCAAGGGTCCCGGGTTCAAGTCCCGGTCTGAGCGTATAATTTTTCTCTTCAAATATGATTTATCCATCATTGAGATGTACGAAATCAATAATAAAAACTTGGCAAAAGCCGTACTGGCTGTAATGTATAATTCCCAAATATGTCTTCTTAATAAAGGAGCCGCCATTTGCAAGATAGAAGCATGGCTTCACAGCATTTGGTGGATGGGAATTACAATGTATATAGAGAAAGATTTGCGTTTAGATCGGTACTTGCTCAGGTAGCTCAGTTGGTAGAGCACTTGGTCTAGAGAACCAAGGGTCCCGGGTTCAAGTCCCGGTCTGAGCGTATAATTTTTCTCTTCAAATTAGTATTTCAGTTGACTTTCAACACTTGTAATGTGCACTTGCACTTATACGGTATTTCAAGATGGGAAGAAAATAAAAACAGACAGCATCATGTAAATGTTTCGAGAAACATTGAGGCAATCGTGCAGCAGAAAGGGAACTTGCAGTTCTGGAATCCAACGTTTGTTATTGGAGGAAACAAAAATACGCGCTAAATAATGCAATAAGTGACAGTAGGGAATTTATTTGCCCCGAAAACTGGTAAGCCTAAATATTCCGCTGTAGAATATGAACTTTTAATTTATTTTGAACAGTTGCGCAATGACGGTATCGCAGTTACATATGACATGCTACAACTACGTGCTCGTGAAATTGATAATTCTCACAACATAGACGGTTTGCTATATTTGTATTACTTCTTTTGTATAATAATTATTATTGTTTGTAGATTAATTATCGCATGATTATTATTTGTATAATTCAAGATTAGCTACAATGTTATGCTACAAATTTATAAGAGATGACAAAATTGCTGTATTCTTAATTAATGTTTTTACCTACCATATTTGAGATAATTCAGAACAGGACCTCTAATTTTAAAATTCCCCATATCTTACGCTCCCAAATTTTTAAGCGGCCATATTAAATTAAAAGGTACGCAAATTATATGAGAAAATAAGGTATTTTGATAGCCCAAGTACATACTCAAAATATCATAAAATTCAGAAAATTAATAGTTACATTTTATAAGTAAATTCTGTTTAAATTTAAATTCAGAAAATTTTATTTTATTTTACATATTCATATATATATTGATTCTATTCCGTTAAAATAATTAAAACATTTTCTTTTCTTTTTTTTCAGGTAAGGGGCTTCTAGCCCTATCGCAGCATGGAGTAAATATGTAGGAGAAAGAAATGTAACTACGCATCATGCTTCAAAAAAGAACGAGCGGGAAGAAATGTTTATACTCTTTTACATCTATTTGGTAAAAAAGAATTTCTTATAATAATATAGACGTCTTTTATGATCCAAGATGGTAAAATCTGCATGTAAATTTATTTCTGATGTATTAGATAAGAAAATAATTATAATGGCGTTAATATTTATTATAACAGCAACGAATGCTTCAGTTGTGTTGAGAAAATTCCAGAGAGTTAGCAATCAAACAGGAGCTACAATTACTGACACCTCAGAATTTGAAACATCTCCACCACATTCTTTACTTCAAAGAGGTGAAACTTCACTCAATTTATCACGTTCTACAAAGAGGCTTAGTGTCGAAGATAGTCCATTTGTTACAAATGCGTCAGATGTTCGAGAAGTGTACAACCTCAACGAACAAGAAAGAATTTCTACAGTGAAACAGTCTGATTTCTCTACAACGAAACCTTTTTATATGCAAGTGAAATCTGAAGTTCCAAAAGAGGTCGGTCACTTTGTAAAATCTTCAACTAATATGTTACACAAATCCATTAAAGGTGATATACCATTAGATACAAGTTCATATTCGACCAAACTGCAGACCGAGAGACATTCAACATTTAGAAAAGGTATCACTGAGTTAAATGAAGAATCGCTAACATTGCCAACTACTGAACAAGAAATATTACCAGCCCGAAAATTTCTGTATAAGAAGACGAAAAATTTAGACTTTATAAATGGATCATTAATGTCAAATGTTGCTGAATTTATCAAATCCATACCATCAAAAGTTTCAGAAAATTCTGTAAATGAAGTAAAAGCTACTGAGAGAGAAGTTAATGTCACAGAAAACCTAAGTTTAACAGCTGTCAACAAAATACTGTCTGAAACCATCCCTAACATTGAGTACAGTCCTGAGAAAAATTCTTCGTTATTACATGGATTGGAAAGGCTACGTAATCCACGTGATTTTATTAATCCTTTCAACAATATCAGTAATAATTTTTATAACAATTCTTTATTTTTTCCTGAAAATAATTCAGTATCTTTCCCTCCATTGAGCACGAATGATTATTCACATGAATTTAATGTCGATGACGAAAGTGATGTGTATATTGACACAAATACAACTTTGAAAGATGACGATTTCTTAATTCAAAGGAAACCAAAAGAACAAAATTCGTTTAAAAACGTATCAAATATCCGAAATAAAATGATGGGAAAAAATTCTGAAGTGTCAACTAATTTACAAACAAGTGATATGATTCCGAATGAATTACAAATAGAAAAACCTTCAAATTATGAATCACCATTTGTTAACCATAAAATAATGAGTAACCCAGTAAAACGAAATAAGGATATTTATGGTGTACAAAGAAATTTTACTGAAGTTTCTGATAGAAATTATTCTGTACATGATATGAATTCTGACTCTGCTCAAATAGATATCTACGTTGAAATAGAAAATAACCCAATTAAAAAATTGAAACATATAATTAAGGAACCTTTTCCTGTAAATAGTAAAAAAGCAAAACATTATTTCGATAAAATTTCAAACAAAAATGTAACAAATACGAGTACAAACATGCAATTGCTTTCGAAAACTAGTAGGCAAAAGAAAGGCAATTTGAAGTCACAGCAGAATAATTCGAGTTCTGTACATAGTTTTACGACTACATGGCAAGAGAACGCTACCAAACAATTAAATGGAGAGAATATGAGTGAAAACTTTACAAGCGATTTAAGTGAAAGAGTTTTTGGGAATAATGTGTCTAGTGGTTTTCATGCTCATGCCTTTAATTCTAGTTTTCAAAAGTTGAAAAGTACGAAGTTAGTAGCGAAAGATATAAATACAATACACTCCTTAGGTGTTGAATCTGATACATACCAACTCCAAATTCACAATGGTACACTTGACAAAACTTCAGTATCATCTTTCAAGAATTACAACCATTTATATTTCAACAATTACACGAATATAAATTCATCAGATCACATTAATGGTATGAAGCATTCAAACACACCTGAGAAATTTCATAACAGTAGTATAAATAGTGAACATACTCTGTACAGTCCTAAATACAAAGATCGCAGTGAATTTAGGGAACATGTAACAGGTAATTTTGTTCATGAAAGTGTGAATTCAACTAAAGATTACAAATTTACAACATCGCATCCAATAAACGAAGAAAACTTAAACGTTAATACAGGAAGTGATGAAAGTTTTGTGCAAGACGTTACAGATGGTATTGTTAGTTTACATATAGGAGAAGTATTCGAAGTGGCGTATTCAACTTCTGAAACAATTGAAGAAAACAATGTTACCGTTGAAATATTATCAACTTTAGACTCGCGTATCGGTGAATCGTTGTATAATACTTCAGAGACGTCTGTAGTATTAGTGCGAAGTGACAATACCTCGGATGGTGTTCCAGTTTGGCCTGTAAAATTATCGACGGAAGTTTCCGGTGATTTAATTCTCGGTGGACTTATGATGGTACATGAAAGAGAAGATACTATAACGTGTGGTAAAATTATGCCCCAAGGAGGAATTCAAGCTCTGGAAACAATGCTGTATACATTGGACGTTCTCAACAGAGAACCAAAAATGATTCCCAACGTTACTATTGGAGCTCATATCTTGGATGACTGCGATAAGGACACTTATGGCTTGGAAATGGCTGTCGACTTCATTAAAGGTAGGGATTCCACGAATTTTCTTTCCTATTATTGTAAAGATTTTGTATAAGATGCTTTGCTTGCCGTTAGAGAAGGTTTATGACACTAGGAAATAATGCAAATTGCTTTTATGGTTCATTCTTGAAGTCTATAATTTTTTTAAATATCTGGGGTCTTTACGTATCTAAATTTTAATTATATCCGGAAGCCGGTGTATAAGCCTATATATACAGTTTTTTTTTACATTTCATTATACAGGGTTATTCAGAAAGAAGGAACAGACTTCAAACATATATTTCTTCCAAACGAAAAAAAAAAAAAAAATAGAAACACAATTACAACGTTCCTGGAAAGAGAAAAGTTTGAAGTTCCCATCACGACCGCATTGGCGATATATGTTAATTGTTCGTATTAAAATGGCGATACAATATGACGTTGGATTGGAAGAGGAGGAGCAGAAGATCAACTTCATTACTGGTGGCCTCCCAGGTCACCACACCTAACCTGTGTGATTTTTATCTGTTAGGATACGTAAAAGACCGTGTTTTTATCACACCTATGCCTTGACGCTCTTGAAAATCTGCGACATCGAATTGTTTAAGCTGTGAATTCGATACCTAGAGTCCAGCTGATACGTGTGTGGCAAGAAATGAACCGCCGTTTTGATATTTGTCGTGTAACACATAGTTCTCATATCGATTCATAAAATAGTGAAATGTGAACTTTTCTCTTTCCAGGAACGTTGAAATTGTGTTTTTATTTTTTGTAGTTTGGAAAAAATAAATGTTTGAAGTCTGTTCTTTCTTTCTGAATAGCCCTGTGTTATAGTCTGTAGATTTGTTATGAGTAGATTACATTGCATTAGATTTGTAGAGATGGATTAAGTTTTAAGACCTTAGATTAGATTAGTAAAGACGGGTTCTGATTTTAAGACCCTAACACCGCAAACTTATTTTTGGTTCATTGTGTTAGTCATATTTACTTTGGTGGATTGAACGAGATAAAATATACTCAACGGTGCTATGTAGCCAATTATGGTGATCCTGGTTCGACATACAGCAAGTATTCCCACACAGCACATAACTTCATTTATTTCGGCTGGTTCCAAAGCCTCGATGAGGAGCTACAACCCTCCCCTTTGGACTTATTCTGCTCTATGTTGGCACACAGATTCGGTTTCATGAGAAAGTACATATATGTGGACCCATTATATCTCAAACAAATTTTAAACAAATGTTGTTTGCTAAACCAGACTGTTTTTTTTACCTAATATGAGATGAGGTGAAAGGTGATACGAAATTAATAAGTTATTGAAGATAAAATAACAAGATGAAGGAGGACAAAGGAGTGGAGAATGTTGGTGGGATGAAATTAGGGAAACGGGGAGAACCCGAGGAAACACCCGAAAAATCACGTTGTAGCACACTACCAATATCCCTCCGGAACAACTAAGATTCGAACCTAAGATCCCGCCGGGACTGTAGATTCTTTAATATCTGGAATCATTATATAGCCCGTGTAAAAACTTTGTATTAACCGGGAACAATAGGATAACATTAGCTCATTAGGATGAATGGAGAGCTTATGTCTGCGTGGCGATGAGGCTGTTGTTTTATCAGGTGTTTCCTATAGAAAATATCGTAAATAAAAATGGTTTTATATTTGATAATTGTATAATCCGTAGATTTTTAATAACTGGAGTCATTACGCATCAAAAAAATTTAATTGTATCCAGTAGCTTGCGTATAAAATAATAAATCCGGTTGTATATTTAATTGAAAATATATGATGAAATAGAATTTTATTAATATTTCTATTTAAATAATAAAATAATAATAATAATAATAATAATAATAATAATAATAATAATAATAATAATAAAAATAATCTTGTAATCTTGTCAACCCCTGTTTCCCACAACGAGATTTAGGCGCTCTCCCCCTACAAGGAAGAAATTGAACCATACTAATTTAGTTACACTTGTTTTTTCGTATATATGTCATTAGAGTGGCCCGTGGTCAGCGTTCCGCCTCATACTAATATCTAGGACACCAAGGTAGTACTAGGACGGGAAAATACGGTAAATTTTGCTTAGAAGCCTTTTTATTCAGGCTTAAGAATCTTTTAAGGGGAAGTAACTCCTAGCGTCGTGTTGACCAATGTGATAACACACGTTCCCGCTAGAGTCAACATGTTTAATCACATACAAAAGGATTCTATCCTGAGTCCGTCTTTATTAGTGGGAAAGTTAGGGTGAGAAAATGGGCAAGTTAGTGTAAATTTGAGAAAATTAGGTTGAGAAAATAGCGAGTTTAGCGTTCACTTGTTTGTTAGTGGGTTTATGTGATAGGTTAGCTGCACTGTCTGAACAATGACTAATGTATTGTACATTGTAAACATGATTTTAGGTTACTTTCAGCTCAAATACTCAATTAATTTTAAGGCATTTCTCACTTTTTTTGGGTAAAAATCAACAATATATTTCTCTTAGGCAATTGTATCTCATACTGTAACAACAAAATGCGTGCTTTATGTATTTTTATTTGAATTGATGTCAGTGGCACGGTGGCATAGAATCTGAACATTTATTTCGTCAACATTAGTGATTGAATTAACTTTAATATATACTTTTGTTTCATTAGGCCTATAGGTAAGTAATTTTCAAATTGTTGACTAATAACTTTGAGTTAATCCGGACGCCTCATTGTTATTAATTGATAAGCAATCTTACGTAAATGTTAATATTCATTGATTGAACATAATTAAATCGCCATAATATGAAATTAAATATTTTACGATATAAGAATTTAAAGTGTTTTATAAATAACCATAAGTAAACTAATTGGCGACTTCAAGTTGCGGAAAGCTATTATAATGGCTTTGGGACCCAACATGCTGACAATATCACCCCTACACTGGCCGGATGATCGACCTCTGTAAATGTTAAAGTGTATATGAGTATAGGCAGCCGGTTAATAGGTAAAGGGACTTCTAGGACCTTCTCTTCGTTGATTTTGGATTCCATTTATAGTAATTCTGCCCGAGGGCTGGTCTTTCACTGCAATCATAGCATTTCCATACTATGCTTTGCAGCTTTACTAGGGAATTATACGTGTGCTAACTTCCTGTTATTTTCCACGCCGGTGAAGGATAGTGATGATAGTAATAAGGATGATGATGATGACCGAATGATTTTCGGGGACTGTTGGGCACTACGCTTCCTGACATTTGTCTTACAGGTGAGGAAAAAACCCAAAAAATTCTCACTCAGGAGCCTATCCCGACCGGGAATCGAACTCCGGGCCCGTTGCGTGACGCTACCTCAAGATCACAACAGTGGACTAATTTTAGATCAATGGAATTAATGAAAACTATAAAAACGTTTTCGTGATCCGCTCTTTGTTTCTACATTTGTCTTTATTTTCAATTGAAAAGGACGTAACTTCTCTTTGACAAAGTACGAATGTAACAAAATTAGGCTAATAACATTCTAATTTAAGCAATACGATAATTTATGAAGTTATTTGAATAGTTTACAGTATTCACGAAAGAAGATCTGCAGTCACCTAAGTCGTATAGTTCTTCAATTCTGCTTCGGGGATAAATTTCTTTCAAGTAAAGTGAATTGAACCAATTTCATTAAAGTAATGGTACAACATTACCAAGTTCCTTTCTATAGTCGTTGACAACTTTCTTTAAACACTCAGTTACGTATCCATTTAAAGTACTACATTTAAAAGTTAGCTTTTTACACTTTCCAGCCAATTTTACTTTGCATAAAGGAGAATCACCGAAATATCGCGTCCTTATATAATTCCAGTGGTAGTTTATCATTTTTGTTTGTGGGAGCAGATATAATGTTGGTTTGAAGGTGTTAATTAAAGCGAATTACGTTTACAATCTAAAATAGGACTATTGCATAGTGATTTCGAAAGAAATGTAGCATGTATTCATATATATATATATATATATATATATTTATTTATTTATTTATTTAAACTCTTCTTACATCTTATTTATTAGGCACCTCAAAGTGATACAATATATAATGTCTGTTTTAATGATCAATCCATATATCTACCTCTCATCAACAATGGCGTAATAGCCTAATGTTGGGTCTTAGACTCTCATTTGTTTCGAGATGCTAACTAGCCAAGTGTCACCGCGGTGGACTAGTGGTTAAATCACTGGCCACTAGTCCCAAGGGTCGAAGGTTCAAACCCGACCGTGGTCGATTGACTTTTTTTAGAATGCAAAAATTCGAGGAACAAGTCCTCCGGGACGGACTTTAAACTATGGGTCCCGAGTCTGAAAAGTTTCATGCTCATAAAAGATCCTTAAGCGTGAATAAGGGTTCTTAAAAGAAACAATTTTTGACTTTCTTCATCCCAGTAATACCTTAGTTGTCTACTAGATGTCTCTTTATGTTGGTTTGTTAACAGTATACCGTTTATGATATCTTTGGAAAACAAGCGTAACTGAAATAACTTGGTAGCCCATAATAATTCCTAACAAAGGAGAGACTAAAGCTCAACAATGAGCTGTTACGCCATTGTAGATGGAAATAGACTAGACCACGTTAATTTGGTTACGTTTATTCACATAAGGCGGCCGCCACGCAGGGCTGACAACCCGGCTGACATAAAGTGCCGATTGTCTAGAAAAAGTGGGAACCTTAATCTCCTACTACCCCAAGGGCCTCCGGGCCTGTTGTGGGGTCACTTTACTTTACTTTTTAGTTTATGAAAAGAAAAAAAGATTGCTTGAGTCGGGATTTGAACCCGAGTCTCTAAACTTTGTACGTTTAGCGCTCTAAGGATCTGAGCAACTCAAGTATTCCAACACAACATATATTTTTCTTATATATATAGTTTTCTCAATTCACACAAGAGGTAGCGGAAGATCGTTCCGACTGGCATCTAGCGTTCAACAAAACAGTTAAGCAAATTTGCGTTCATTGACAAATGTCAAAAATATAGTTATAACATCTATATATATATATATATATATATATATATATACACCATTAATTATATATGGTCAATGTGCCGATCCAATTAGACATCTGGTAGGCAATTAAGATATTACTAGGATAATGAAAGTAGGTAAATTTTGCTTAGATGCATCTTTAGCCAGGCTTAAAATATTTTATGAGCTTGAAAATCTTCAGATTCGGGACCCACGGCTTAAAGTCTCTCCTGGAGGACTTGTTTCTAACATGCGTAATTTATTAACAACGAAATTAGGTGTATAACAATGAATTATTGAAAAAGAGTCCGTTAACAGTGAAATGGGATAATGTAGAAGTGGAGAGAGGGATTACACTGAAGCGAAAATTTAAATCGATTTGGCCGCCGCCTTTCCCCCCCCCCAACAAAGATGGTATGGGCATATAATGAGAAGAAGGAACAGAGAAACAAACAAATATGCATTGAAATGGATACCTCCTGGAAAAGGGAAACGTGGTAAACCAAAGCCAACGTCGATAAAGGGAATTCAAGACAACACGAAGAAGAGAAATATGACAGAAGCACACACGCAAGACCGGGAAGTATGGAAGAAAAAAACTGTATATTTGGTGAGGATACCTGTGTATATAACAGAAACAATCCTGAAATAATAATTGAATATTGTTGACTTCTGATTGAGATTTTAAAAAGCTGTTTAAAAAGAAAACATAATTTTTCTGTCCCGTCTTTTAAAAACGCAGAGGAAAAGATGATGAAGCTTAAAGAGAGAGAGAGAGAGAAAGGGGCGAAATGAAGTAATCTCACGAAAAGGTGCGAAAATATGCAACAAATTGAGTTCATTTCGCTTTATTTAATCCCCCAATTACTGAAAATATATAAAACTATTATTCTACCAGTCATATTATATGAGCTTGAAACACGGACTCTTACTTTAAGAGACGAAATGAGATTGATTTTTTGAGAATAAAGTTCTTAGGAAAATGTTTGGACCAAAGAGAGATGAACAGACAGGTGAATGGAGAAGACTACATAACAATTAACTACATGGTGTTTATAGGAAGCCAGACATAATAACAATTAAGTCTCGTAGACTGCGATGAGCAGGACCTGTTGCGCGTATGGGGAATGAAAGACATGCGTGGAAGCTTCTTGTAGGAGAGCCCGAGGCAAAACGCCCAGTTGGTAGACCAAGAATGAGGTGGGAGAACATTAACTATGATTTGAGGGAAGTAGATTATACAGGGAATGATTGGAAAGCATTAGCTCAGGATAGGTTTGTTTGGAGAACTTATGTCCGCGCGGCCATGAACCTACGGGTTCGATAGTGCCAGTGAGTAAGTAAGTAATTACATATGTTGAACTATTGGTATGAAAACAGCTATATTTTTTAAAGGTACCGCACCTCAAAATCTTTTCCCTAGTTATTAGTATTGTTATAAACTGAACACTTTGCAGCATTATGTTTATATTATATGATATGTTACATGAATTAAAAATAATAACCATGTGCTGTCAAGGGACGGAACATATACATATAATTCCACATTAACATCTCAACTCATCATTCACGTGCTATCTCTCTCCCCGCAAGTACTGAGGAATTATATTCCGGATCGACTTGTTCACTAGTTGATGACAGCTGATTTAGATAATTAAACAAATAATAAATAAGGTATGAAAATACTTTTAAACAGTGATGAGTGTCAAAGAATAGATTTTTGGAAAACATGTTCTTTATAAGAAAATATTCAATGTAGAAATTCAGGGAATTCCGGGCCACCTTTAACAATAGGAACCGAGAGAGCCTAAGCGTAAAACACAAAGAGAACACAGGTCATGGAACAGAGAGTAATTAAACATTAAAATGTGGCCAGCAGCTTGTTTATTTGTGAAAGTTTTGGGGGTACCCTAACCTACAGACATTGTAAACAATCTATCTCAAGAGTAAGAACAAAGAGGGCGACCTCTAGCGGCGTGAAATGAATACTTCATGAGCTTTCTATCGTAACTTAAGATAATCAAGTAGAGCTATACGTTACATTAACCCTGAGGTACTTCTTGTACCAGAAGAACTAGTTTCTAACAAAGTCAATTGTATTGTATGCACAACAATATAATAATAGTAAGGTTTTCTTTGAAACACTAAGAGTAACTTACAGAAACTGTAGACTTCTTTACACTTGGGTTAACGTACACCTATTTACGGAATTCGAAGTCTTATTTGAAAACATTTTTTGGGATTATCATAATTTCACTGAAATTAAAAAAATCTAGACATGCTTTAAAGACCAGTAAAAAAAGAGTTGGTCGACTTCGGTTTTTTAAATCGGATTTCAGCCATTTTATCCACTGTACCTGAAATCTGCCACTGTTTACTTATTTTTAAATAAACTTTGAGTAGTTGGCTTTTATTAATGCAGTTTAACTAACTGGCAACACCGAACCCATAGGTTCATGGCCGAGCGGAGATAAGCTCTCCGTAGATTCCTATCTTGACTTATTTTTTTCTCAACCGTCCTCATATAATCTACTTCTCTCAAATCATAATTAATGTTATTCTTTCACCTCATTCTTGGTCTACCAACTGGGCGTTTTTCATCTGGTTTTTCTACAAGAAGCTCCCATATCCGTCTTCCGTTTCCCACTGGTCCCACATGTCGTGCCCATCGCAGTCTACGAAACTTAACTGTTATTATTATACCTAGTATCATATAAAGGTAATGTAGCTCACTGTTATGAAGTCTTCTCCTTTCGCTTGTCTGTTCATC
This sequence comes from Diploptera punctata, assembly GCA_030220185.1. Taxonomy (NCBI): domain Eukaryota; kingdom Metazoa; phylum Arthropoda; class Insecta; order Blattodea; family Blaberidae; genus Diploptera; species Diploptera punctata. The sequence goes on from JASPKZ010008886.1 coordinate 639,629, forward strand.
TCTCTTTGGTCCAAAAGAAATTCTAAAAACTTTCTTCTAAAATACTCCTAATCTATTCTCCTCCCTTAAAGTAAGAGTAATTTTATTTACTCCTTTTACTTTTAACATCTTAAATTTAATAGACCAGAAATATTCAATGGAAATATCTACCAATAAAACTAAAATAATGGCCTTTTATGGAAAATCCCCAAAACCAAGCAAAATTTGTTTAAATAACAACATTTTAGAGAGAGTTAATGAGTTTACTTATTTGGGATATAAACTCTCTTTTGTTGAAAATTTGGATTCATCAGAGAAAATTGTGAAATTCAACAAATCAATGGGAATCATTAATGGAGTTTGAAAACCTAAATTAGTGCAAAAATCAACTCGTACTCGTCATTATCAAATAATGGCTCGACCAGTCCTATGTTATGGGAGTGAAGCGTGGACTATAAGGACGAGAGATGAAAGCAGACTAACAGCTTGTGAGATGAAATTTATGCGCCGAACAGCTGGCAACACCAAATGGGATCGAAAGAAAAATGTAGAAATCCTTCAAGAACTTAATGTGTCACCAATACTGAACTACATCTCCAGATATCAGCTAAACTGGAAGGAACATGTCTCACGATCCCCAAGGCAATAATTAACTACTGTCCAAATGGGAAACGGCCACTTGGTCGACCTATGAAAAGATGGTACGAAAACCGCTTTCTCAGGCCGTAACAGTTCTTCTAGGACTAATACCTGGCAGGATGATGATGATGATGACTTTTAACTTCTAAATCATATTGCAATGACCTATACTTATTTATTTTTAAATTAAACTATGAAATCGTAAATAGGTTAATAAAAAGTCTTACTAATGAAATTTGAACCCAACATTTGTACTGATTGCTTAAGAAAGTCTTGAAAAAAAATAATTTCTAATCGGTACCTGTGTTCGAACCGGGACCTCTCGCATACGAGTCATAAACTGTTTGAATCAATTCACTTCGTAAATTTATTATTTCAGACGGTGTGTGGAACAATACAGAGAACATTCAAAAATAAAATTATAAAAGAAACCAAGATAAAAATGTGTAATGTTATGGCGGTTCCCACAATATTGTATGGATGTGAAACCTGGGCTCCAGTGAAAAAACAGAAGGATAGAATACAGACGACGGAGATGAGGTTCCTAAGACAAGTAAAAGGACATACAAGACTTGATAGAATAAGAAATGAGGATATAAGAGAAGAATTGTAAGTACAACCTTTATTGGATAAAGTCACGAATTACAGACAGAAATGGATTGAACACATGGATGGAATGAGTAAGTAGAGATATCCATTGTTAGCAAGAAATTATCAAGCAAGAGGAAGACGTGATGTTAGAAGACCTAGAAGACGTTGGGCTGATGCGTTATGAAGTCGGAACGGGCAATTGCCTAATCCCTGGAGTGATGATGATGATGATGATAAACATTTTTATTATTATCCTGCTCTAAAAACACATGTTATATTTATACATTTGAGTTCAGTTTGTCTGTAAATCGTAAATGCTTGAGAACCTGAAAGGTACCAATTATTCTGACTACTTGTAAAAAAAACAAAAAGTTCAAGTCTACATGCGAAGAAATGAGATAGATATTTTTTCAAATCTGCTACAATTGTGCCCATTACACGAACCCATCAGTCTACCCTCTTAAGCGTCAAGTTAAGACTGTAGGAGGTACCAACATTTACTGCAGCCTTTCTCTTACAAAATACAGCTCTCTTTAGTACAAAGTAAAAGGACACCATTCCCAAAAGTGTTATCTCTTTCCAAGCAAAGCTCTCTTCTTTTGGTGTAGCATTCTAACAAGGTTACATAGAAAACATTAATCTCTAGGGCATTTAGAAGTAACTTTTACACATTATAATTAAAACCATCAGAAGCGCGTTCTTATTAAGGGAAGTAAGGCCGAGCCCTGTCTGATTATATCAATAATTCCACCATAATTAACAATTGTTCTTCAATTTTATGTTATAATTAGGGAAGGGGTTTTAAGGTGCAAATTTTGGTCGTAAAAGGGGTAAAAAAAGTTCTAAAAATACACACAAAAAAGGTGTAAAAACGTGCTGCTAAAACAATTGAATTAAGGTTTAAACCAGTTAAATGAACTTAGTTTTATATAATATGCATATCATTTTGCACCAAATGTTTCTTCTTTTATATAGTTCATAAGAGGTAATTCATAGTTCTTCAGTTTATTGTAATATTTACTTCGCAGATGGAACGTCGAAGAATGTTCAATTTCGAAATTGCGTTTTGAATTCAGAAAGTGCATACAACTTATCCTTCTCAACATTCGCCATGCTATTTTTGTGAAAACTCAGTTGTGATAACTAACTAACTCACAGGCACTATCGGACCCGTAGGTTCATGGCCGCGCAGACATAAGCTCTCCATATATCCCTGTCCTGAGCCAATGTTTTCGAATCATCCCCTGTATAATCTACTTCCCTCAATTCATTGTTAATGTTATTTTCCCACCTCATTCTTGGTCTACTAACTGGGCGTTTTCCCTCTGGTTTTCCTACAAGAAGCTTCCATGCACGTCTTTCATTCCCCATTCGTGCCACATGTCCTGCCCATCGCAGTCTACGAGACTCAACTGTTCTCATTATATCTGGCTTCCTATAAAGATAATGTAATTGACTGTTATAGTCTTCTCCATTCACCTGTCTGTTCATCTCTCTTTAGTCCAAACATTTTCCTAAGAACTTTCTTCTCAAATATTCGTAATATCCTTTCCTCCCTTAAAGTAAGAGTCCATGTTTCGCATCCATATAATATAACTGGAAGAACAATAGTTTTATATATTTTCAGTTTAACATTTTTTGAAAGGAGTTGCGACGTCAAGAATCTCTGTAATGCATAATAGCACGCATTTCCAGAATTGAGCCTATGTTTAATTTCTTTATGCACCTCATTCCTGTTTGCGATTATTGTTCCTAGGTATTTGAATTCAGCCACTTCCTCAAAATTTCCCTCATTTTTCATTAGCTGTCTATTTCCATTATATAATGTATTTTTATATGTGACCATATATTTAGTTTTATTGATATTTACTTCCAGTCCCAATTTCTTAGTGTTACCCAGTTGTGATACTAATAAAATACGTTGTAGTTCAGGCTAGTAAAAGACATCCAACAAGTCGGTAGATATAAAACTGTTACTTGAACTTATTTTAGACTGTTACACCAACACTCAAATTTAAATTTGACTTCACAGTTGCAGATCGGCCATTGTTGCTGGGATATAAATTACTGGTGGTTTACATAAATTATATTTCATGCCAGGATAGAACACCAGTAATGTCGAAATGATTACTTGGGACATTGAATAAAAAAACTTATTTATTATTAACTTCACACTACAGATTGGCCCACTGTTTCTGGGTTATAAATTACATAAATTATATTTTAATATTTATTTAATATTGTTGACTTCTGATTGAGATTTTAAAAAGCTATTCAAGAAGAAAAAAAATATACATTTTTCTGTTCTGTATTTTAAAAACGCGGAGGAAAAGGTGCTGAAGCATAAAGAAAGAGGGGTGAAGGGGCGAAATGTAGTAATCTCACGAAAATGTGCAGAAAATTGTGTTCATTTGGCTTCATTTCATCCCCCCAAAAATATATATTGAACTATTTGTATGAAAACAGCTGTATTTTTGGAAACGTGCCGCATCTCAAAATCGTTTTTCTAGTTATATTTAATATTATACTACACAGCGGGACGTTTACCTCGAGTCACAGTAGCACTCTTGCTGCATCTCACAGATGTAGATACTAAGTACGTATAGTCAGGAACAAATAGCAATTGAAGCACTTACCCAGCTTATTTAGGGTAGTAGCTGCAATCTCCTCAGCGCCACAGGCTGACGTGAAGCGAGTGTACGCGGGATGACACAGCATTATTTCACAAATCATCTACAAACGAAGCATGTCAATATTCCACTGTGTATATGGTCACACGTAGAAGTTCAGTATATAATGCAAATGGACAGCTAATGACAAACGAGGGAAATTTTGAGGAAGTGGCTGAATTCAAATACCTAGGAGCAATAATCACAAATAGGAATGAGATGCACAAAGAAATTAAACATAGGCTCAATTCTGGAAATGCATGCTATTATGCATTGCAGAGACTTTTGATGTCCCAACTCCTTTCAAAAAATGTTAAGCTGAAAATATATAAAACTATTATTCTACCATTTGTATTATATGGGTGCGAAACATGGACTCTTACTTTAAGGGAGGAAAGGAGATTACGAGTATTTGAGAATAAAGTTCTTAGGAAAATTGTCCCGCGCCGTAGCCGAGCGGTTAAGGTAGGAAGCCTTGGCGCAGAGCTACGGGACTTGCGCTGGTTCGAGTCTCCATGGAGGAAGAAATTTTCTCATGGTATTTCGGCCAGTATGGGACCGGTGCCTACCCAGCATCGTGAGGCAATTGGGTAGCTACAATAAGTAGCGGCTCCAGATTGAGGAACCAGCTATAACGGCTGGGGGACTCGACATGCTAACCACATGTCACCCCTACACTGGCTGTTGATCATCTACCTCTGTGATTGACACATGTGGATGTGAAGGGCCAGCAGCCGGCTGGTAAAAGGGCAACCGCTGAAAAGTGGAAAGACCCTCAATCGGAGGAAAATTTTTGGACCAAAGAGAGATGAACAGACAGGTGAATGGAGAAGACTACATAACAGTGAACTACATGGTCTTTATAGGAAGCCAGATATAGTAAGAACAGTTAAGTCTCGTAGACTGCGATGGGCAGGATATGTTGCACGTATGGGGAATGAAAGACTTGCATGGAAGCTTCTTGTAGGAAAGCCAGAAGGAAAACGCCCAGTTGGTAGACCAAGAATGAGGTGGGAGAATAACATTAACTATGATTTGAGGGAAGTAGGTTATACAGGGAATTGTTGGAAAGCATTATCTCAGGATAGGGATGTATGGAGAGCTTATGTCCGTGCGGCCATGAACCTACGGGTTCGATAGTGCCAGTGTGTAAGTAAATATTAGGAAGAGTTAAGTACACTCGTAAGTTTAGTGACTTACTCGTTTGCATGTAGTCTTAACGATGAAAGCGAAAAGTTTGTTTATAAAACTTATCACTTCTAGAGTGGCGTTTGGACAAGTAAAGAAATGCCACAGTTCAATACAGTATACATCGCATTTTGGATATTTTAGCTGCAATTAATTTTTAAAAAATATTCGTGAAGAACTACAAATATTCAGCCTGATAGATAAAATATAAGATTATAGGCAAAAATGGTATGAACATGTCCGCAGAATGGATACCAACAGATTGCCTTGGAAAAATTTGAACTATCAACCGATAAGAGGAAAAAGAGTTCGGGGGCGCCCATGAAAGAGATGGACACATCAGATATGATACTTTGAGCCCGAACAAACCAGTAAGTTTTAATCCTTGTATGAAGAAGAAGAAATCGTCTTTTGTTAGAATATAAAGGATAGGTTTTGTTGCCTAATAACTTCGAACTAAAGCGTCACTGATTGTTATAATAGTAGATAAAACATATTTTTTATTCCAAATAAGGTTATATTTCATCACTAACTAACTAACTAACCAACTAATTCACTGGCACTATCGAACCCGTAGCTGTATGGCCAAGGGGACATAAGCTCTCCATATATTCGTATCCTGAGCTAATGATTTCCAATCATTTCCCTGTATAATCTACTTCCCTCAAATCATGGCGAATGTTATTCTCCCATCTCATTATTGGTCAACCAACTGGGCATTTTCTCCTAGGTTTTCCTACAAGAAGCTTCCATGCACGTATTTCATCACGTATTTCATTCCCCATTCATGCCACATGTCCTGCCTATTGCAGTCTACGAGACTTAACTGTTCTCATTATATCAGGCTTCCTATAAAGACCATGTAATTCACTATTTTACAGTCTTCTCCATTCACCTGTTTGTTCATCTCTCTTTGGTCAAAAATTGTTCCTAAGAACTTTGTTCTCAAATGCTCGTAATCTCCTTTCCTCCCTTATAGTAAGAGTTCATGTTTCGCACCATACAATATAACTGGTAGAATAACAGTTATACATATTTTCAGTTTAATATTTTTTGAAAGCTAGCATTTCATAAATGAATTTTGAATCACTCTGTATAATTACTCAATTCAAAGTGTTGGATCAGCCTCAAATGAAAAGACACTTCTGAGAAAAATAGATTAATTTCATGCATACTATTCATGTAACACATATCAGTATCAATGTGTCTGGTCCTCAAAATACTAAAATATCTGAGAAATTCGGAATTAAACGTTGGCGAGGCTGAGGAAAACATCTAGTTATTGTTACGTTTAAAAAGCTTAGTACTTCAGTCCTTATCAGGTTGCTCGTGAGCATAAATATTAAGTTACGATATAACACGCGTGACTAGCATTTTAAAAACAGAATTGCTTATTTCATTTAATAATCTCTCGACTTCTGAACAAATGCACGAATATGTGAGTTTTATTTATCATTCTTTGTACGTAACTAACTAAACTTTGCATAATAACTTACACAAATATGAAAATGTTATTCATAATTCCCTTTAATTCTGTTTTATTGCGTTTGTTTACACCTATAACTCATGTCACTAATATTTTAGGAATCGTTTCATAAATGAATTTTTTTTTAAATTATTTATAATGTAGTGCCATCTGGCCGGGGAATCTAGAACTAACTGTTAACTTTTCCGAAACTGCGCAAACGTTCCATCTGGTGTACAAAACAAGAACTAGTTAAGGGGTACATGCGCAAATCGTAAATATGGAATTGCGATCGATGTTTTGGTAACCACGTGGCACACAGCCTACATTCTATTGTGGGGAGTTGTCTCAATATCTTTAATTGAAAAAATAAGAAAATAGTTTATATTCAGTGCTAATTTAATGAAATCCTAACACAACAAACCTGTTATGACATCAAATATAATTCAAAATTATAATTTTATAAAAACTATTCAATTTTGGGTGAGATGTTCCAATAGTAGCCTATATCCTGGGTCATCATTTCAGAGCAGAAGTTAATACTCGGAAAATTAATGAATTTTTACATTGAACTTTGATGTTTGTGATAATCCTAATGATATTTCTATATATTTTAACGATGAGAAAAAATGAAACAACAAAACATTACACATTTATTTGGGAATTATATTTTTGCATAGGATTGTTAGTCGAAAAACTGTATTGTTAGTATGCGACACTTTCCTATACGAAAGAAAATTTGTGGGGAATTGGCGCAGTTCCAATTTTTCTCGGCTTTAATTCGTCACATTTCTTGACAAATAATTTAAGTGATTCCTTTATGCGACAAAATACTTTGTTTTAAAAAATGAGTCAAAAAATTAAAAAGATAATGAAAATATGCGAGATTCAAAATGATGCATCGTACATAATGAGTTAATTTAATGAGAAAACGTTTGCTGATTTCCATTCAATTCAAACATGTAAAAATTTCGTGGTTATTGTTTTTTTAAGCTGAGTGTCTCGATTTGGCAGAGAGACTAGTTTTGTTTGAAGTGTGGTAACTAATGGAGTGGAAACTTGGATAATAAGAAAGGAAGAGGAGAGAAGATTGGAAGCCCTAGACGTATGAATATAAAGAAAAAATGAATATTAGAAGCGGACAAACAAAATAAGAAATTAACGTATAATTTCAAGGATGATTGTGGAGTCTAAACGATAAGAAAATAATTTGATTGGAAAACTGGCTAAGAAGATATAACCCATGGAAGACCCACCTAAATGAATTGTATATTTATTTAATAATATTAAATCATAGCTTTCAATGAGGAATCCATTATAGTAACATAATTAAGTTTAAAAATACTTTTAATTTAATACACAAGTGATCTTCTTGGTGATATAATATTAAAATATATATGTAGTCAATATGCCCATTTCACCAATTAATGTTTTAAAATGGTCAACAAGTTTCTACAGCCAAGCTGTCATTCTCAAGACCAGATATTGACAGTCAATATCTGGTCTTGAGAATGACAGCTTGGCTGTAGAAACTTGTTGACCATTTTAAAACATTAATTGGTGAAATGGGCATATTGACTACATATATATTTTAAAAATACTTAGTGCATAATAATGACACGAAAAAAGAAAACAGACAGCAGACTTACTCTTTGATGAAATGTAATGATTTTTCACTGGCAGTAATATGAATACTATTTATTATCCCCTGGAGGTGTTTCTGTAAGAGGAGATTCCATATATTGCAAAATTAGAAATCACTAATATAATGAAGATAATATCGCCCGAAAAGTGCGTTTCCCTGAAAAGCGATTTTTAAAAATATTCTTCGAATATTTGATATAATTATACCTGCTATCAAACCTTATAAACATATTTCAGCTATTTATTTTTTATGTTCCATTAACGTCTTTAAAAATATTATTTATTTCGATTATTTATTCAGATCTTATAGTCTGTGGTTAATATTCGAGAGATCTCAATGTTTAAACACGAGATTGATAACCTAATGTGATTTTCATCCCATTTTCCTCAATCACGGAAAATATCAAGTTGATACTTAATTACAATCATCATTTCATATAATTAAACAATTTAATCAATGAATTTCTACAGAAAACGCAAGTGAAATGCAATACAAATGCTTGACCTACTTAATGTTATAAACATGATCTAACGTATTAAATCGTCTTAACATTTTAATGAAATAATAAATAAGCTATTTGCCTTTCTAAGGTAACACTAAATTCCGTACCGAAAGTTAAAAAAATAATAATTATCGATTAATAAATAATTTATTAATTTATTATAATGTTACTATATAATAAAATAGGCTCAAAGTATTGAGGGTGTATAGAAATAACACGGACAAGTTTTAATATGTTATGCGAGACGATAAACTGATCATTTTTCAAGAGTGAACCCATTTTCGGAAATTCATATTTCGGCAAAATGGGGTGTCGAAATTTGATAACTCCTGAGATATGATGATTGATGTGCGTCCTCATTTCATTAGAAACTCAACAAGAGCATCAAACAGTGCAATAAATTATAGCAATTCATAATTTTTACCTCATACATTATTATAAAGCGTAACCTACATCGGCGTTGTAGAGACTGACGCACGTGGTCACTGACGCGTGTGGCTGTATACTCAGTATTCCAGTATGGATTCATGCGATAAGACCCTCCACTGATGTAGTATACAACTCAGTGTTTATAGTCGATAATTATAATAAATATAAGGTGCAAGTTCAGGTAACCGTGATAATCATTGAACCGATCACTTTCTATCAAACTATAGATTTGGGTATCTGGCAACCACATAGTGCTGCACATTTACTTCAAAGGGTAATGGAGTTCCGTCGTTTTGCAGCCACATTACCTGACGAATCCGTAATTGCACCACATCCAAAAAATCGTAGGAAGACTAGTGATCAGAGCTTTTGACTTCAGTTAATAGGGCCCCGGATTCGATTCCCGGTCAGACCACAGGGATTTTTCCTCTGGTCGCACATGGTCTCGATTCAGATTATGTTCAGGACTCTTCTGGCCTTCATTCATCATTTACCATCTATCATACTATTGGATCAACATATCTCCCCGCCTTGAGGTGCCTCAACGTAAGGTGTAGGTTACAATTCCCCCATCCCAGGAGAGAGTATCAGAAATGTCATAAAAAGGCAACCTGGTAGCATTAGTAAAAAACTTGCTTATAGAAATTAGGTGTATGGTTCTGTTAGTCTGTTGGTTGTGAAACAAAATTAATTGAAACGTGATTGTCATTGACTCCCATTTGGGGCTTGAGTTAAATAGTCTTATACAATGCATTGCCAATTTAATAGTTAAGGGCCTGATTTAACAGTAATAAGCATTCCCGGACCGATTATAATAGAAATATTCACACATGTCTTCTCTGTTAAATATTTTTTTTTTATTTATTTAGCCTGGTGGAGTTAAGGCCATGTGGCCTTCTCTTCCACTCACCAGAACAAGCATATGTTACATATGAATACAAAAAAAATACAATAATAGTCATATAAAACAGGACAAACATATGTTACACATGAATACAAAAAAATTGTTACAAGTTGCCTGAAATGAAGAAGTATCAATGACATGGTTAGCGTTAATACGATGATTCCAAAACAATTTTCGCGACATTAAGCCTTGCTTTATTCTTCTGATTGATTCAGAAATGTTCGCTCTCCTTGCCCTCCATTTTGTTGCAAATATTCTACCGATAGACAATATTTTAAAAAACGAGGTTGTGAAAATTCCTGGTCTTTTGTGTGAGTAAACCTAATAATTTTTCACTAAACTTCTTTGTGTTCATATTTTTTACAATATAGTAAAGAAAATTGTATATACTTACTTTTTCAGATTAGCTTTGTCCTTTTCTCAATCCCACAATTGAATGGAATTTTGAACATAGTCTTTCAATGTGCGAAGACAGAAATCCTCACCCGTTCCTTCGTGGGCTTTATTTTGAATATAATTCATCCTATTGCTGTCTTCATACTCTTTATTTGATAATACTTCCCGGAAAAATATATCATCGCCAATTGTTATCGTAATCTGATATCAATAATTATTTTTTATAAATAACACACGTTATTTGAGCACAACTGACCACACCTGTTCGCTCGGATAAGCGGTCCGTTATTAAGGTGACCTCTAATTGGATGTCAGGATAATGACGTCAGAATGACGTTAAAGCAAACTTCTCAGTACTTACTTAATACATAATAAAGGCTTTCCACTTTACAGCAGTTCACCCTTAATTCCTGCTTGGCTATCCCGTATTTCCCGTTGCTCACTCCTCTGGACGTGAAAACTGAAGTTGGATTTTGAGGGGTGACTACTGACTAGGGCGCGAAAACGAATGATCTTGCTGTCTCCTTCCTATGTGAGAAATTAACATTGACATGTCACCGCATATATACAGAGACTCTTGATATCCCAACTCCTTTCAAAAAACGTGAAAACTGAAAATATATAAAACTATTATTCTACCAGTTATATTATATGGATGCGAAACATTGACTCTTACTTTAAGGGAGGAAAGGAGATTACGAATATTTGAGAATAAAGTTCTTAGGAACATTTTTGGACCAAGGAGAGATGAAGAGACAGGTAAATGGAGAATACTGCATAACAGTGAACTACATGGTCTTTATAGGAAGCCAGATATAATAAGAACAGTTAAGTCTCTTAGACTGCGATGGGCAGGACATGTGGCACGATTGGGGGAATGAAAGACGTGCATGGAAGCTTCTTGTAGGAAAACCAGAAGGAAAACGACCAGTTAGTAGATCAAGAATGAGGTGGGAGAATAGCATTAACTATGATTTGAGGGAAGTAAATTATACAGGGGTTGATTGGAAAACGTTGGCTCAGTATAGCGTTGTATGGAGAGCTTATGTCCGAGCGGCCATAAACCTACGGGTTTGATAGTGCCAGTGAGTTTAGTTGTGTTACCGCATATTTTTAAACACCTGCAAATATCGGTTTACTTGGAACACACTATGTATTAATGAGACTACGGTGTGTTCAGCGTGCTTTTTGATGGAGAAATTGTGTATTCTGTGGTAAACTGGAAGCGTGTAGAAGATTGAGAATGGGTGTTTGTGTAATGATGAATAGCTTCATAGAAATGCTATGATAATTCCATAGGGTACGTGCGGTTTTGCAGCAAAGAGCATCGCAAATTCCCAGAGTTCATACATGAAACCTCCAGTGCGTTTTGCGGTTTGAATCAGTTATGAATTCTAGTCCTTGTTTTCACCTCCAATACCGGTCAACACTTCAGTCACTTTCATAACAGGTCGACCAGAAATTATAGGGTTACTACAAACATAATCCACCGCCTCTCTAATCCAGCTATTAGTCTGACTAACCAGGATCAATTTCCTGCAATACCATTAAAACTTAAAGAATATTTAAAAACACATGAAAGGAAACCAAACTAAAATTTTATAAAGCAGTGGCAATCTCCTTACTATTGCATGGTAGTGAATTTTGGGTTTTAACTAAAAGAGAACAGAAAATCATAGAAGCAGCTGAAATGAGATTTCTGAGAAGTGTGGCTGGCTGCAAATGTATAGATAAAAGAAGTGAAGACATTACAAATGAGCTAAATATTTTTTTAAACTTTCAATCGAAATAAAATATTCTAGAAATTACAGGAAAGAACGTGTTCAAAGCATTAAAGATCGTCGGATTCCAAAAATTATACTTAATTAAAAACCAAAAGGAGACAGGAATGTTGGCAGAGCGAAAAAGAGATGGATCCAACTTTTATGAATGAGAATCTATGAGACCGGAACAAACCACATGCGCTTAATCCGTGATTGTTGATGATGATGATGATGATGATGACCATTAAAACTTTGGAAATAGTTTAGATTACCTCGACCAATGAATTGTTCTATCTTCTACAGAATCATAGTGCGCATGCGCGAACGCTTAAAGAAACTATCGCTACATGGCGGACATCTGTGTGAAATCGGTATGACCAAATACAGTGAGTTTCACTCGACCTGCGGCTAATAGCGGGATAAGCGACTGTACGCATTGAGTCATATACTCGCGCTACCCACGCAGTGTCCACGCTAGTGGCCGCAAGTCGAGTGAAACTCGACATAGTATACCAACTCCCCTTCCTAACCTAATAAAATGAATTGCATGCATATTATTTAATTAAATGTAAACTAATCTGATGTGCACTAACTTGTCCCATTGGAACGTAACAAAATTAAGTGAATAAACATTAATGTCTTAAAATATATTTTTGAATGGTTGGTCTTTCTCATTTCACATATCTCCGTCATCTAGCGGAAGTTCCTTTAAGCGTTCGCGTATGCGCACAACAATTCTGTAGAACTTTGAAAAAATAATTTGAGATAATTGCGGCAATATGAGTACGTAGATAAATATTTAATACATTTATAAAATGCTGTAAGTATCGTTGCAACGTTTAAAATAGTATGAACTGTTAGTAAATACAGAAAAAGTACGTAGAGCAACAGTATTACAAGACTGTCATTTCTAACCTATCGGATACCATCTTATCAATTTTTTTATTTCTCTAGTTCATCGTGCTTTTGTACTATATTTGTTTCTAAAGCTTGCGTATTGTTATCTATCTCTGTTCTCAATGGTTCATTATCCTGTTCTCTGCCTGTTCTATATTCCCTTTAAGTTTTAATTCCATTTTGTTAATATTTATTTCTACTATCTCCATCAGCGTTTCTAATTTTTTTTCTAAGTAATTCATTTGGCTCATATCCTGATCCTTAGGCCCTATTTCTACATTGTTCTCATTTATTCTATCCCGTGCACCCTGCTATATGCCCTGTCTATAATATTCACTGCCTTCTTCCCTTCTTCCCATTTCGTTATCATCTAGACTTTCCTGCTCGTAAGCATACACATTTACGTCGAGGTATCTAAACTTCAGCCAAAACTTTTCTTGAGTTTACCTCTGTGTGGAAAGAGTTCAACTCTGTTTCATAGGATAACTGAATAGCTAATTGATATAAGAAGTATCGGAATCTGGATAATAATAATAATAATAATAATAATAATAATAATAGCTTTATTTTACCTGGCAGAGTTAAGGCCTTAAGGCCTATCTACCACTCAACCAGGTTTAAAAAAATGCAAACAAAAAAATAGTCTTAAATCTAAATTACAATATATATATATATATATATATATATATATATATATATATATATATATATATAAACGATTACAAGTTATGAATACAATACAATTAATATTTATAATGTATTTTGATTTACTCTAAATTTAACGAATTAAATATATAATATGTACATTATATATAAAAAACAGGAAAAGATTAATGACATAGTATAAAATTAAATAAATAGAGAAAAATTAATTATTAGACAACAGGTAACTGTATAAGCGTGACTTAAAGGTACCAAGTGTGCGGCAACCCTGATATCTTGAGGAAGGAGATTCCAGGAGCGGGCAGAGGCTACTGTGAAGGAAGTAGAATAGGAGGAAGTGCTATGAAGAGGAATTGTTAGCAGACTGCTATCTTGTGATCTAGTGTCAATATTGTGGTAAGAGGATAACTTCTCAAATCTAGACGCCAGGTAAGTAGGGATGTAGGAATTCAGAAGCTTGAAAAGTAGTGAAAGAGAGTGCAATTTACGTCTGTCAGTAAGACGGAGCCAGAAAACTGAAAACAATTGAGGGACTGGTAACCATCTCTAATATCATCTGCTAGATACTATATGCAACCATTTTATTTTTGCTTGACTGGTGTATTATCCAATGGCGATTATGTCGAAAAGGATTCTAGTAATAAAATTACAACCCGTATTTGCCTTGACGACTGATGGACATCAGGACATAAACGTTAGTTAGTTAGATCTGCCCGGGTTTTGTAGCTTTCCTTCCAATCCGTCATATTAGGATTTATTCTTTTTATTATTTTTGTGTTCCTTTATGCTTCATTTGTCCGCCGCGGTGGTCTTGAGGTAGCGTGCTGCCTTGTCACGCAGCGGGCCCAGGTTCGATCCCCGGTCGGGGCAGTTTTTCTGGGTCAGATTTTTATCCCGGTTTTTCCCCACCTGTAAGACAAATGTCAGGAAAACGTTAAGGTCCAAACGGTCCTCGAAATCATATGGCCATTATCATCATCCTTATCATTATCATCTTAATCACCATCATCGTCCTTCACCGGTGTGGAAAGCAACGGGATGCTACCACACCTACAATTCCCCAGTAAAGCTGCAAGCATAGCATGAAAATGCTATGATTGCAGTGAAATACCTGCCCTCGGGCAGAATTACTATGGATGGATCCTTCATTTTTCCCCATAGGGAATTGCAAGCCTATAGGCTATGTTGTTGGCATGTAGATAGGTCTGCACATTACACAGGTATAGAGTGGCAGGATTCCCTGTGTCTGCAGCTAGTAGTTTATCCCAAAGAAACTGAAGAATATAGTACAAAAAAATACACATATCCAGACATAACAGGTGAAAATTGATTTAAAATCCTGTCCTCACCGAGAATCAAATCTGGAACACAGGAGTGGAAGGTAATAAATAATTTATTCCCTAAAAGGAACAACACCAAATTTCAAATTAATAATACTCTAATAATAATAACAATAATTATCACTGTTTAGTTCGTCATCCAGGCTAAATGGCCGTGATCCGATTTTCTTCTCACTCGAAGTTTCGTCTACCGCTGCAGTAGACGAAACATCGAGTGACAAGTAAACCACTGCAACCGACTGTTGAGGAGTTCACAGAGAGCACGCAGAATATCCTGATGAGGTCTACCGCAGGAGAAGACAAAACATCGAGTGTCAAGAAAACCGGACCATGGCCATTTAGTCCGGAAGACGAACCAAACAGGGATTAAGGCGCCGGCCGTGAAAGCCTACAATTATAAATAATAATAATAATAATAATAATAATAATAATAATAATAATACTTACTTACTCACTGGAACTATCGAACCCGTAGGTTCATGGCCGCACGGACATAAGCTCTCCATACATCCCTATCCCGAGCCAATGCTTTCCAATCATTCCCTGTATAATCCACCTCCCCCAAATCATAGTTAATGTTATTCTCCCACTTCATTCTTGGTCTACCAACTGGACGTTTTCCCTCTGGCTTTCCTACAAGAAGCCTCCATGCAAATCTTTCACTCCCCATACGTGCAACATGTCCTGCCCATCGCAGTCTACGAGACTTAACTGTTCTTATTATATCTGGCTTCCCATAAAGACCATGTAGTTCATTGTTATGTAGTCTTCTCCATTCACCTGTCTGTTCATAATAGTAATAATAATAAT
The DNA here is from genome assembly GCA_030220185.1 of Diploptera punctata. Lineage (NCBI taxonomy): Eukaryota > Metazoa > Arthropoda > Insecta > Blattodea > Blaberidae > Diploptera > Diploptera punctata. Next base: position 655,509 of record JASPKZ010008886.1, read on the forward strand.
AATAATAATAATAATAACACTGATAGACAAATTTTAACTTTTGGAATGCTAATTTCAATGAAGATAGGGAATTATTTATAATTCCACACCGTTGAATCCAAATATGGAATTGAAAATGCTGTATCACCACTCTTCTTTCTGGATTTTCATTCTTTATAAATTTTCGCTTTGTAATTACTACATCAAAATTTTAAATCATTTTTGTATTTTTGCTCATGATATAAATATCTAATATTGAAATGAATAAATATTACATGGAAAAAAATAGGATTGCTCTAGGAAGAAATTTCATGCCAAAATAAAAAAAAAGATGAAACAATTACATTAATTTCAACTCTTCCGTTTGTAACTGCAATCAGGAACGACATCCTTGAGGTTGCAACAATAGTCTGATAACATGTTGTGTACCATTCTCCTGTATACTTTCTCTCCATTACAGATTTAACGCCGGAAGGCCTTGTCTACAACTCATTCAGGTTTCATAAAACTTAAAATAATTTTAATACTAACTTACAATGAAAATACATTATTACATATCAAGCCTATAATATAATTACCATTTATTGATATATTCCAGATTTCAGAACCAGAAGATAAAAGTAGATTCTACAATAATTTAATTGAAAATAAAATTACTGATCGCTTAGAATAATAGTTATTTAGACAACTAGTTACAAAAATGCTGAAGTTAGAACAGGACCGAAGGGAGTATTTTTAAGAGAAGCGAGTTACTAAACCTAATTTTAAAACATTTTGTTCAGAGTATTTTAGTATATGTTGTATATTTAGTATATTTAATTACATTTATTTATTGCAATAATGATATGTTTAGAAAAAAAATAATGTGGACTTCGGAGAATGAAAACACACGTCAAATCATCAAACACTGTTGGTATATTCTGCAATTTTGGGTGCTAGTTACAACATCATCATAGTACATTCACGAATTTAGGCTATTTGTTGACCTGTTTCGGCCTCAAGAGAAACACCATCCAAAAGTCTTTTGAGTGGACGTCCTGAATAATTTTACATATCTAGGATGCAATATCTCATATGCAGAAGAAAAGGATGTTAATGCAAAAATATCTGCATTTTTAAGAATTTTAGGGCTAATAAATTCTATCTTCAAGCCACAGTTAGTCCAAAAACATTCAAGACTAAAAGTGTATAAAACACTGGCTCTTCCAACTCTTTTTGTATGGTAGCGAAGTATGGACATTGAAACAGAAAGATATACAGAGACTTAGATCTGCTGAAATGAGGTACCTTCGGAGGACTGCTAGTTACATATGTAAATTTAATATTTAGGGAAGAAAGTTCAATTACTGACGAAGTTGTGAAATACAATAGTTCTGATAATAGAGAAAATGTGTCTCCAATACGTATTACAAACTGTAATGATTGTATCCAAAGCGTTACTGATTGTTATAATAGTAGGTAAATTTCTTGAGGAGAGAGTAGTAATATTTTACTTAACGACGTACTTTTAATATCTTACATTAAAGTCATCACGATTTAAAGTCCAATGTAAAAAGGATTACGTTATATTATTTAATATTGGCAAACATAACAGAACGAAATATTTAGTCTACTGGAAGGTAATTACTACTAGAGTAAATATTCTATAAGATATGCGACATTGGATATAGAAACATCTATTAAAAAGGAAATAGAATATTATGATTAACACCATAGCCGATGATAAAAATCATTTAATTCCAAGAGAGTAGTAGAATTAACATGATTAAAAATTATTTATTTATTTGCTGTTAAATCAATATTTAAAATTAACTTCATCATCATCATCAACAATCACGGATTAAGCCCATGTGGCTTGTTCCGGTCTCATGGATTCTCATTCAACAGTTGGATCCATCTCTTCTTCGGTCTACCAACATTCCTGCGTCCTTTTGGTTTGTATTCAAGTATAATTTTGGGAATGCGATCATCTTCCATTCTTTGAACATGTTCTTTCCATTTTTTCTAGATTATTTTATTCTATCTAAGAGTTTAAAGATATTTAGCTCATTTCTAATATCTTCACTTCTTCTCTTATCTAGAAGTTTGCACCAGCCACACTTCTCAGAAATCTCATTTCAGCTGCTTCTATGATCTTCTCTTCTCTTTTAGTTAAAACCCAATTTGCTACCATACAATAGTAAGGGGACTGCCACTGCTTTATAAAATTTTAGTTTTGTTTCTTTTCTTATTCTTTTAAATATCCTTTTGATTGTTCCACATATATAACTAAATTTATTAAGTTTGTTAAATAGATCTTTATTTTTAAAATAGGAGATTTCATAACCCAGGTATTTAAAATGGTTCACTTGTTCTTTATTTGTGATACCACTGGGATTCCAAACTCCTATTTTTCATTATTTCATTTCTGCCTAAATCTTTGTTCCTGTTTCTAGCTAAGGTTGTCAACGTTGGGACAGTCCTATTTCCATTATCTATGAGACTTTTAGTAATAAAGTATTTCCTGTGGGTACGTTACTGGCGTTCCGCAGAGTGAGATGTACGATGGGATTGCATCTTCAGGCTAGACATCATAGCCCCCAGTTGTATGAACCCCAAATGGAGGGCCGCCTCTTCCGCTCCTAAGGATCGTTGAGGACTTCTCCCTTGTTACCCCGGGAATGGATCTCGACATTTTTCCCTGGAAAATGGGTGCCTCCTCTGCACATTTATTTCTGTCCTTTGAGGTCTTCACGCGTTACCCTGTGCAAGGGACCCTTCGATCAGGTACTACACACCGGGCTAGTGTGACCTGAAGCTCGCGAGGGAAGGGACGCTAGACCCCTTGATGAGGCTGCCTCATAGAGGGTTCTCATCCACTACCCATTAAAATTAACTTATAAATGTTAAATATTTCACTTCCTTTATAATAACTACGTATTTGATTCAACATTTTTAACAGTTGATTCAATACACTGTATCTTCGTGAGACGAATGCATTTGTCAGAAGAAGATACACTGTATTGAAACAGCTGTTATGAATGTTAAATAAAATAAATGTTTATGAAAATCTTATAAAATTTTGATCGTTTTATTTAATAAATAAACATATTATCAACAAGCCAACACCAAATCTATAAAATCATAAAAAATGTCCAAAGGTTCAAATATGTACGTAAACGTTTTATTAAAATAAGTAATAGTAATAGGGCTTTATTAGACTAAAAGTAAGATGTATAGAATGTTATTTACAAATATAGGTCGCACGGGCAGTAACATGACACACACCCAGTCCCAAGAATGAGATTTTTTTAAAAATCCCTAACCCCGGCGGGAATCGAACCCGGGTCGCCGGAGTAGAAGGTAGGGACTCTACCGACTACGCCATAGCGACGGACTACAATAAAGTTATATTTGGTATAAAGAAAAACAAATAGAAAACAATAACATTACAATTACATAAAGAAAACACAATAACATCATACATTAATTAAGTTATGTAGAATTATTAAGAATTAATGGTATTGCATTTTGATAACATGTTTTATTTTAAAATACAATAGGAAATAAATAAATAAATACATGTATTTATTCGTATAAAGTTGGATCTGAAAGGATAAACACGATATTTTGAACCATGCTATATTATAAATAGGTTATGAATATTATAATAAAAAGCTTTATCTGAATTTAAAATACATTTATATAACGGAGAATCAGAGAGAAAGTTGAAACGAAAAAGTTATTAAAAATCTGTTTGCCATAACATGTTATTAATTAATTCCATCTGCCTCTTTGAATAAACTGGGATAGCAAGATAATAGTCATGAGGGATAAATCTCTCTATCTCTCTCTAACCCATTTGAAATTTCATGAATTTCAAACATTGTGATGTGCAGAAGTCACCTAAGGGCGTTAGCAACTCTTGGTAATATGAATACCTGGCTCTAATTTCTCTCTCAACAGAATCAAAGTTTACCAAACATAATACACCAACTGGGACTTACAATATGTAACGTGAGTAACCAAATTACATATTTCAGGATTTGAATAGAGACCATCTTAAATTCCCTGTATTCTGTGGTCGGCTAAACATGGGACGTTCTGATAAAAACATTTCTATGTTTATGTCCGGCTTTATCTCTCTTTGCAGGAAACGTAACGCTTATTTTTTTATGGAACGGGAAAGCTCCTGGAAAGCAGGAATCAAGGGCGAACTGCTGTAAAGTGGAAAGCGTGTATTAAGCATTAAGTAGTCCACCGCTGTGGTCTAGAGATAGCGTGCTGCCTTGTCACGTAGCGGCCCCGGGTTCGATCCGTGGTCGGGACAGTTTTTCTGGGTGAGGATTTTATCGGGTTTTTCCTCACCTGTAAGACAAATGTCAGGAAAACTTTAAGGCCCAAACGGTCCCCGAAATTATGTGGTCATTGCAATCATCGTCATTCATATTCATCTTAGATTAAGCTTAGGATTAGGGGCTATCCTGACGCACCATTATGATCACCCATCATATCATCGGGGCAACGTAACCCCACCTTCCAGGCGCCCCAACCTCTGAAGTGAGTTACAAGTACGTCATGCCAGGAGAGAACACCAGGAATGCCAAAAGACAACCTGGGGCATTTGCAAAAAAAAAAAGTATGTCTATGTTCAATGTATTCTGTAAACCGCGATATTGTTTTTTTTATTATTATTTGCAGACGCGTAATACGTAAGGAATATAATATGTCTTGTATATTTAGGTTATGTATATATCTGTTTTATGTAGCCATGTGCGTTTTGAGGAAGTTTACTGATTATTTTTTTTATAATGTTATAATTAGAGCTACGGGACTTGCGCTGCTTCGAATCTCCTTGGGGGGAGAAATTTTCTCATGGATTTTCGGCCAGTATGGGACCGGTGCCCACCCAGAAATGTGAGCATTTGGGTAGCTACAATAAGTAGCGATTCCAGGTTGAGAAGACCATCTGTAACGACTGGGGGATCCGACATGCTGACCACATGTCAACCCATGTCACTGGCTACATGATCGTCTACCTCTGTCATTAACACATGTAGATGTTAGGTCTGCAGCCGGCTGGTAGGCCAATGGCCTTCTAGGCCTGTAGCGTTTAAAATTTTATGGGTAGCGCATTTTCGTCTCGATACAAGTTAGGTAAATTGTCGATTAGTATAGCCTGTAGATTTCTGGGTTAAAAACTGTGTCCCTGAATTTTACGTCAGGATGCTACCAAAGGTATAGTTCCGTTCATTAATAAATAAATAAATAAATAAATAAATAAATACATAATAATAATGCTTTATTTTAGCTTGCAGAGTTAAGGCCATAAGGCCTTCTCTTCCACTCAACCAGCGAATAGTAAAATTATACAAAAATTACGTACATATTACAATTTTAAGATATTAAAATACAGACTAAACAAAATACAATGATGATGGATCTAATACTAGCTAATGCTAACAAAAACATAGAATATAATAAAATTAAAATGATATAAAATAAAGTAAGTAGCTTCCTAGATGATTATTAATAGAATGCTCTATATAGTAGTTATGCAGTTAATGTTTTATTGTGTAGAACTTAAGATATCAGTTAATTTGGATTTAAATAATGATAGCGATTGACAGTCCCTGACATGACTGGGAAGTGAGTTCCATGCTGTAGTCATATATAATGTGTAAGATTCAGTGTATAGACATGTCCTGTGCTGTGGTATCAAAAGCAAAGAAGAGTCTTGCGATCTTGTTCCTAAATTGTGATGAGCCGATAAATTTTGAAAACGTATTGTTAAATAACTTGGTAAATATGTGTGCAGAATTTAGAATAGTAAGGTATGTCAATGTAAAGTTCTTTTGTCATTTAGGCGTAGCCTAAATAATGGTGGGTAACTTGGTGTTTTACATAAACAATGTTGATAATGGAGAATCTGTATATACTAAGATTATGGCTCGTCTGTGCTTATCTATTGAAGTTTTAAGCTACTTATGCACTCACTTGACGTAATAAATGCACAAGAAGAAACTACTCGATCCCCTCTACTTTCGGGAACCAAAATGCGCTGCCTGGCTGTTATGAAATGGTGATAAAGACGAATGGGTCCTGTAAAATTCCAACACAGCATGTTCGAATGGACAAAAAACAGGGAAAATAATTCATGTTGGTAGGCAAGCTTGATTGAACCCAGGATTTTCCAGTACTAGTTGCAAATGTTACCACTTCGCTGTAAAGGGAATATTTGTTTTAGTCGCTTTCTTTCAACAATTGTTTCATTTTATAGGACTTATATCGTGTACAATATTAAATTTGTTTATTTATTTTATGAGAGAAGATTAATGTATGCATTGTCATTTTTGTCTAGACACAAAATAATTATAATTTTTGCTCTTGTTGGAGTCTTTCATTGAAATGCAACAATTACTTAATTTTTACTTGATATTTGCACTTTATATCCAGCATCCGGAAAATTTTACACCAGTTGAACCCATGTCCGCATTTCTTGACGGTTCTATTTTTACGGTGAAAGATCGTCACTCTTTCGACCAAGGTACTTTTTTCGTCTGGCTTATCACCTTCGACCAGTCCGGCATGGGGAACTCTATCGGCAGCAATGCTACCGCTGGCATAGCTCTCAGGTTATATCCACCATCGGCATTTCTAAATTAAAACGACTCTTTGTAAGCTCTTCTCATCTACCTCTATTAATGCCTGATCATCTTCAAAAATTAGTCATCCATCCATAGTAATTCTGCCCGAAGGCAGGTCCTTCATTGCAATAATAGCATTTTCATGCTATGCTTGCAGCTTTACTAGGGAATTGTAGGTTTGATAGCTTCCCGTTGCTTTCCACACCGGTAATGATGGTGATGATAATGAAAAGGATGATGATGATGACCATATGATTTCGGGGACCGTTTGGGCCCTTAAAGTTTTCCTTTCATTTGTCTTACAGGTGAGGAAAAATCCCGATAAAAACCTCAACCAGAAAAACTGCCTTGACTGGGGATCGAATCCGGGCCCGCTGCGTGACAAGG